>VXBC01011969.1:1590659-1644700 GCA_013399945.1 Ploceus nigricollis
GCGCGCCCGCGGAACAGCGGGGTCCTGACATTCTGTTTGTCTGTCTCTCTTTTCTCCTCTTTGCTCCCTTTTCTATCCCCCTTTCGTAGGAACATGTATCTTCCTTTATCAGTAAAGAGTTCTCAGATAAAATATCGCCACGCTTGTGCTTTATTTTTGTCCGAGAAATCTATCGAAAACAGTCTTCTCCGACTTCCCTTTTACAGGAGGATGGGACACCTGCTCAAGAATATTTGTTATAAACGTACTTGTTTTCTTGTGTATGGCTGGCAGATTGCTAATTTTAAACAGAATTCTATATTTCTGGTACAGATAAAATAATTCTAGAAAGTTGACAACATTGTGAAAAGTAGTAGTATTAAATTTCTGTTAAATCAAATTTGAAGCCTAATCAGCTTTGGTTAATTTTTTTGATTGCACAGAAGTTTGACTATTTATAAAGTTCTTGGTATGGCACTGAGCACTGCCTTCCTGGTAACACATGTGCCATGCAACTGAATGAAGTTCAGCTGTTTCTAAAGTGGCTGAGTCCATGTGAATTCCTTGGTGGCACTGACGTTACAGATCAGAAAGTTGTCATGCTATTGGACACAGGGTAACAAGACTGTAATAACTGATTCCAAGGCCTTACATTTGTGCATTTATACTGCCCTTTCCATTTGGAGGTACCAATGACCATTTTGTATTTTGTAGTTTTTAGTAGCCTACGTTTAACATGGTATATTTATCTCTGATTTTTTCTGCTGAATTCTTACAGAGATTTTTTTTTTTTTTTAATGAAGCTGAAACTTATATTGGTCTGCTGCATTTTCTTAGGTTGTTTATTGTGTATTATGTAAAATATGATCTTTCAAACTGTTGTAAATACACCCACTGTATGTGAACTTCATCGTAGAACACTTACCAGTTTTCAAGCAATAGGTACACTATTTTTGTCTTATTTTGTGGTACTAAAGCCAATTTAAGTTTGAACATTTTTTTATTAGCTGAAATGATGCTGCTTTTTCACTGCCTATTCACATGGGAGACATCAACCAAACTGGAAATAGGTACAAATGCAACAGCCTGTGAAGTTGCACAAGGGATTTGTTTTTACTTATGAGAAGATTCTGTGCTATAGTTTGTTGTGCCACTGGTACCATGGCATCTGCTATTTTCATGGTTTTTCCACCTTTTAGTTTACAGTAAAAAAACATCTAGGGAAGTTTTAGATCACATTAAAGATCATATATTCACTCAATATATCCAAGGACATAGTGGGAGCAATATATAGTGTTTATTTTATTATTCAAAGTTAACTTTTACTGTCTGCATACTGTGATTCTTCAAGTTGGTTGCTTGAAGTGTTGTTTAAAGGGTTTTCTACAGAATAAAGCTACTTTAATATAATCCCTTTTAGAGTTGAGCCATTACAGTTAATTTTTTGTTTTCAAATAGTCTCTTTATGTCTTGAGTGACTTCTGGGTCAATTTATTTTCTATTAACTCTTTCAGTGGTGCTGAACAACATATTTTCTATGGTATCTGGAGGAATATTCTTATAAAAAAGCTGTTCATTTCCAAACAGTCTAGACATTTATTGCCTCAAACACAGTATTTTTATCAAGATACTTGTTCAAGAGCATTTTCTGTAGCATCAATAAAGCTCATAACACTGGTTTTAAGCACCAGTGAAGCTCATAAAACTCATGAGTTAATAAGCTTATTTAGTGATGATTATTGGTTATTTCACAGTCTGAGTTCTGTATTTTGGTGAGTAACTACTGAATCAACTAATAGTTGCCAACTAACATTTGACAACTTTTTAGACATCTTTGGCAGTAACTGAATAGTTGTGCATGAAATGTCATGAATAAAATTAGTAGTAACCTGTATACCAGTTTCTGAGATCTTCCTTATCTTGTTTGTTTTGGTTCAATATATTGAATGGTACAGAAAAATCCTATTATTTCAAGCAAGCAAGTAAAACTTAAAGAAAGCAGAAACAGCTTTCTGATAAGCAAGTAGACTTAGAAGGTTCTGAGAACAACATATAATCTACTTAATATAAGGGGAAAGACCTTTATACATAGATGAACATGTATATCAAGGAAAAATAAACTAAAAATATACCAAAAGGAAAAGGGCAACCCTATTCTCCCTGTATCTGTATACTAAGTGAAGAGAAATTAATTTGTTCTAATAATGATGAAATTAGTAGTATGTATTGTTATCAGTCACAAAAATAGTATTATCACTGCAGTATCACTTTTTTTGCTCTTAAGTGTTGCCTACTTTTACATGCCTTCCCTTTTATGCTACATGTGGATATTTACATGGGCATGAAAGCAGTAATCCTAGTTCTCTGATTTACTCTCTTGGTGTAGGTAGTGTGTCCTGTATTTGTGTTGTAAGGAGTCAACTGCTTGAAGAAACTGGAGCTGACAAAGGTATTTCTCATTCGCCATCTGAATGGACTTTGGTTTAAAAAAACAGGGAGATTTATGCAGAACTGTGTGTGTGTCTGTTTCCTCAACCCTCCAATGCAAATATGCTTTATGCCTTCTGAACGCCTGTGTTTTCAGTGAGACACGTGAAAGTGTTAGGTGGAGAAGGCTTAATCATGGGATTCCTGGCTGGAAAGGACCCCTGGTACACTTAAATCTTCTTATGGGCAAAAGAGGAAGACAGAAATACTCTTTACAAGACAGTAAAATAATTACTTTATATTCCAATTGTTCATCGTTTCTCTGTCCTGTTGTTTTTAAATATGGTTTTAATTGAATGCTTAAGGTTGCATTCTAATAGTGACCAAGCATTGTCATTTTATAAAATACTCTCTGGGATGAAGAAGATTTGCTATACCAGTTATTTTTTAAAGAAGGAAAAGAAACCAGGGATTTATTAACTTGATTTTTCTGAGGAATATTTCTTCATGTCAACACTTACAGTCACAAAAATGTATGCATGTACAGCGTGAATACTATTGTGTGAACAATAGTATTCAATAATGAAATGCTCACAAATCACTATTGTATCACCTAGATTCAAAGTATTATAAGAAAATGAGGATGACTTTTTAGTAAGGCCTATGCAATGGGACAACAGGTAGTGGCTTGTCACACAAAGAATTAAGTATCCTGATGTTGCAACAGTGTCTAGAAAGTTCATGACTCAATAGGATAATATTTTTTTCTATTTCTGTTGGCACTGCTATGACAAATAAGGCCACAGTTTTACCATCCCAAGTGTGGGAGAATGGATTGTGGGAGAATAGAGATAGTGCTGAAGGCAATCTCACCCCTGAGGAGGTGCAGCTGTACTAATTACCAAAGAGTAGGAACAGCCTTGCCCTTAACAGGTCACAGCTGTGTTCAGTAAGGATGGGTGTTATAAAAGAGTGGGTTAGCTGGTTGAGAGGAGAGTTGGAATTAGTTGGCTGTGCTGCTGTAAGGAGCAAGGGTTGGGTGGTTGTGCTAGGGACAGTAAGGATTAGCATGTGCTGTGAGGGACAGAAAGGGTCGGGCAGTTGTGCTAGGGACAGGAAGGGTCAGGTGGTCATGCTAGGGACAGGAAGAAGTCAGCCAGCTGTGTGGAAGGAAGGGAAAAGGAGTCAGTGTTGTGAGGAGCTGCCTGTGAGAACTCACAGAGAGGAAGGTATGAAAGTTTTGCAGTAGGATGATAAACTGACGGTGACAGTCAGTTCCCATCCACCGTCGACTGGTGCTAAGCACCAATGCCGACACCCCAGATCGTGCCTGAGATGCCTACTGTGACTGTTCCTGATTTTCAAAGGTGTATTTAATTTAACATTTCCTGATTTCTTCAGTGGCACTGCAAATGAAGCATGGAGAGAACATCAGAAATATCTATAATTGCACAGCAATTACATGAGGTGACATTTCTTACAGCATGCAACATATGTGAAATTTCTTTAGGCATTCTGTAATGTGATTTTTTTTTTTTAGTAGATTCAATATGAACTGTGATACTATTAATGTGTTCTCTTATTAAAAGTTATTGAAAGGACAAAGCAGTAATCTTACTCTACATCTCCAATTTACTTTGATAATGTAATTTTACATTAGAGGGATTGTACAGTTGCATAATGTCTCACTAGCTCATAGGCTATGATTCTTGTCACCTTTCTTAAAGAGAAAGTCAATTCTTAACAGTTTTTTCCCAGGCTTCTAATTAAAATGTAAAGTATATATAATATATATAAATAAAATGTAAAGAAGAATATAAACTAGGACTCATAATTGGAAAATTGCAGCTGAGGGAAGGTGTCTGGAGACAATACTACAAAAAGAATGCTCTATGCTGCTGTTATTTTTGATGAGTGAGACAATGATTTTTTCCCCATTCTTAAATAGTTTCATTTTTTTTCCACACGAAGATGGCATTGTTGATTTAATCCTGCAAGAAAACTTCAGTTATGACATTCTATGACTACATTTTGAGAGAATCAAATTAAGAAGGCATTAGGTGCTGTTAAAGTTAATGTGAAATTGCCAGGACTCTTGTGATGATTTATTTTTTTCTTTGAAATAGGGTAGTGACTATGTCAATAGACTTAAACTTGTAGTGTGACTTTTCATAGCAAGAATATGCATTTGTCTTTTAAATGATACAACAGATTACTGCTCCTATTTTCACAGTAAATTTACAGATTTTTTTATGAGAATCCCAGGAGTTGGGGGTGACTGGAGAAATGCAGCTCACTATTTCTGATAATATTCATTACTTTTAGTCAGGATTATTCACTGTGCTAATCTTTGAGGAAGTAATAAAATCGTCTTCCTCTGTCCTTTAAAATATGTGGAGCTGCTGTTAGTTATTTGTCCTACATTGCAAGGTAATGTGTGTATTCTATTCCCATCTATTAGAGGTGTGGCAGTTATCTTCTTAATTAACTTTGAGCAGTTTTCTTTATCTCTTCCACAAACCAATCCTCCATCCAAGGATTCATCCGCTGTTAATGGGCCATTGAGTGTCACTGCATGACTGATAAAAATTACAGCATCCCTTTGTGAGATGCTCTGCCCAGANTTAAACAGCAGTTAAAGAGACATTAGAATATTTTGACAGTGGAGCAGCAAGGGGGAAACAAATTAGAAAATAATCGTGAGTCTGAATGAGCAGGAAAAGATGTTGTGCCTGTCATGAGTGGCAGGTGATGCTTAAAGAAGTTGCATGGTTTGTCTGTGTTTAGAAAAAAGTACCTGCACAGAGAACAGAAAATTGGAGAAAGGTCTTTGCAAGAAATCCTCTGAACATAGATTTTAAAGAAAATGGGTCACAGCTTACCAGTCTTGTTTCTCTTTACTCCAACTTTTTTTTTTTCCTCAAGTCTGAAAAGGATTTAAAACTTCTCAAAACAAGGGGATTGAGCAAGTTTATTTTCTTTCCTGTTGACCTCTGTTCTTCTAAAGTTTCGGTTACACTACCAATGTGCTATTACATGCAATATCCAAGCATGGCAGTACAGTGAAAGTTACTAGATGTATTTTTACCACACAATTGACAATCTAATTTTTCTGGATTAATCATTCCAGTTCACATGACAGGGATTTCCACCCACTCAAAGGGTGTCCTGAGCTAATTTAACATAGGTGATGTAGCAGAAATATTTGTGGGTCTGAGGCACAGGAGGTCAAAGGGACAGAGAAAACTAAATAAGCAGCTGTTACAAATGAAAGTAGAGGTATCAGGTGCCCCACATGGTGACCAGTCTTTTTGCCCCTGTAACAAGTGCCCACATGACAGCAGGACACCATCAGGGTGAGAGCATGAAGGAACAGATCTGCATGACAGTAGTAAATAAACAGTTTTACTATACTTTCCTATAGTAAAAAATTTAATTATATAAGATAATTTACATAAAGGTAAATATTCCTGGCCAGTGTATTGTTTTTTTTTTTTTTAACTGATTTGTGTGTACACGCATCACCAAATACTGAAATAGTTTGGAGCAATGCTGTGCTGAGTATTCAGTTTGCTGTATTTGGAGCTCTTCTGTCTTTCTCTCCCCTCTGTTCCATTCTTTGTTATGCCTGTGCATATAGAAGCCTTATGATATGCTGAGGCAGAAAATTCTCTGCCTCATCCCCTCCTAATCCCTCATTACTAGATCTGAAATAAATCACACTTTGTTTAATCACCAGATGGAGACAGCCTGTGCATCAGCTCTCCTGTGCAGTTCAGAATTTGTTCTTTATGGAAAGGTCAAATCAGATACTATCTGATAGGTAATTTTTTTTTTGTATTAAACCTAGGATTAAAAAAAAAAGTGATTTTGTAAATCACTTGCACTATATTTTCAGTTGTCAGAAAAGAGTGTGGATTCTTTCCCCTTAGTCTGAAGCTTTTTTTGTTTGCACTTTTCTTCCTAAGCAGATTATATTTAAAATAAACTTTAAATCTTTTTCTAGGTAAAGAATCATCTTTTGGATTACAGAAGGAAAAAAAAAATGAAAAAGTATCCATCTGTCTATCAAAAATAACATTTATTCCAATTATGTTTTTCCTGTCCTCTCCAGAACTCTCAGTCTCTGATAAGCAGATATGAAAATTCCATCAAAATTTGAAATGAACTTTTGAACCTGCAGTGCTGAAAATTAATAAAACAGCTCTGTCCTCTCTGGCTGATACAATAAATGATATAATGCCAGTAAGAAAAGATTGTTTTGCAGAGTGATTTTGAGTTAGAAGGATTACACTGCAGCACCAAATACACTGTAGTTAGGGTGATCCTATTAAGAAGTAGAAGTATGAATGGAGACATTTGTTAAACCAATATACACACAGGAAGATGAAATAGTGCAGTATTGCTTCCACAGGGTAGGATTATTTTGTTTTTAATCATGCTGCTACATTTGTAGGGTAGATTCAATTTTTTTCTAATATGATAATTAGAATTCTGTTCCCCTCTAATAATTTAATATTGTTTCTGTGTAGAAGTTTATATGTATAGTATTTTATAAAGTGTATAATCTTGTGAGTAATTATTTGCTTAGTCTACCAAGTTTTAGCTGAAAGTAACTAAAAGCTTTTTTTTTTTCATCCTGTAAGGGTATGTGACTGATATTTTTCCAGCTTGCTCAACTGGAAATTTTTGTTGACTAATTTTATTCTGCATTTTTCCATGCCTATTCCAGATTAACAGAAGATAAAAAGCAAGTATCTTTCTCAGCCTTCAAAAATGTATCCAAATGTCAAACATTCATTGTGATTTTTAGGAAATCAGTGTAATAAAGACTTTTGTGAGATCTTATAGAACAAGAAAATGATCACTAAAATTAACAGTTCTTAGGGTCTTATCTTTTTGTCTCCAGCAAACTGCAGCAGACTGCAGACATCTCCTCCCCTTTAGTTTAGATATTTGTTTGCTTTTCAGAAAAAAAAACAACACTTGAGTATTCATGAAAATCTTACTTTGAGGGGGGGTCAGTCAGAAAGTGGCAGTGTTACAGAAACTCAGTATGTATTTTTGAACTCTCTAATCAATATTAAAAAATCAAGTGTAATTTTCAAATATCTCCCATAAATATTCATTTATAAGAAATTGATGGACCATGGATTTTGTTGTTTTGGGAACTTGTTCAAGTTATACATGTCTGAGATGCTATGATAGCTGCCATAGATAGAGAACAGGGACATACAGTAAGTATGGAAATATTTTTTATTTGTCTTATGCTGCCGAATTAATGAAATTTTTTTATTGGTACAGTAAGTCTCAAAAAAAAAAAAATGTATCTCCTGTTCTGGAAACGGTTGCTGAAGCACATTGTTAACTTCAGTATCTTCACATATTAACTTTCGCAAGCATTAAGTGTCAAATGGGGCATTCAGGTGGATTTGAATTTTAACATTTTCTTTCTTGATATATTAGTTCTATTAAGGAAAATAAAAGCTTTTGCTTTTCATTTAAGCTAATGCACCTTTATTATGCTGAATTAATGTGTCAGTCTTTCACTGTTAATTCAACTGTCTTTTTATGTAAATTGCAAAAAGGATTATTTGTTAGGCTACCTCTTATTCAAACCAGAGTTTGGTATAAATGAGAATTGATCCTAAACTTTAAAAAAGTGAATGCAAAATCTGCTTGTTAAACTACATATCAGTGATTTAAAAGATGCTCAGTATTTTATTACAAATTTCAAACCAAGTTATTTATGTCACAGTGATGCATTTTCTTGACAAATTTTATTCCTTGACATGCTTTTAAAATGAATTAAATCTTTCTAGGGTGGTAGAATCAATTTTTACCACTGTGATAATGAATTCAAATAACTATGCTGCTATATACCTTGATAACCTTGGAGAGAAAGTATAATATGTAAACTGCATGCTATGTTTCTATGCTAATATTAAAAGGCCATGAAGACAACACTGTTTAATTATTAAAGTATAAAAGTTTAATTCAGATATAGAGCTGTGTAAGTAATTCACAGTGTGTACTCTGACTGAAAGTAACTTGTGTTATCTATAATCCTATCCCATGTCTACTGTATCATGAGTCATTTGATGGACTATGGCTGTTCTGTGTAAAATACTGAGAAATAATACTCAGGTAAAACACTTCAGTTTTGTTATCCCTCCTTTAGGAAAAGAATTAATATCATATGGCAAAATTCTACTTCCATTGTTCAGAAATTCTCACAACCTTTAAAGTAAAGGAAAAAAAACCCCTGTACCTTAGGAAGCAATTTAAAATATAAAATAGAGAGTTACATGTACTTTGGAAGTCAAAAAGGAAGTCAAAGAGTCTTTGGAAGGACAAAAAGAGAGGCTAAATTCAACAAATGGATGTATGTGTTACAATTTCTAGTTCACAAATGTGTCACATGTTTTTAAAAATTATGTGGGGTAAGATAAGCATTTCACTCTAAATAATGGTAATCCAGAAAATCTACATGAGTGACCCAAACCGTAGTTAATAGAAGATTCACATCAGAAGCCATGACTGGGTATTTTTCCCACCAAATCTAGTGTCCTTCATGAACAGAGACTTCCTGCCCCTTTCTTATTCAGGTTCTGCTTCTATGTAAAGTAGAAGAAAAGTGATAGGGAGATAAAAAGAAAAAAAAAAGAGAAGAAAGAAAAAAGGAGAAGTATGTGTAATACTTGGGTTTATTTATTTCAGTATTCATCTGAAGGTGGGTGTTTAACTGAAGTCCTGATTTTCTGACATTATTTTTAACAGCAATGTAATGTAAAATCCATAAGTGATATTTAATCAGGATGAAAGTCCTCCGAATAATTCAGGTTTTGTTTATAGTTTAGGGGTAAAAAAATGATGCAGTTTCCAAGATCTCTTCCCATGAGGAAGTTTTAAATTCTTTTCTTTTGTGTGTGTGTGTGTGTGGAGACACTGCAGGTCTTCTGACTTGCCTCCTAATGTGCTCCCTGGGTCACTGGCATTTGTTTCTTTAGTGCTAAATGTGTCATTCAACAAGCCTGTACTTAGAACTTCAGAGATGGGGTGAGCTGTTAGAGGCTGAACTTGTACTACTTCATAACACATGAATCAATAAGATCTCTAACAAAATATGTCCCCATGGAAAGCACACTGAATAATAACAATAGGGAAAATTCAGGTCTGTATGTCTTTCATTCTGTCTGGTACATGTTTGCTAGCAATACACCACCAACTGGAATCAGACATTCTCTAAAAAATCATTCTCCACCAAAACAACTTCAAACTTTTCAGAAGGTTGGATTTGTCAACACCATTGACTTCTGTGCCTGAATATACTTTAAGTGGGAATTAAAGATTGTAATTTACAGACATGAAATTCTGGAAAACAAAAGGACAAAAAAAGTCAAAAGACAAGAACTAGAGGGCAATATTTCCTTTCTATGTGTGTGCAACAGGTATCATGGTCCTAAATTTTTACAGGATCACAGGATAATTGGAGTTGGAAGGCACCCACATGGAATCCCACTCTTAAGTGAATAGCCCATATGAGGAAAACGCAAACCTTGGTGTTTTCAGCACCATGCTCTAACAAGGTAATCTCAGGGACTGTAGTGGCCTTTCATGTAATATGTGCCTATTATGACTTTCTTGGCAGCAATATTACAGTATTACTGTGTTGCTCATTAACTGTTTTTCAGCATAAGGACAGAGCAAGCTTGTTTTATTAAAACAGAACAAACATATTCCATCAATCAAGTGCATATTGCTTTCAGGGATTTTGTATAAAGTGAAATCATACCCAAGCCAAAATCTATGTTGCAATTCATCACATTTGTTTAGATTCTGGTGACTAATAACTTAGTGCTGTAATTACTTTCTATACAGTAACAACCTTAATAGAATTCTAGAATGATTCATTTGTAACAGGAAAGAAAAATATATTCAGAGCATCAGATGGTATAGGTCAACGTTGCAAAATACTCTGTCTAAAAGATGTATTGATTTGCGAGGTTATTATTACAGTTCATCTGAATTGTTTTACTGCTGGGGACCATGAACTTTCCTGTGTGGTGAAAATTATAGATGTTGTCCACTGTTTTCATCTCTAAAATGTCCATCAGCAAAATCTATTCCAGCATAGTTTATAAAGGGCTAGGTGCAGATGAAGATCGCTGTTCCTCTTAAGGCGTCCAGGAAATGTTTTGTAATACATATACATATTTGATAAGTTTGATTACCTTTCCTTCCCTATTAAGGATGTAGTTTTGTTTAGGTGTCTGTATTTTTGAGAGGATCAATATTTTAATTTCCACATTCTTAAATCACCAGATGTTTCCAAAATATTCTAGGTCCCATTTTAAAGATAATGGACGAGTGACTTAAAACTAAATTCCCCATAAATTTGTCCAGTTGGGCTCCTCAGCTATGTTTGAAAAATAAAATTTCACATCTAAATCATCTGATGACCTTGAGAATTAGACAGCTCATCCCTGAGCAATTGCAGTGCCTTTTCATTCATTTATTAATACACTGTTGTAACATTATGGAAGTTCATTCTTTACATTTCTGCTTTACAGAAAGAGTTGAACTTCATTGTTCTGTACTTGTTTGTTAATTTATAAAAGGTTGTCAATCCTGCAAATTCTCACTTGGATTTCTCTACCCAGTAGGAAATGAAAAGGTAGTGCAATCAATATTCTAAGCTCACTTTTCTTTCCTTCTTTTCCTTGAAGTAAGTATGCTTCAGTCTTCTTACCTATAATGAGCAGTAACTGTGCCACAGCTCCTTAATGGTGCCACTCACATTTTAAGAGTGAGGATCCAGTGGAGGAGAGAGGAGGGCAGCTGAAGTGTACTTGAGGCATCCCAGTCAGCAGCCCTATGAGCTACCTGCACAGGCACGGGCACAGCACGTGTGCCAATATATTGGCTACTATCTGTCTATAAATCTGCTACCTGCTAATGCCCATGTCTTATAAGTGAGAAGCTCTGAGTAATCATTCCTGGCCTACTATTTTCACAGTCGTGGAACATGATGGGCAAAATTTAGTACAAATATAGGTCCTGGTATCACTTTTAGATGCCAGGTTGACCTGACTATCAGGCAGGTCTCCACAAAGGTATGGATCTCATATTTGTTTTTGAAAGCTATGAGCATAGTTTATATATCAGATAATTTGAGTATTCAAAGTGAATATTTATTCTGGTTTTGCAGTATCTGAATCTTATGTGAATTTGTAGTAATTTTTGCATGTCTGCATAAAAGGGAACATTGAAGGTGAATGCACTTTGGAGTGAGTCAGTGGGATAGTGGTATTTTCCATTTCTTTCTTAATATTGTCTAACATTCATTAATTGTATCTTTTGTGATTCTCGTTGCCTCTTTTTTGATGCATGAAAAAGACATATTGGATGATTTATTATTGGCTTCTCCAGCTGTCCTTTTGTTATTCCTAAATTGTTGTTCCCCTATGTCTGGCTTTATATGGCCAGACTTCAGTAGTGGGGGCTACAGGGATAGCTTCTGTGAGAAGCTGCCAGAAGCTTTTCCATGTCCAGCAGAACCAATGCCAGACGGATGTGCTGCTGGCCAGGGCTGAGCCAATCAGAAATGGTCATAGCACCTCTGTGATAGCATATTTAAGATGGAAAGTTATTGTACAGATGTAATTGCAGCCAGAGAAGACTGGGGCAAGAATATGTGAGAGAAACAACTCTACAAATACCCAGGTCAGTAGAGAAGGAGGGGCAGGAGGTGCTCCAGGCACTGGAGCTAAGATTCCCCTGCAGCTGTGAGGTGAGGCAGCTGTGTCCCTACAGCCCATGGAGGAACACAGGGATGCTGAGATCCACCTGCAGGCCATGGAGGAGACCCACACTGGAGCAGGTGAATGCCTGAGAGGAGGCTGTGACTCCATGGGAGACCTGTGCTGGAGCATGGTCCTGGCAGGGACCTGCAGACCTGTGGAGAGAGGAGCCCACATTGGAGCAGGTTTGCTGGTACGGCTTGTGACCCTGTGGGGGACTCATACTGGAACAGCCTGTCCTTGAAGGACTGCAGCCTGTGGAAGGGTGACCCTGAGTTTGTGGAGGACTGTTGCCTGTGGGATGGACTCAGGTTGGAGAAGTTCATGGAGAACTGTCACTTGTGGCAGGAACTCCATGTTGGAACAGGGCAAGGACTCCTGTCCCTGAGCAGCAGGAGAAAAAATGTGTCATGAACTGACCATAACCCTCATTCCCTGTTTCCCTGCACTGCTGGAGTAAGAGGTAGAGCTGGAAAAGAGGGAGTGTTGCGGTGCATGTTTCTTGTATTGTTACCCTTAATTGTTGGTTTTGCCCTCTGTAATATGATTGTCAATTATGGGTTTTGTAATCCCCCTTTCCCCTGAGGCAATGGATCATGCCCAGTTGTCAATCCTCCCCTGTGCCTTCCCCTCTTCCAGAACCTTCTGTGTCGGTTATGTAGTCACTGTCACCCAATTGGTTTAGTTAGATTACTCCCTCCCCCTGTACCTACCCATTGGCCCTGACATTGTAATCCCCTCCCCGTGTACCTCCCCTGCTCTTTAGTTATTGGTTCCCTTCCCCAAACTCCACCCAGACTCCTCCCCAACCCTATCCCTTAAAACCCCCTGCGCAGCTGTGCACAGGGTCTTTGCCTCTGCCGTCTGTTCGGGTACAGAGCTGCTTTCTGTTTCGCCCCTTATCTGGGCAATAAATAAACGATCCCTGGACAGGCAAGCAAGGCCCATCTCGCCTCATTTCTCGCGCCGGTCCTCGAGCGGTTGCTCCGAGGGTCCTCGGTCCCGGGGGAGTGTCGCCGGTCCCTTGGGGAATGTCGCCCCCCGACGAGGCGCGCCCGGGGGGGAACAGCGAAGCCCGGGGGAGCGCCGGGAGAGAAGCGACGCAAGGGAGTGGTTGGGGGAATATATTTTTAAGGTCTTATTTTACTTCTCGTTATCCTGCTCTGGTTTTGTTGGTAATGAAATTCAGTTAACATCCCCAAATGAAGTCTGTTTTGCCAGCAATGCTATTCAGTAAGTAATCTCTGCCAGTCCATAACTCAATGAACTTCAGTTATATTTCCACTCCATTGTCCAGCAGTGGAGGGGAGTGTTAGAGCAGCTTTTGTGGGTGCCTGGCATCCAGCCACTACATCCTACTTCTCACATGTTAAATGACAAGTATGAATACTAATTTTTACTCATGATTTAAAATTTATTTCAATATAAATTTTCTGATACAGTTTATGTAAATGGGGCATTCACCCATGTTATTTCTTTTCCTTCCACAGTTCCATTTTCCGTGTTTTTACTGCAGTGTAATTTTTCTAATGTGTACTACTTTTTCTTTCACAAAGCATCTGAGGTGCTTATATAAGCAGTATCATATATTAATATCTTAATTTAATCAGGAATCTGTGTCACACTCTGTTTTTGGATTTCTTTTTCCACATGTATGCTTAAGACAGAAACAATAGCTCTTTAATCTCAGTATGTATGTTTTACATGATTATTTAGAACATTGTGGTCATGTAGTACTGCATTATTTCCTTTGCGAACTTCCAGTGTGCATGGTGGGGGTGTCCTGTGGTCATGTAGTACTGCATTATTTCCTTTGCGAACTTCCAGTGTGCATGGTGGGGGTGTCCTGTGCAGGGCAAGAAGTTGTAGTCGATGATCCTTGTAGGTCCTACAAACTTGGGATTTTTATGATTGTTTGATTTTATGATTATTTGTTGTCCAGTGGCTGGATTTTCTGCCAGTTTTTTATTTCCAGAAGAATAAGTCAAGAGATGTCATCAGTAGTTGCAGAGCATAGTAGAAATGTTTCTAGAGCTATATATTATGGTTGCAGATCACTATCAAGTTTCTTCTCTGATACAGAGGAAAAATCTTTTTTTTCTCACTGTTTCATACCCACAATTTCTCACTAGATGATAGAACTTGGATTTATTAGTCAAAATACAGTTTTTATTCAGTTTTGGAATTAGTTTTCTAATTTTATTTTTTTCTTTTAGTGACTGAAAGAACCCAAACCTAACTAGTTGCATTTTTACTTGCCTTTAAGCTTAGGGAAAAACTAGTTCTTTATTAAACCCTTCCTCCTTTTCAAGTTTCATGTTAAAAAAAAAAAAGGGTATTCTAACTTTGCATTCGGATGACTGAATTGCCAAGTTTCAGACTAGGAAGAGGTATTGTATTTGATATTTTTATTTTCAGTTAGTTTCTGTAGATTGCAAGGTAAAGCAGCTGAAGAATACCACTGACATAAAACATTTACAGCCCTAACAGGTCACCTGAGTTCCTAATATGACAGTATGGTGAGTAATTGAGGTCAAGTTCTGTGAAACTGTGACTAGAACTATATGGCTTCCAACAGGCTGTTACAACTTCCAACAGTGAGCATATACATGACACTCCATTTTAATGGGATGCTGTTTGTTAGTAACATAAATTAAAGCATATTTGACATCCAAATTGGAAGCAGAGAGTGGTAATGAGAAGACAAATAAACTATTGATAAATTGTGAATTGAATAATTGCTAACCTTTCTGGCCATCTTACTAATGATTAATCAGTTAGCTCTAAATTTCTGACTTTTTAAGCCTGGGGAAATCAAGTTAGATATTTAGTATGGTGAAAGTATTTAATGATTTTGTCGGTTCTCTCTCTGATTTAAGTTAACAATTGTGTAAGCAGAGATGGCCTATTCCAGCGAGGTGACTGAGAGAACTCTGATAATTTGAAAAATTTATTAATATGTTTTCTTTGTTGTCTCTCAATTATGTTTGAGATGTCAGATAACCTAACACTAAATTAGCCATAAAATAAATCAATGAACAGAGAAAATAACAAGAAACCTGTTCTGTGCTGGAAACTAAAAGGGATGTGCACAGACACACACAGGATGGTGAGACGGGCTGCAACAGACAAGGAGCTGCCTTCAACATCACCTGCTTGCAGAACTGACATGAACACTTGCACAGACAGACAACTCTCCCCCCTTTGGTAGAGGCTGAATCTCAGTACTGACAGCACACACCGAACACACTCTTGATTTACACAGATGTGCACATCGGTGGATCCCTAGAGTACTGACATGGCCCCTTCTGTCCGGCTCCCCTGCAACCAGATCACAGCCTACACCTCTGACCTGTCTCCAGCTGCTGATCCCACAGTCATTCACACTGGTCCTAGCAGCACCTGGTGCCTGCAGCACTCACACACACACACAGAGCATAGGGGATTGCACACAGACAGTCAAGAAGAGATTTACGTGAAGACAGAAGAGACTGTGGTGAGGAGGTGCAGGGCTCAGTGAGACAAACACACTGACCGTCTGTTTTACAAGCGACTAACCTCCTTCACACCCATGTGTCTATTCCAACTTTCTTCTTCCCTGTTCCCCTTCCAGTGTACATTCTGTCATCCATTTGCATAGCTCCAAGACCCCTGGCAAGATCCTGGACCCTCAGGTTTGCATGCTTATCAGCAGCAAGCTCCTCATTTTCCTGCACTTCCTTGGTAGCGCATCAATTAGCGTGACTTGACCACATTTGTTTCGGATCATTGTCTCATTTATGTTTGTCTGTCAGGTTTGTGTCACCATATATTTTGTTTGTGGCTTTTCTCTTTTCCTTAGTATCCCATTTGGCAATGTCCTAGATCAGGTAGTAGAGAAATAATAATGATTTCTCTATACCTTCATCAATTAGTTTGACTTGACCAGGTTTGGTTCTCCTTATCACCTGCCTTATCATTTGTCAGTGAGGTTTGTGTCTCTGTGTTTACAGCTTCCCTCTTTTCTTATCATACCTTATTCCCTTTCATTGTAAACCACAGACTATTACTCTTCCTTTTAAAGCTGACCAGCAAAACATTGAAAGTTTATACTTTTTTTTCTATTTCGAGCACTCTGTGTAATTTGGTGTCATTCCTGAAATGGTTTGTTTCAGTTGATGGAGTAATTCCCATCTACTGATCAATCATTGGATACAGAAAGATGATCTTCCAAATCAGTTGATGAATCTGGACTGAAGGTTTCAATTTATTCGCATCTCTCATTTTCTCAAAACCTTGATGCTGTTTCCTTCCTGTAATGTAGTTGTCTGCAGAATTGTGAAAGGTTTCATGTTGTTAGATGTAGCCCTAACTCCAGGTCAATCTTAACACCTTTTTGCATGGATGCATTCTGCCTAAAAGAAACCTTGAAAAGAGTAATGGTTTGTTAAAGAGGAGAGGGAGATTGAAGGAAATCAAGCATATTTCATTTTCTGTGCAAAAAAAAAATTAGTGCCAGGAAATTTCAACAAGAACATATAGTCTCATATAATGTTTTTTCTACCTTTGATAGGAGTCTCAGTCTAAAACTATGTAGCCTAATTGGAAACATAAATATGTACACATGCTTAAGGAGGATTGCAAGAATACATTTGTCTTTACAAGAGTGCAAAATTTATAGACTATAGCCTAGCTTTAGAACATTATTATCCTTCTAACAATGAGGTCATACAGATAGAACATTATTAATGTATAAAACTGAGAAATATGTCAAGAGAGTTATTGGAAAATGTTTACTGAAATGTAATATTTCACTCATCTGTTTCAGCAGCACGCCTTTCTTGTTTTTTATGCTTGATTTAACTGATCAATACTGAATTATATCAACATGAACATTCATTATATCTTTGTCATATGTTGATGGTGACTAAATCTTGCCCTGCTTCTACTAAAATTTGCCTTTCAATTTTCTTGAACACCAATCATGAAATGGAAATTTGCCATGAAAGCCATATGTCTTCAATCACTTTTACTGACCACTGCTTGGATATCACCTAGCAACTCTAAATGCTCAGCATAAGTTTTCAGACCAGAGAAATCTTAGAAAGGTTTCAGATATTGAATGCCTGAAGGAGTAATAATTTTCCTGCAGGTATTTTTGTGAGAGGAGGTAGCAGCACTAACTGAAACACATGTATGCAAAAGTATCAAAATCTTTTGCTTTTGGTGTCAGACAGCAATGCTCCCTGTGTTAGGTGAGAATCCCATATATAAAATTCTATCAAATCCAAATGAAATATATGATTCAAGTGTGGTGAGCTCTATAACTTTATATTCCTCTAACAAATCCTTTATCCTGTGTATTTGCAGGGAATTAAAAATGTTCTAACTTAATATCTGTGAGCTGAGTGTGATCAGAATCTTAAACAAATATTTATTTTCTTCTGTTCTTCAAAAATAGAATATAATTATGTCTCCAAATGCTGCAAGTTTCCATCCTATTTGTTTTTCATCTTGCAGTGTTAATAACATTCTGCTGATCAAATTCACGTACAGTCATTTTGAAAGCCCCTGATGTTTTTGCCTTTCTTTTTAGTAACCGGATTATAAATGCTTATCTTTTTAATACATAAGGGATGAATCTCTCAAATGCAAAAATATTCATTATAGAAAAAAAACACAGATATCCTTTCTAGACATATTGTTTCTTTTGAATCTCCATGGAGTTTGGCAACTTTCTACACAGAACATGGACCCTTCATTGTATTTTGTTGTATTTTTTTGTTGAAAGCACTGAAAGAGGTTGGGACAAAGGGAGGATACGGTAAAATGCCCCACAATATATTTGTTAGCATTATAGCACCACATATCCTCTTCAAGTTTTTATTTTGGCTTGGATTTTTTGGCCACGTACTTTGTTATCTGAACATGCCTATACCAAGAGATTCTTGTTTATTTTTAGTAAATGTAAAAGTAATTTTAAATTATTCTTTTAAATTTAACATCCATGAAAGAAATGGATAGGTGGTAGTGAGGGACTGGTAACAGTGCATATTATTTTCATGGAAATCAGTTCATCCCATTATGTTAGGCTTATGAATCATATATTTTAAGCAATTTTGGAGGTTCAAATGTGCTACTGCAAAGTGTCAGATATTTAGAAGTCATCATTATAACTTAAATCTTGCCTTTTTATCTCTACTCTCTACTTTTAAAGATTCAGATTTAATTTGAAAAAACCTGACAGTTTGCATGATAATTTTGATGCCAGTCTTTTAACAAATCAGTAGTTTTGTTCATTGGTATCCATCCTAGATTGCACTACTCCAGGAAGCTTATCTCAGAGCTGAACAAGATTAATAACATTGCTAATATATGGACTTTAACCAAAAAGAATAAATTTTTAGTCTCCAAACTTCAATTTATCTTGTCTTAAATCTGAAGGAGTTTTACTCGGTCCATTAACTAGATGCATTATTTATTCATATTTATACTTTTAAAAAATATATTTTATATAAATTACAAACATGTCATGTTTTTTCATTGAAATGTGAATATACTAATCAGTCACAAATTTTCTTTACACATTACTGATCTGTTCATCCTAGCTTTCTGCAGGATAATAACAAATCTTAAAATATTTTGAGTTTGATAACTTTCTGTGCTTTTCTTGTCATATTCTTTTGTGGTTCTTTGCATTACACAAGCTGAACTTCATACTCCCTGGGTGCAATTGAAACATTCTAAAGGCTGAGAGCTAAAGGGAGTGGAAATAATTCTAGCATGATCCTTTTCTATTGTGGCTGTGCTTAGCAATTACTTATACAGCTTTACCTTCATTTTAACTGAGTAGCATCTTTTTTGACCTATTCTAGTTTTACTACCAGTAGTACTTTGTATGTCTGAACACGGCAATATTCTTCACATACTGAAGCATATGTAATTGTACCTGTTATGTAGGCAGGTGGGCAGTCTTGAGGAGGTTTGGACAAACTGCACATTCCCTAGCACAAGGTAAAAAGCAAAGTAAATAAATCTTGAGAGAAGCACTGTTGTATATCAATGAATTTCAAGTTCAGGGTAGGAGCAAATGCGCAAGCCTCCTGCTGTGTTTTGAAAGGCACAAAGTGATGGGTCTACTATGTTTTGTTTGTAGAGGGTAAGAGTGTAATTTGAAACAGGAAAAGAATTATTTGATTAAATTGGGCTAAGAGTGATATTATAATGAATGAGCCATAGAGATAACATGGTAAATGAAAACAAGAGCCTCAAGAAGATAAGATTTCATCAATAAGCCGTTAGGGTTGCTGAACAGTCTATAATAGCAATTAATAATCCTTCTTAAGCAATTAAGGATGTGCTTGGGAGAAAAATCACTGACATCTAAACAATATCCAAAAGCTTTTACCTGTTCTGTGGAATGATATCACTTTCTTTTTCCCTGAGGCACTGAATGTGGCTGTTTCAAAGGATGATGAAACTCATAAAGCTAAGGTTGTAAAAGAAAACTTTTTTTTTGTTCAAGTTGCGAAGTCTTATTTTTAAAGCCCNNNGAATTTTTTTTTTAAAACCCCATAAAAAAAAAAAAAAAAAAAAGGACACTCTTCGAAGTTATTAATTGATTCAAGTTACTGAACTAAAGCTTGTGAGCTGCTTAAGCAGAGAAGTCTCTGATTGACTTCCTCTCTTTCTTTTCCACCTCCAAAGAACATGAAGGAGAATAGCAGTAGTGATAATACATTTGGTATCCTTTTGCATATATTAAGGTACAATATGTACCATAGGAGTAAAAAAATTTTGACTTTGAAATGTCACCTTCAAGAGAGAGTGCACAGAGCACACTGGGAAAAGCACCACAGTTCACATGATTCCTTTCCCTCAGGGGCTTTTCTTGGGAGAAAATAACTTGTAAAAGATGTCTGTTACTTTTTCAAGATCCCTGAAAATTCTGGATCACCAGAACAAACAAAAAAAACCAAGCAAACAAAAAAACCCCAAACAAACAAAAAATTTAAAAAAACCCCAACACACCCCCCTTCCCTGCCCAAAAAAAAAAAAAAAGGAAAAATCAGAAGGGCTGGAGAATTTAATTTGGTAATGTATCATTATAATTAATGTAATAAATTCATAAAACCTAGTTCTTGCAATATAGCTGATTTGCTCAGGTCTGTACTAATGGGTTTACTACAGACTATGGCACAGGCTTGAAAAGTGGTATCTGATTGTTGACCTGCTTTCTAGCAAGGTTTCAGACAGTGTCAATATTTTCTCAGGTGATTCTTGAGAATTCCTAATTCTCTGCAAGGGATTATTTCTACTTCTTGTTAATCCCCTGTTTTGGGAAGTGGAAAGCTGAGGCATGAGGAAATCTGTTTCACTTGTGCCTGTGACCAGAGAATGCGTCATAAAAATTATTTTTGGAGAAGTAGAACATCAGCACTACTTTGGGGGATTTCATTAGAAATTGAGCTTTAAGAAAGAAATCAGATCCGTCTCCTTCTCATAAAATGATTATTTTAATTTTTTTACAGTACGAACTAGGTATGGAAATAGGACTGATCTTTGCAAGTGAAAAGTAGTGTTCCCTTTGAAGCTGGCAATTTGGTCTGCTAGCATGGAATTAACTAGACATTTTTAATCTTATTTCTCAAATATGTACAAGTCTCTTTCCTCAGTACAGAAGAAGAGGACATGTACCATATTCAGAATTCATTATGACTGGAAGAAAAGTAGTTTTGTACTTGGCAAAAACTTCTTGTTTCCAAGCCTTTTGTTGTTGTAACAATAAAACTCAAAGAGGAAGTATTTTGCAGTTGAATGGTTTATGAATCACTTCAGCTAAACTAACTTTTATTAAAGTCAGGATTTTGGAATCCTTCTCAAAATGCAGACAACCAACCAAATAACTGCTTCTCCCAGAGAATAAAGCCAAAACAAACATAAAACCAACAAAGGAATAAATAGTACTCACAATTATAATAAGATTTCTTAATATTCCTGATTGCCAGTTTACTATCATGTTTTCCTGGATATTAATCTGGAAAGAATCATTTGGTATGTCTGGGTTTTTCTGTAAATATAACCCTGAACTTTAAAGCCCTTTAAATTAATTGTTTGTTGTATTACAAAATCTTTGCACTAAGATTATATTTATGGGATCTCATCCAAAACTTTTGAAACAGGAAAAAATGTCTAATTATTTCAATTGGTGTTATATTGGATCAAGCTCAGTTTTTATCAGACTGGTGTAAAAGATTAGAGCAGATTGGATTGGATTAGATTGAATAGATGAGTTTGTGGAAGATCAGTTTTATTAGAATCATGGGTTTGCATGTTTAGGCTGCATAAAACTGGTTCAGGAAAGCAAGAAAAAAAAGTGATAACACTTTATAGCAAATCCTTCATTAATTCAGAAGGTAAATTCTTGTTCAATATATGCTATTTTTGCACAATAGGGAACCTGCAAGAGGGTCACAATTTCTGAGGGTTTTTTCATATTATGATTAATGTAAGCATCTGGAGGTTATATTTCTTTTAACTAGATTTATGTATAAGAAAACTTATTATGTAATCAATATTTAGAAAATAATACATTTTTAGGCATACTGATCTATATATATATTTCTATGAATAATACATCTTTTTACATCTGCACCTTTAAAACAAGAGTAGTATTCCAGATAAATCAAAAATTTTGGCAGATAATTAGCTTTGAGGGTATCCAATCATTCTTGATTTCTACTGACGCAGTAGATCTAGAGAACACAAGCAAAGTGTTAGTTAGGGATGCTCTTTAGCACAGCAAATCACTGCTATAGCACTCTCCACATTTTGTAAGTCCTCTTTATGTCATTAAGACAGCTCTTGAAATAGGCACCATTCTAACTTCTAGTGCTTGTTAGCTTGTTTCTATTATCTAGATTAAAGCTAAATGTTTTATTAGATGTGGATTGTATGCAGAGCAGATCAAATACAGGTAAGAAATATGTACTGGGATTAATTGAGCAATAAAACACCTTCTCAAGGTCACCTTAGTTTTTTGTATTTTTTTCCCTTCAGTTTTTTCTGTTGATGGTTGTTTTGTTTTTTTATTTCCAGTTGTAAATAGCATTAGTAGGGATTTTTAGGGTTGAATAGACAGATTGTGTAGCTTTCAGAAGTGAAAACAAAATGTGAATTTTTTTAGTGACTCATTAGAAGGGTCAGTGCTTCTTAATTTCTGCTAAATGACTGCTTAGCATCGAGGTGGAAACTCAGTCACCTTAGTTACTGAGGTAGACTGCAGTTTCATTCACAGATTTTTAGTTTGATTGTATGTGGGCAAAGGGAGAAAATAGCTGTATGTGACTTCTCAGCTGGCTTGGCAATAATACAGCCAGAGGTAGTAAAAAAAAGGAGAAAAGGCAAGTCTAGGGAAAGCTTCAGTTCCTGTACTTAATTATTAAAAAAAGCTGCCTAATTGTAAGCTTTATCTCTGACAGTTGTCAGATGTCTTCCAGCAAGTGAAGATCAAAAGGAATAATTAGTATGTAGTCTCTTTGTCCCCCTGGCTAACAGAATTTTTTTAATCTGCTATAATGTGCATTGATGAGGTCCTTAATGGAAGTCAGTGATTTTCTCAGGTGAAAGTTTCCTTTCGTTTTATCTAATTCTGTCTAGTTCTGGTTTTTAGACAAGTGGAAGAGTAAGAAAAACTTGCTTTTGTGTAGTTTTTAGCATAATTTCTTCAGCAAATTGACAAAAGGCTCCTACTGTGAGAAAAATGTTTCAGCATAGTTCTTTTGCTTTCAAGTAGAACAAAGACATCCCTGCAAATGTAATTTTGAGCTTTGAAACTACCAATAATGTGTGAATCTCTTATTACTTTCCTGTTTTATTCCTAATTAAAGCCTTAATTGGCTCCCAGCATTGAATATTTTGGACTCAATTCCTATCTGAAGTACGCAAATATACAAGTTAATTCAGATTCTAGGTAAGGCGGTTAATACTTTAAATACCTCTACCTTTTAAAACTAGGAAAGTGAGAGGAGAGACTCCTCCCATGAGGACTTGAAAAGTAATGGGAGGGAGGATGAAATTTCTCTAGCGGACACAGAAGGGGGAATTCCTCAAGTTTGCTTTTACGCTTTCAGATGACCTTGCTTAAACAGTCAGCGTGGCAGGACAGTCATGGGCAACTGAAGGAGATTACAGCTCATCTCTGTCCTTGAGAGGAGTCAGTAACAGCTGATGTCTTCACCACGGAAGTCTGGGGGACAGCTAGGCTTATTCAGACATTTGGTCACTCTTGCCTGCAGCAGCATTACTTCACCTGACCTTAGCTTTCACCTATTCTTCTCTCTGCTCTGCATGGCCTTTTATCCCTTCTCTCCTGACCCACTCCTGAAATTCATGTGTGTGTCTTCCTTTGTCCCTCTGAAATTTCTCTTTCTGAAAAAACATACCTTTAATGACATGCTGGTAAAAGAACCTCATCAATGACTTTAAATTCTATTTCTGTTAGCAAATAAGGATATACAACTGAACAGCATGTATTTATTATATAGCAATAAAAGTGGTTATAAAATATAAATTCAGAACTACTGAAACCAGTAAAACTGTCCATGCATACTGGTCATGCTGACTTTAAAATTTTGGAAGGCATAGCAAAAGGAATGGAATAGCTTAGTGCCAGACTATTTCAGATCAAAGCAAATAGGTAGACTTAGTCTACAACATACTATGCTGTTACACCAAAGACAGCCAAAGAGTATGGAAGTTAAGCTGGCCTGGCAGATATTGGTGGATGGTCAAATCAGAACCATCAAAAAACATTAGAATAACAGAAAAATTGGAAATGCTAGAGCATAACCCAGACCCCTGTCATGGGTGGAATGGGAGCTTCAGAGAAATTTGGACACATTTTATTAGAGAAGCCCTGCTGCTGAGCCACAAGGTGCAGAAAGGACCCCTGTGCTTTCTGAGTTCCTTTTCAGAGAGAAGTCTGGTTGTGGCTGGATCCAGTCTTAGCCCCAGACTTTGTCATTGGTTTAAGTAACTTTGTCCCACGCAATTAATAATGACAAAACAGATATGTTTATATAAAAATGAATTATTTATTATGACAAATGATTAGATAAAAATCATAATCAGAATTATTTACTACACAGTATAAAAGCTAAGACTACTAGTAGTGTATAGTATAGGATAATGCACTATATCAAAACAATTATATTAAGGAGAGGAGAAAACAAAAAAGAAACAACTATTAGATATCAGAATTAGAATTAGTAGATATTGATGTAACTTGCCATATCAATACTCGTAGTGTTGGAAATAACTTAAATTTTTTTTTGGCTTTTAAGTAATAGTAGTCATAGGTTTGTTTGCCTTTGCCAAGGTGGGGGGGAATTGAGGTTTCTTTTCAAAAGACTGTTCACAGAGGGTTTGAGTTTTGCTGGGTGAAGCCTCATGGTCCTCATTCAACAAAAAGAAGATTCCTAGACTCTAGAAGTTTAACGTCTACACATTGGCAAGTAGCCAGAAAATACAGAGGAGATAGACATTACACCCCTACTCTGGTCAGAGATACACAGCCTGTGAAAAGATTGGTAAGAGAACCAAAGATTGAGGACCAAATTAGTATTCATTGAAGATGAAGGGATAATAACCAATAGGAGATCAAATACTAGGAATCAATTAATGGATTTTTTTTTCAGTGTATAAATATGTAAAAAATCTGGTAAAACCCATGTGTGATGGCATGATTTCTACTGCACATCCTGGCAATGATTTCCATTGCACATCCTGGCCAGAATAATGAAATTCTCTAATACTTAAAAGAGTATTTTAGAGATTTATGGTCTGATGTTTTTGCTTTGAGGTCTGACACAGTCTCTCCTGTAAGTTTGTCTGAAGTACCTATATTTTATTGTCCCTTCTGGCTCTGCAAAACTCTCAAGAACCTAAACCACATCCTTGTTTTTCCTTACATTAAGTCTTAGTATTTTTAATTTTTTTCTCATTTTTTTCTTTAAGTTATATTTCAGTGACAAGAATTGTGTTCAGTTACTGTTCTCGATCCTGTTTATTATCACCCAACATTCCATTATTCAATTTATTTCTCTTATATTCTGATTCATCAAATTCCACAGAAAAAAATTTATTATTTTTTCTTTCTTTTTTTCCATTTCTTTCAGATCTGTTGAAATGTAAAATGGTTGGTTCAGTCAAATGATTTTGCATTATTCATGACCAGAGAAGCTTTCTGGAAAATTTCTATTACCTTTTGCTTTCAAAAGTAATCAGTGGCACATACCATTAGTAGTTTTGCTGTGTCAATCCATTCATCATTAAAAACTTGTCAATTCTTCATTCACTTTCCTCTTCTAGGGACAGTGGCCAAAATCCTTCTAAGTCCCCATTCATGTTTCATACTATTTTGCCAAATGTGTTTTCTTATTTGGGTGGCCAAGGCAAATTTGTTCTTGGGAACTAATAAGATTTCTCTTATTATCAAGCTGCTTTCTTTCCTGGGATGCATCCAAAATTCAGTGTGTGCCTTTTCATACCCTTAATATTTGCATTTAAAATGACCGTATGCTAAATGCATATAGTCTAACAGAAAGTAATCAAGAACAGTATGAAAAGTAGGTTTTGTACAGCAGAAAAACAATAGTGATGCTTTCAGTAATATAGTTTTGATTTTTCCAGACACCTGCAGTTTATTGTGGCACTACCGAAAGTGCATAAATTGTGCTCCATTGATAGTAGCTTTATTGTGCAATCTTTTCATCTGGACAGCTGTTTTGAATGGATTACAAATAGTTGAAATGCACTCTCTTTCCCTAGAGAATGGTTCCTAATATTTCATCTGTGAAGACATTGATTTCTCTACCGAGCTCATAACTGATCTTTATATGTTGAAAGAAGCTGTACTAGTTATCTATTTATTTTGTTGTATATTTATTTATTTATTTAAAAGGGAAAACAGTCACTTTAGTGAAATACCGAGGTTCATGATCACCTGTGGTAAAAGCTGTGAGTTAGTGGGGCTATATTCATTTATACTCAGCTGAACTTTGCATAGTTTCTGGAATATGATAAACCTGCACAACAGAGCAGGGAATAGAAGTTTAATGTAAGGAAATTGCACTGAAACCACAGGCTGTCTAGTGTATAAAGTTCTACAGATAAATAATGTTAGCATTTCAAAGGTGTGCTGGGGATTTAGGTGATCCTCATTTCATAAATTGGAGGGATTTTTATAGCCTTTTCATAGGCATATCCATAGATAAAATCTTAATTCTTGATCAGATTTATGGACTACACACTATTAAATAAATAAGTTACAGGGACAGATAAATAGAAGATTTTATAGATTTCAGTGACAATCAAATAAGTCTCTTACCATCTGTGTCAAGTGGGCTAATGATTAATGACATCATAGTTCTGCAGCCTAAATGGGCATAAATTTATTCTACTGCAGGTCTTTTTGTTCCCTCCCTGCATTTCACTGATAACATCTCCCTTGTGCTGACACAGGTATTCATTCAGCTTTGTACTACCCTGGGAACAGATTTGGGTTAAAAGTCTTTTGAAGAGGTTATTTCTCAATGTGTGTTATTATGCTGTTCCAGTTCATCGTGCAGCTTTGCAAACACCAGGCAGTGGCACTCAGAAGAAGAGATTCACAGTGGTAGGAAAAAGCAGCTCAGAGTAGGGGCAGAAAAGGGTAAGGCCTCTCCTGGTGTTACAAATTCTAGCTTATTCGTGCTCTAGGAGCTTGTTACAACAACACTGTTAGCCATAAAAGTTTTATTCTTTGCTGTGTTATTCCATGATCTAGCCAGACTTGAAGGTACTTTTTATTCTATCTGAATAAATCCTTTCTCTCAATTAGAAGCAGCTCTTATACCACAACCCATTATCTCAGAATATTGCCTGAACAGAAATTTGAAAATATTGGCATTCTCCTTCTAAGAACTTCCTTGATATCTAAGGATACTTTCTCCTTTACTTCTCTGTTAAATAATTGTTTTCATGTCTTGACAGACAGGCAACTGAGAACGTCATCTAAATAAAAATGCAAAGGACTCCAAGGCAAAAGAGAAAGTTAAGTCCTTCTGGAGCTGTAGGTGGTTTAGTGTAAGAATATAAAGGTAATACTCGTAACAGATTCTTTTGCAACTGAATTCCTCTTTGCATATACATGCCCATTTACTTATTGGCAGTCACTGGTTTTCTCCTGGTACTGTAGCTCTACCACTATAGCTTTTTATGGGAATATGTTTTGTTTTCTGATTCCATATTGCTTGCTACCCTGACTCTTTTTCATCGCTGAAAACTAAACTGCTGCCTTTGTCTTGCTGGATCTACTCCTGGATATCTTCTGGCTCTGTCAAGCCACATTTCCTCAAATATCTGAGTATCTCTACCTCTTATATTCCATGCTTTACAGCATGCTTTACATATCTTTCCAATAGCTGGATAGTAATGTTTTAGGTAATGTTTTTGATAGCACATATCAAGAGGTTTTCTCCTCAACTAAGTTTAAGTTAGAGATAGGATCAGTAAAAATTGGAGAAATCTGGTTCATCTAGGCATGCTTTTATCCTGATTAAGAGCAAGCAAAAAATAATCACAACCTTCTATGGAAACAAAAATTATTTGGAGATACCTAGTTTTATCTTATTAGTTTTTGTGTATCTAAAATGATGTAATGACAGAAATTACAATATTAAAGATAATTCAGTTCAAATAAACTTCTTTTTAATCCAACATTTCACCCTCGCCTCCCTCCCTCCCCCAGACAGGTTAACTGGACAGATTGCTTGGATTCCCTATGGCTTATAATTAATACAAGTCATTGTGGTGGGTCCTCTGCCTGTAGACAGAAATTGTTCTCTGTTCTACTATAGGGGGCTTGCACAAAGACTGCCATTCTTTGAGGAGTATTATTCAGAAGTTGCTGAAGGTGAAAGAGTAAGGTGATAGGATTTGCTGATAAGTGAAATGTAACTTTGCATTAATGTTGTTTGGGTTTAGCAAGACACTTTCAATTAACATTGAGGTTTATTTGAGCTAGCAGTGCTTTTGAAGTAAAGCTAGGGGTGTTCAATAAATTCCCCTTGCAGAGAGGAAAACATGTTTTACTATGAAGGTAAAATTCAGTCATTCACAAGAACAATGTGGTCAAACATTCGATTTTCTTAGTAAAAACTTTCTAATATTAGAAAATTAATTTCCCTGCCATGGTTTCTAAGGTGATACTATTATTTAATTATTAAATAAATTTATTATTTAATTAATAAAGTAACTGATGACAATGACTAGGACATACGGAGCCACTGTAACAAAAGTTTTATTGTTTCCAAGAGTGCTCTGGTCTAATTAGTAATCTTTTATTATAAATAAACCAAATACTGAAAGAGCATTTGCTTTCTTAGGCACTGTGTACCTACTACAAATCCTTAGAGAGAGGAAAAAAAAAGAAATTAATGCCTTTTTTGATCCTGTGATTGCTAGGATTTGAAAATGTGAAAGGATTTCAGGAAGAAAATAAAGAGCAAGCAAGATTTGAAAACAGAGAACTAACTGAAAAATCACACTGAGAGAAATAGTTTGCAACCTTCCCAAATATATAACACATTTCATATTGCTTTTGTGCTTAAGACCAGGGAATCAATTTCGCTGTTTGAGGAATGCCCTTTCCAGTTCCCTCTTGGGATGCTATTATATCCATGGTGTGCTCTGGCTGGATGCAATGTAGAAAATGGAACCATGACACTGTTACACTTCTGTGAAAGGGAAGTAAGGGATATATGCCCAAGGACCACAGGTTCCAGAGCTGCCATGCTGGATTAGGGATGCTTCCAATGCATCACATGGAACAAGAGAGAGGCAGAAGGGGCAAGGATGGGACAGGATGGCACTGGATGGGATGGCCAGCCAGCCACTCTTCCACTTCTATCCTGAAACATGAAATGGAGGTCAGAGCTTCACTCAGACAGTTTTCTTCAAAGTACATATATTTCAATCTGAGTATATCAAAGCTTAAGATTTGTTTTGGTCTTAACTAAATTTATACAAGGGACTTTTAATACACCAGGATTCTTATTTCAGAAACAAAACAACTAATGAAATATGCTATAGAGACATCTGAGCAAGAAACTCCAGTTAGGTTTATCAGCAGAAGAGAGGACCCTTTGTTTTCAATAGGGATGTCTAAATGAAGCACAGCTAGACCATGTTCTCATGTCAGGTAGCTTAATCATCAGGCAGAGTTCAGCAATCAGTGTTCCTGGGTTTACAGGGCTAGGTGTCACCCAGGACCTCAGTTAGCAGAAGTTTAGCCAGCTTGATAGACTGTAGTGTGCTCTGTTACACCCTGGCTCTGGGAAATACATGTGAAGTCAGCTTTGGTCTGTCTGTGTTGGATAAATCTATAATCCTGCAAGGAATAGTGGAGAAAAGGTGGGAAAAACATGCAGTGGTTGAGTGTTAGCCTCTCTGCATTGAATTATCTCAGACAAAGAATTTCTTCCTGAATGCATACCTGACCTATTCCAAATTTAATTTAAAGTGTCTTAAGGAGTCAAGGTTTTAAAGTTTTGCCAAGCTAAGTTATGACTGTTCCAATTCTTTTTCAAGATTGCGTTTACATTTCTGTAAGTGAAAGCTCTAGCTTATGTTCTCCTTGGGTGAAATATCGGGGGTAACAGATACTAGCTAATCAGAAGGAGGGAAAGGAAACTGTAAATCACTATGTCCCCCTCATGCAACTTCCCCATAACTGTTCCTTGTAGCACATGCTTTCTGTAGCTATATTTTTTTATAGAAGGACTCATCACTGTAATAATTTTGCACCTGAGAGAATTGTCAAAAATATTGATATATTAATTAATTTTAAAGGTGAAATTCAGAAGATATTAAGGATATCTGCAAAAAATCTCAAGTTTCCAAACCATATGGCTAATGTCTGATTGGACTCTCCCCACAGAATCTTTATCCCTTCCTCAAAAAAAGTTCCTCATATTATCTTTCGAGGAAAGATAATATCGAAATTTACCCTGAGTTCATGGATATGAAATGTAAAATAAAGTTCTCTATTTATAAATTAAATTGCCTCCAGCAGAGAGAACAGAACTTCAGCAGTTGGACTGCTACCATGCCCACTTGTAGCAGCAAGTTCAGGTAGCCCTAGAACTTGGAAAGACAAATTAAAAAATGTAAACAAAAATCTGTCTCCACTTAGAACAACAGTACTGTAACAGGGAAAAGCCATTTGGGATTAATATAATTTAGCTGCTGGAAGTGAATTTGAGAACCTTTAAAGATTTAGTGTAATTCTGGAAAGCAGAAGAATTCTATGTAATTTACTTTGACTGTTAGTTTGTCAGATCAAATATATTGTTCAGAAGTGGAATAACCTTGGTTGGGTTTAAAACAGTATTTTGGTGCTATTTATTATCTCATTTGAGTATTACACTCTGTAGCAGGACTTTTGAGTGGACCTTACAAGAACAGTCATGTATTAGTGAAGTACTGTATTTTCTAGCCTTTCTTTACAGAGAATTTATTCATGCTGAGTAGCATTTTGTGTCTTTTGCTAGCAATTCATATCTCTGTCTCATATACTGATGTCATGCACATGATGTGATATGGTATCCTGAATCTTGAGTTTATAACAATCATAACTTTAGGTCAAGATATTGCCACAAAATTTTCAGCAAGACAAAAAATGGAAGCTATTAAAAAAAAGTCCTAATTGGTGCATTCTTAAAAAAACCCCAACCAACCAAAACCAAGCACAAAAAAACCAGCACCCCCCTTCCTCCCTATCATATAGGTTTCTTAAACTTAGGGCCTTTAGATGAGATCTGAGTGTATTGATCAGAATAAAAAGTCATTATTTTTCTTCATGTTTTTTTCTAATTTTTTCCTAACACCTGAACTTAGTGTAAAAAGAAGCATGTGAGAAACCAAATGCATATGAAGACCAATATGCCGTGTAGCAATAGATGCAGAGAGAAGCCCACAGTGTAAGAGTAAAGCAAGCACACAGATTTTATTGGTGTGCATTCTTAGTGATGAAAATATGCAATTCCAGTGTTTCCTGAGCCTGAGGTAGTTTCTTGTGTTTAGGATGGATTATTCTTCCATGCATTTATCAAATCTTTCATGATATTCCATGAATGTCCTAGGAATGTTCATCCTATGGACAGGCAGAGGATGTGGTATTGAATTTTTTTTTTTTAATAAGCTCTTATTTGTACTCCAGGTTCTTGGAAATAGTAATTTCTTTTACACATTATACATATGCCTGACAAAATCCAGTCTTCCCCCATTTTCTATTTTGTGTTCTGCTTTTAAGCTTTCCCCCATCCTTCTGTCTTTAAGGTCTGTACCTGGAGGCATTCTGGCCCTTGGCTAACTAAACAGTTAAAATCAATTAAAAAAAAATTAATTGCATTAATTAACCTGCCTCTTTTTTTCCTATTGTGGCTGACTTAGGATGTAATTCTTGAATGTCTGATTGAGACATTTCATACCTAAATTAATATTTGTAGTGACAGATGCACAAACAAGCATCATAATTCATCAAAGGTGCCAAAGAGCAGCTTCCAGCTTCTGTAACTGAAATATGATGCTGTACTTTCCTTGATGGTGTCATGCCTTGTTAGCTTATATTTAATGGAAATGGAATTATAAAGTAGAATACTTAATTCTGGAGAGGATCTTTTTCTTTTCACCTTTCCTTTAAATTGTCTAGTGACAGGTTCCTATAGCTATTCTATGAAATAGCAAATTTTGATAACACTGAAAAGCTTAAAGTGATTGGAAGGGTTTACTTGGAATTCATAAGACTAGTAAAATGCCATATTGTGGCACTGACATTTTGTGGTAAGATTAAACAAACTACATAGTTCTTCTGTGTCAAGTCTATCTAAATGAGAGATAATGCTATTATACTTAGATACCTATCCCCTGAGTTTTATTAAGTTGGATCAGGTACATATGAGAGAATAGATAGCAGCAAAACAAGCAGAAGTATAAACACTTGTTTCAATTGTGACAAAAAATTGTGGAAAACAGCATGTTACAAGCTGTGTCAAATTGCCTGTGGTGTGGAATCTTGTTCTTCAGGAGCTACTGGAACTAATTCTTCCCTCATACCAATTCTACATTGTCCGGTGGTGTGGCAGCCTGTGATAAGAGTGTGTCCCACATTTAGAAAATAAGGACAGCAGCTGAGCTAAGGATGTTGCTGGAGACTTATCTTATATATTTTGACTTTTTAGGGTTTAAGTCAGACCCCCCAACTTTATTTAAATGTATTTTATATTGAATTATAGTCATCATCCTACTTACCTCCTATCTGCTAAGCTGCTTAGAGAATAAACAGTGTGTAGTGCCTAAGCATATGCGCTGAAAATAAACTGCCAAAGAGCCATTACGGGATTATTCTTTTGTTGTAGCTGTCATTGGGAGAGCTGCTCCTCATACACTTGCTAAATTATATGATTTTTTTTTTTTTAATATACTCCTTGCTTTATATGCCACAGTGTCCCTGCTCACTTGTTTTATGTAGTGCTACTGAAATGAAACGGGGAAGCTTTATTCTGCAGCATTCATTCCTGCCTGCCAGATGGCTAAGTGACTTCTGCTTCAGGAGTCTCAAAATTTTCATGCCCTGACAACTGGATTTACAAATTGTGTGTTTTGGGTATCTTGAAATGAGAGGCAAGCAGCTATTAAAAAAGGATCTGCTACCTGCCTGTTCTTGTTGGCTCTATGTCTCTGTGATCCTTCAGTGCTTCACTCAATGCTAATCTGATCGAAACCTCCTATATGTTATCTCAACCCTACAGGAATCTCTCCTGGTTTTACTTACTGATTGTGATCTCTGTGTAAGAGTAGATATTTTATTTTATTTTATACCACCTTATCCTTCAAGCTTCTTTTCAAATGTCAAATTTTATTTCCTTCATGATTCCTTTGGGGATGTTTCACAAGAAATTATCCACAAGAACGTAAATAAATCAATAATTTATACGCTATACAAGTTATTTCACAAGTACATCTATACATAATTTATATTGAACTGTTTTCCTTAAAAATGGTGATATTTTTGTAATGAATAACTTAATAGTGTGTAATGTTTCAGAAGAGAGATACATGAACTGTCTGAAATTAATGGAGAAGGAGGAAACATTAGAAAGAGGTATTTAAGGCCATTAGCTAAAATGTTCTGTGTGCCCTGTGTAAAGTCACATATTTGGAGTATAAGAATCATAAACAAATTAAGATCAAATTTTACATGTATCAGCCAATGAAATAGAAAAAGATTATAGGTAGCAAGAATTCTGAAAAATTATAGGGTTTATTTGTCTTTTTAGATAGTAAGTGGGGTTGTAAGTTTTATGGCTTCAACAATACTATCAAAGTGGCATTTCAGGTCAAGTTTTATGGCTGGAGTCTTGTTGTATAGAATATATAGGGAGTTGCTTTGTTTAAGTTTGTCAGTGTTTTTCTTTCATTGACCTGATATGGTGTTGTATTATTTGGGTTAGGGTATTTTGCAGGAAAGTATTTTCTTGTCAAACTTCGTCATAGCAATGCCTTAGACCTCTTGTCTGTCAGAAGTTACTGCATACTCTGTGGGAGGCACTGTGTTCCTAGGTCATTGTATGGGAGAACCCTGAGTTAGTCTGAACAATCTTGTTGAAGCATATTTCTGAAAGAAAAGAAGTGCACAAACCACAGTCATCAAACCAAAAATATCAGAATATCACTCCAAGAATATTTTAATCTTTTTCATGTAATGATACTGTTGCAGGAATGGATATTTTCATGTAATGTGAGCTACTACCTGACTTAATAAATTTACAGGGGTTGATACCAGTGATATACTAGATGGCTGGAAAAGAACACTTCAATTACTCTTGGCAGTAGGCTTATATGATAACAGTCCTCAGCAGTTCCCCAGCTGGTACTTTCTGTTATGTCAATATCTATTCTTCCTGCTTCATTCCTGTAATGCTCCTGGAGAGCTCTTTGCTAGTTTCAGATATCACTGGAAAATTTTCTTTAAATCTCCTAGTTCTTTAAGTGGGTGAAGGCATGCATCTGGTATTAACCTGAAGTTTATTTTACTGAGATTGTTTTTTGTTTTTGTTTATTTCAGGCTCAGCTATCATCATTTATATTTATATTACAATATAAATCATATTCCCGAGGCATATTCCTATATTTAGCTTTCAGAAAAGAAGTGACATGAGAATAAGAGGCAGCCCCTTTCCAGGTTTTCTAACTGTTTCTCAGAGAAGAATCCTTTAGGATATGCCCAAATATTCCTTTACAGTTGCAGAAGATTCAGGCAAACATTTCAATGAGAATAGCAAATCTCTTTCTAAAAACGGGAGTATCAGAAAAATGTATTATTTTGTCTTTTTCTAATTTAAATATGGGCAAGTTATTGTTGAAGATCTGCATAACTTTCTTGCTTTAAGGAAGGGCTTGAAATCCTTAAAAGGGAAAATCTTTGTCAGGGCTGTGCTTCTCCAGATCTGGTCAAACCCTCAGTTTAAACATCTTACATAGAGGGTTTATTTGACAGCAGAACTTGGGTGCATTGCTCATTCCCTACTGCAGGAATGAGAACCCTGGTGGCAAGGCAGGAGTACTTGCCATGTGACTCCAACACCTGAGTGCTACAGGTCAGATTTAAATCGCAAAAGAAACCTCATGTCTTCAATGAACTCTTTGCTGGTACCTGTATGCTCTGATCATAAGAAGGCTCAGGTTGAGATTTTAGGAAGAATAACTAGAGACTGGCTAAAGAGGCAACTTGAGGAACAGTGTTGAGGATGGAGACCAAAAGGTCAAGGTTTTGGGATGGAAAAACTGGAAATTGGCTGTGCTAGAGACAAAGAGAAGTTAGGGAAGAGGACTGAGAACCACCATGGACATAGGGAGGAGGGAGAAGCTGACTTGAGAGATGTCAGGAAGGCTACTTCAGGCAAGTAGTGTGGACTAGGAGAGAGAATGAGAGAGATGGACAAGGTGAAAAGAATATGAGAGATCACACAGTTAAAGGCAGGAACTGGAAGCATGGTAAGAATTTGGGAATTACAAAGAAGGATCAAGAGGACTACAGAATAGAACCAGAGTGGAAGGTCTGCCAAAATAAATAGACTTGGGAAAATAATATTTGGCATGGGAATAGCTTTCTAATATCTAATATTCAATAACAATATATTCTAAATTTTTAATGATCCATTTTTAAGCAATTATTTATTAACAGAAAAAGCTGTCTGTGGTTTGTCTCTGACAACAGAGTTTTATCTTACTGACCTGCACTGAGTCAGGCCACATCTGCCTTGTGGTATAATTTGAAGTTGTGATACTAATAGGAAGTTTTGGAAATCAAATGTGTGGTTTCTAGTTTTGAATCTAATACTTTTCTTACTTATCCCCTAGTGATCTCATTCTTTTAAAATCTTGTTCCTTCTCTATCCTTCAGAGTATTCTTTCCTTATAATTACTGTATTTGCCTAGAGGTATGTAACTGTGCCCAACCTCCTGCAGCTGAAATTCTTGCTGTGAAGATGTTTTATTTTTCCCCTGAAAACTGTCTATTTTCATGAGTTTTGCAACGTTGCTTAAAAGTAAAATTGGACAGTAATCCTTCAGAGTGCTTAGATAAGCCCCTCAGGGAATGATAATGATATTGGCCATTTTCTAAATAGCTGAAACAGAGCTTCTGTTTGGAGGAACCATTAAAGAGATGAGTAATCACTGGTGACAGATCTTCACAATGGTATTTCAACAACTAATTAGGATTGTTGTCACAGTTAGTGGCATTTCTTCTTGGTAAAGCAGCATGCAAAGTATCCCTTCTATTACCAAGTACTGTGGCTGACAGCCCAGAAGCAGGTGATGGGTATGAGGTCAGTGTGCAGCTGCCCAGAATAGTGAAGAAATGATTAAACGTCTGCAACCTTGGAGACAGAGATGTTCTCCAACTAATTCTTGTGAGACTCTGACGTGTCATCTGGTGTCAATATGAAGAATCTTTCTAGACATAATCCCTTATCTAGGAAAAGGAAATGGCTCACTAACAAAAAAAGTTATTAAAGCAAAACCTTCACATTGTCCAGAATCTATGCTCTATATATGTAATCTTGGGTGGTGAAATAAATTATCATATTTTGCAGACTAGCAGTCTGGAAATTACTGAATAAAAACTGCATAGAGAGCAGGAATTGGAAAATTCAAGATTTTATCTGACTCCAAATATCTTCCCCATTTTAGTGACAGTTTTAAGTTCTGTTTTCATTAATTCAGCAGTTAATTAAGAGACCAACCTTCTGATATTCCTACTTACTCTATTGATTGTAATGTGTTCTATTTAGAAAAGACTGAGATAGTAAAACCACAACAAGAAGTATATTAGTTGTATGAATCATGGTGTTTGGAGAGAACCCATTTACTTATGAACATGTTTTCACTATTTTCAAGCATAAGAAAGAAGAAAATGTGTTAATATAATCCCTTGAGATGGGAAAACAGGAAGTTTCTATTATCACCTTTACAGAATCACAGATTATTCTGAGTCAGTGACTGATTACCTTGAATAAACCAGGCCAAAGCCAGCTTGTTTCCTGTGGCAGAAGTTTTTCATTATCGTTTCTTTTACATCAGTGTGGAGATGAAACAAACATTTTACTAGTTTTGAAATGGGAAAAACTAGAGTCCCCATGCATATCTGTATTGCTATGCAAATTTCTTGGAATTAATTTAAAACACTGAGAATCTGCACATACAGAGTTTTCTATAAGGAACGGTTTCTAGGATATAGGTTTTAATTTGTACTTCTAATAATTGATACAAAGAAGAAAAAATACAATCCTCACAAAATAGTGTATAAAACTGTATGTACTTTATATTCTTCAGAATTAAATTTGACCCAAGTAGACATCTGTGGCTCTAGAAAAATAGAGATGCCATGATTATTTTTAAAACTTAAAAAGAGACAAAAAGCCAAGACTTTATGTATTTTTGAAGGAAGTTTAAAGCAAATGTTGAGCGTTTTCTTTTAGCTTCAATCTTTCTCAAGTTTGGCTTCAAATACATTTCAGAATTGCTTCCTTTTAATTTGTTTATTATTTCTTCATGAGAAGATATTCGGCAAAGTTGGTGCTTTCACAAAATCAAAATACTTTAATTGAATAAAGTCTTATAATCAGCTGATCTGTAAAGCTATATGAATTATGTACTTTAACATAACATTCTTTCAAAGAAAATAAAAAAAGATATTTAACATAACATAGAATCACACAGAATCACAGAATAATGAGGTTGGAAGAGACCTCTAAGATCATCAAGTCCAACCTCTGCCCTAACAGCTCGACTATAGCACCAAGTGCCATGTCCAGTCTTTTTTTAAACACATCCAGAGATGGTGATTCTACCACCTCCCTGGGAAGACAATTCCAGTACTTTATTATTCTTTCAGTGAAAAATTTTTTCCTAATATCCAATCTATACCTTCCCTGACGTAGCTTGAGACTGTGTCCCCTTGTTCTGTCAGTTGCTGCCCGGTGGAAGAGACCGACCCCCACCTGTCTACAACCTCCCTTCAGGAAGTTGTAAAGAGCAATAAGGTCACCTAAAGATATGTGACTGGAATGGTAAAATATCCACAAAATTTCCTTGGAAATTCTCACCCTTCCCTCCTGTAGTATTTATTTTTGGTTTGTACTGCATATAGTGACATCATATTATTTATATACTGAAGTAAGAATTTTATTTTTATTGGCATTGCCATTTTATCTGGGACACTCTCATTCCCTGTTCCTTTTCTGTAATTACATAACAGTTTTCTTCCCAGTCATCAAACTATGTTGAAGTGTAACATTACAAGTTTGGAGTTCTTTCAACAAAGACAGCTTAAAATATTTCAGACCCTGTTCTGCTTCTGAAATTGTGTTTTGTATTTCCTCCCATGTAGTTGTACAGTGACAACTGTTTGTGAAACCATGTAATAATCTCAATTACTGGAGAGACTGAAAAGTAGAAATTAATCTAAAACAATGTGTCCTTATTTTCTACATAAAACACTTCAGTGACCTAGTTCACATAATTAACCATACACCCGAATGTGTTGGCACAACTGATAAACAATGCGTGAAGCCAAAGCCTACAGAAAATGCACAATTTTTTTCAGCCAGTTTTTCCACTTTGGAAAATGTATCATGTAGATGCATCCAAAATTGAATGTTCCAGGTTGGTAACATGGATACATCTGAAAGAATAGGTAACCTCAATTTCTTTCTGCCACATGTGACCCTGGCCTGTTCTAATATGAAACTCCAGACCAACAAGGGGGACATTAGTCCCCAACAAGGGGACTTATTCATTCTCTTATGGTATAAGGAAGTAAAAAATTTGTAAAANTAGGGCAAATTTACAACTGAATTACAATGGAAAGTAATGTTACCAAAAAGCCCAATTTCTACCACTTCAATGTTACTGAAATCATATGAGGAAATCAATAATGGGTCATAAATGTATAATGTTAGGCATGTTGCATTTGCCTAAGGCTTTGTAGAACTGAAATGAATAGAGAAAATCCAAATTCTTGTCTGTGTTTATTAATTTGGTGATACTTTATTAAACTAAATGGAATTCCTACCAATTTTTACTTTATACTGTTGATTTTATTTTGAAGGAAACAATAAAGGAAGAAATATTGTTGTAAAACTACTTGAATTTTTGATAAAACAATGTTTAATTGAAAATACCAGGTATTCAAGTAAAAGCATTTTTCTGGAAAGGGATTAGTTGTTCAAATTTCTGATCTAGACAGAGAGATTTTTACACTTCCAGAGAATCCCAGAGATTCCAGAGCTTTGAGGCTTCTTGGCTTTGGTAATTGATAATAAGGGCCCTGTCTCTGAAATTAGAAGCCTGTGAGAACTATTAACTACAGCCTCAGTCAGAATATTTAGACCCTACCTTGACTAGGAGTTGGATGCCTAGAAGGCTGTGGTAGGTTGCAGCCATATGTTTTTATCTACTTTCTTACAACTTCAGTTAAAACAATATTATCTTCTTGTACTTTCTGTCTTTCTCTCAACTATATTTTCTACCTAACCCCTATTTTGTGATATTAATGTTATCTCCTTGCTAATTCAGTCTTTTCAGTTAATCCATATATTAATTCATTTTGTATGATTGCCAAAAGTCCACATTTTAGAAATATGGATACTTCATATAAAATTCACATTTTTCATTTCCCTTGATAACTAATGCACTTACAAAATTGCATTCTTATTATCTCCTATAGAAATTCTGTCACTATGTTGCTGAAACACATAATATGGCACATAGATCATACATCTTTTCCTGGATAGCATTGAGTAGTTGAGATTAATAAAAGAAAATAATTCCACACATGGTTTCTCATAATCTTTGATAATTAGTATTCCACTCCAGATTTCTGTAGCAAGATATAAGCTATTGAAAAGCTTTTTACAGCCTAAAGAAGACCTCTCAGAAAGCAAGCCTGCTGTGTGTTCTCCAGTTATTATAATAATGTCTTGATGTCCTGTTTCACCCACTGTGGAATTTTGATTTTGAAACATGATTGTCTCTAGTGACATACACTTAAGTTTTCTAATGTTTAAAAATTTAAGGCAACATGTAATAAAAGTTGGGTGCCTTTATGGAAGTCAACATAGTCTTTGCACACAAAATCAAATAAAACTTTTATTTCAGTTCCTTTGTCACCTTAGTCGTGGAAGTATCTAGGCTTCAGAATCTGTCAGGACAGCTGGGAAAATAATAGAGCTGACAAATACCAAAATGTCAGGGAGAAGAAAAGCTATTTTTCAGAAAGATAATGACTGTAAAATGAGAGGAGGCAAGTTGGAACTGGTTTAACTGGGCACCTGGGAGACTGTCTGAAAAGATAAGGAGGAAAGTTTAAAAGGTCTGCTTAGGAGAGAGGACATGACCTGGAAGGGTAGAAAAAGAAAAATTGGGCAAACTGTTTTGATATGTGAACTAAAAGAAAATTGGCTTCTTGGAACACCCTTAGTGGAAGGGAATCACCCCAATTAGATTAATAGCTAAAAGTAGCTAATAATAGCTAATTAGTAAATTGTTCAGAAATTGAGGAAAGAACAGGAGAAAACAGCAGAATAGGAATAGACATTAAATAATGCAGCTGTACATTAAATCATGAAAGTCACTCTGATCATAAAAAAAGGCCTCAGCAAAATCTGTGGGCATAAGATTATTACATCAAGATGAATATGTGCTCTTTAATGTATTAGCAGGTGTTTTAAGAAGCCTGTATAAACCATTATGCATGGAGAACCCTTTTTATGATTGTTTGGAGAGCTCTAGTCTGATCTAATGAAATAACCCTAATTACGTATCCATATGCTCAATCTCATTTATAAACAGTGGAGAGAAAATAAAAGATATTTTGCTGCTGATACTGCTATTGTTGTTATAGCCTGCTGCTGTGGGTGTCACTGAAGCAGTTAGCTCCCTTCTTTCCTTCTGTACTCCAGTATGTTAATTTCTGGAATGCACTCTGTTCTGATGCATACTTGGTAAACCAAATAGCCTTCTTACAACTCTTGCTTATGAAAACATATTTCTAAAGATGTGTGACTGCAATAAAAGCACGCCTGTCTTTTAAGTGTTGCACACATTTGCTAACCGACAATTTTCTTGAAAATAATCCCTTAAAAACACAAGTCAGATATACAGAAATAAACAAAAACCGTAGGTGCCTATATGGAAATGGGTTGTAACTCTGTAGAAAAATAGCAACAAACCTCAAAAAGAAAAAAAAAATTAAAACCCAACTAAAAAAAAAACCAAAATCACCTCCCCCTCAAAAAAGTGCCCAACTAACAACCTCAAACAAAAAAAATTTTCTAGGCATTTGCCTGATTAGTCACGTCAAATTGGGATTTCAAATTTAGTAGAAATGCAGTCATTTTGATTTGTTTGGAAAATACCTCAACCTTACAGACTTTGATATTAAACCTAGACTTTCTTTGAACCAAAAGTAGTGGAGCATAAAAAAAATGGTTCTAAAGGGTTGGGTTTTTATTTCTTTGCTTTCTAAATGGTGTGGCCATGGAAACACTGAGTCTGTTCTTGCATGCTTTTCTATTTTGCAGGTTTCCAGGTGTATTATCTGCATTGCCTCTAGTGAGCTGATTCCTGATAGGAATGATTTTGTTTGGATGTGATGTTTGGAGGTCATCTAGTCCAATCTCCATCTCAGGCAGGTTTAAGCAGATCAGGTTACTCAGTCCTGTTTGATCAAATCCTGAACACCTCCAAAGACAGAGATTACACAGCCTCTCCTGGCAACATTTAACAATATTTGGACATCCTTATGCTACAAGAAAATTTCTTTTCGTATACCAAACTGTGTTCTTTGATTCCTGGTCTGTTGGTGTAGAAGAGTCTGATGCTCTGGAAAGGGTCTGATTGTCTCCACTGTAATCCTGGTCAAGTATTTGTACTCAGCAATAATGTCTTTTATTCTCCTTGTTGAACCCATCAGTTCCCTCATTGTCTTCCAATGCACACACTGCTACAGTCCTTGACCATCTTGGTGTCAATCCTTTTGATTCTTTCCTGCGTATTAAAATCCTTCTTTTACTGGAGAGCTTACAATTGGACACAGTGCTACAGCTGTGTTGTCACAAGTGCTGGATAGAGAGGAAACATCCCTTTTCTGGACTGGCTGGCTACACTCTTGGTTGGATTTCTCTGATGCAAGAGCACACTATTGACTCATGTTCAACTTGTTGTCAAGCCAGATCCCTAGGTGCTTGTCTGAAGATCTGCTTCCTGTACAGTCAGTCTTTTATATACTTTTGGAAGGTTATACTTTTGGAAGGGGTTATCTCATCCTAGATGCAAGATTCTGCATTTCCTTTCATTGAACTCTGTGAAGTCTATATCTATTCCTCCACTCTGTCAAAGTTCCTGTGAAAAACAGCTCTGAGGTACAGCATATTGCCTACCTCACACAATTTGGTGTTGTCTGCAAATTTTAATGCTAGTTTAATGCTAAACTGTGAGAGAGTATGCAGTGCCACAGCATAGAGAGCAATAGAGTTGCTCAGAATGAAATTGTCCTTGGTAAACCTGTATTGGCTGTGCCCATTCGCCCTCTTGACGAATATAAAAATTTCATCTTTCTCACCGTTTTCCTGTCCTTGGTCACTAACAGGGATAACATATGCAAAATGAATAAAGGAAATAATGATAAGGAGCAGTCCATATTTCATTGTATGTATCTATAAGAAAATGAGCTGTATGGAAAGGGAAATCCTCACTGCTTCACAGGGAAAGAATGGGAGGAGAGGCAAAGAGGGATTTTGCACACAAAATGTCTGTATCTCTTTTCAAATATATTAGTGGGTATCAAACCCCTATTTTGTCCTGAAGTGCTAAAGGAGAGTTTGTTACCCCATATTAATGAATATCTGGAAATTATTCTCTAGGATAGAGTGAAGCAAAACAGTATGTGAGTCCCTTTTCTTTTCTTGGGTTTCTAAACAAGGAGCCTGTTGTGTATTTCATGTTTATGTAGTGACTTCATGAACATATGAATGAGCACTTTGTTTCAAACTGAGGAAAGCACACATACCTACTCTTATCACAGAATTGCATAGAGCAGTGCATAAATGTCACTGTCAGAGAATATAATTGTTTCTGAGGAGGAAAGCAGTGAGGAAAGCTCAGCTTTGTAGGCTGAGTCACATAAGCAATATATATTTTTTAATAAAAATCTCTATAAAAATAGAAATTGTCTATTAAAAAGTGGTCTAAACCCACCTTTAATTAGTTTAAAATATTAAGGCAGAGAGGGAAAGAAACAAATACCATTTACATTAATGGCTATCACTTATACCCACAGAAGAAACAGCACGCCATTTTACAGAAATCACACAAAGAGAATAATGTTAGGAACACTGGTTTACATAAAGAAAGTTTTCTTTCGTTGAATCCTTCCTTTGATTCCAGAGAACTAAAGAGAAATGTACTATATATTCAGTAAGCATCAAATGTATCTCGTGGAACAGGGATAGAATTCTTGGTCAAAGACTTGAAGACAGTTTAGGTAGTTCACAAGGCTCCATTACCTTGTGGAGCCCTGTCACAGTTTGATATCTTACCTGTTGAAATGTCAAGCCATTTTGTTGCTTCAGCACAAGTACTAAATAGGACTCTGTCATTCTGTAGTGTGGCAGAAGTGCAACAGGCTTAATCTAATAATCATTTGAAATTCCTAGCCATGGGTAACCTTTAAATATTTCTCTGAGCCAGTAATGGATTTCAGTTCCTAATGTCAAAATATTCTACCCACAACAAAGTTTTAACTTTTGAAAATGTAATTTGAACTTCTTGTAATTGTAAGTTTTCAAGAGTGGAAAAATAAGACAGAAATGTCCCAAATATCTGAGGGAATTAACACGAGACACTCACTTCACACCTGATCTTTGCAAACTGGCATGTTAAAAATCTAAATATCTAAAATACTTAATATACAGTATCAGTCTTGTTCAAAATTAAATTCCTGGATTTCTCTGAACAAGTATAAAAAAGAAAAAGGGACTGTGAATTAAAGCTAAACAAAATAAGTCCTGTCCTTTCATCACCCTCAAACAACATTCAATACCTTTATAAGTTTTTTTTTTGTTTGAAGTCTAGGTTTCATGGAATCACAGACTTACCCAATACCCAAACCAGAATACCCAAACCAACCAAAAACCAAAATTGCAAATAGTTCTATCAATTTGTAATCAATTTGGATCAAAAGTCTAAGGAGTGAACTAGGATTCCTTTGGGTCAACAAGCTTCAAATGAAGTCAGTACATTGAAAGAGGAGGAAGATCTGTAAACAAGAACAAGTTATTCCAGGTCCCATTTTCCTCAATAGATATAATAACTTTAAAAACAAATTATTCTAAACCACACAAAATATCTTATTCACAATCATGGGTGGGTGAATTGTAAATCTATGGCTATATTTATCTACATTAACTTTAGGCAAAAATGTCCTTCTATTAACATTATTGTTTCATTGGTATTCTTTGCAATGATCTAGTAAAAAAGAAGTGTAGGGAGAATTGTATCTTGTTAATTTAATGCTAATCTTTATTTTTTTTATTTTTATTCTTTTTGAGCAATCATCAGATTTGTTTACCAATTAATCTTACACAATATACTAGCGAAACTGGCATGTGGGCTCCTAAATCAAGTGAACTCAGAGTTAAGCTTTGTATGTAATTAGTGCTTTTCTGAGCTATTTCTATGCACTTCTTTTCAACCTTCAAATCAGGTGACAACTAAAGATGTTCCTAACATGAGTATGCATCCTTAGCACCCTTTCCACAGTGTAAGTAGCACTGTGTTCTAATGAAGCACATTATTTTTTGGTCAGGGTTTTAACACAGTAGTAAGAATTTGCAATTTTTGAGGAGCTCAAACTCTTCACTAACACGGTCAGCTTTTTAAAGGCCAGTCATGACAGTCATTTAAAACAAATATGTGAACAAAATATTTTAGAAAATGTATTCATCTGATGATTTAATACCTGTACATTAACTGCTCTCTTTGAGGAATACAAAAATTGCATATGTTAAATGATGTGGAGATCCAGAAAACTCAAAGCTTAGGCCATAGATTTTACCACAGAACAGCAAGGAAAAGCTATATTGTAGGGATATCATGAAAATAGTATAACCTGGATGTTAAATATCAATGAAAAATCTGAGCAGAAAGTGATGGACTGATTACAGGTTTGAGATACTACTGCTTTACACATTAATCAGAACATGAGGGACCAGAGAGGGATTTGGAGGTGAAAACGTTGGGATTCCTTTTTTTTTTTTCTCCATATTAAAATTAAATTCATAACTAGTCAGCCATGAAATCAAAAACTCAGAGAGATAAGCCAATATCTCCCTGAAGGCCTTGAAAGAGCAAAGGTAATTTACTGAGACTATAAAAAATGTTCATTTCTTGAGGGAGAGTCAAGAAGAACTTAGAACTCTTCTATATACATATTTTTACAACATTGTGTGCTGCTAACATTATTCAGTTATTGTATGAATAAAAGTTGCACACTGCAAATTTTTCCCCCACACAGTGATTATATAGCAGGAAGTTGGGATAAAAGGGAGAAATCTTTTAGTAGTGTGTAAATTTTTTCATTTTTACGTTCTTATATCAAAGTGTTTTACCCTTCCTGAGAACATTATTATAGTTATTATAGTAACTAATGAATCTTTTTGGGATGTTACAGGAGTGTCATGAGGGAAATTTATTTTTATTCCTTCATATCAATATTTATATATTCGTCAGTCAATAATCCAAGGCCATGGTGCTCAGTACAGTGCAGGCAGAAGTGCTTTCCCTCTGAGAATTGAAGTCAGCAGAGTGCTACACAATTGCATTCAAATCATGCACGAATGTGCATGAAATCTGGTAGCTGTCCTCTGTTGAGTCCAAAACTTTGTCCTTTCCATTACCACCTAGTTAATTCCAGCCTGCAAGTCTATAAGACATGGGCATCACAAGAAAGCCAGAAGCCTCCACAGTAACTTGTAAGAACTCTAAGTAATGCACCTAAGAACACGAGCTAGCAACTAATGACATTTTCCATATCTCTCGGTCATTCCCAGACCCATATAAAGTGTCAGGAAACCACTATAAAGTGAATGAAACAAACAAAGTTTGAAAAAAATAAACAAGAACTGCAAATAAAACAACACTAAAGAAAACCCAAACAACCCCAGAAGGAAACATGAGACCTTTGTTTACAGTATATTTTTCTCTTGGAAAATGAAACTTTAAAAGCAAATGTTGTCAGGTTCTTCTGGAAGATGAAAAACATGTTACAAGCTTGATTTTGATCATGTACAAGGCCACTCAAGAATGTCTTAAACTGACATGAAAAGAAATGCTTCTGTTTTCTTCCTTGTTTTTCTACCAGATGAAAAGAATGCTGTATTGTACTGGATGTTTTGGTGAGGAACGGATGTCTAGTTATACCAGATGAACAAGCAACACCTGGTGTGAAGTTTCAATCCTGTTTTTTAATTCTATTTTATCACTTTACTTGAAAATTTAAATATTTTAGTGTCCAGATTTTTAAAAATATGGAAGCCTTTTCAGATTCATCAATGTTTAGATATCCACTGTGGATAAGTAAATTTAGTGAAAGCATGTTCCCAAAAGGCTATGATGAAATTTCATGCTGAGTAAGGGATCTGAATGCATATCTTGGTATACATCGCAGGCATGAACAGGGAGAAGACATTTGGAAGGAAAATAAGATCCTCATTTCTACAGCAAATAAAATCCTTCATACATCTTTATCTCTACAGCAAGGGAATGTTATCTGCCTGAACACTTCTCATTTCCTACTACGACTTTAAATGAAAACAGCAGCCATTGTAGATTCTTATTTGAGTCAGTCAATATTGTTTGGTGCTGGGGAATATGTGTGACAAGGCACAGCTAAGACACCTAGAAAAACACTTATATTTTCATTCTACAGGTTTTAATGTCTTGGTTTCCATGTGCTTGAGAGAACATTAAATGCTTGGACAATGACTGAGTGCTTTATTAGATACTTTTTGAGCTAGAAACATTTTAGATCCAGATACTCATTGTTTCATGTACATGTTTTTAGATCTATTCTTACAACTAAGCTAATATTACAGAAATAAATTACATTAATTTTCAGTTAATTAAATAGAATAATTCATTCTCTTCAGAAGTAACAAAATAAAACCATAACATAGATACACAGAAAAATATTCAGATGCCAAATTGAAGAAAAAAACAAAACAAAATGGGAGATCTGTTGGCAGCATGCACCTGATAAGTGGCTGCATTTCAGAAACTGCTTTGAGAAAAAGAAAATATTTTGAGCCCAAAGAGCTACAGAACTGCAATAGAGAAGTATAACCTCTGGGCAAATTTAATTGATTACGACTAGATGACGCACTGTTGAATGGCCCAGTTCAGCAAATCTTTTAAACTTTGCTGGGAATTTTTGTTTATTTATCCTGTTTGATGCAGTAAACATCCATTAGACATTAAAAGAGTACACCAATATGCCACTGATCCTCTGGTCCTTGATAAGGTGCCAGCCACTCAGTATCTCCATTTGCATAAACAGCTGGAGTTTTTCTGGACCTATTCCTGTCATGTAGCTGGATGCCTTCCTGATGGTCTGCATTTCATCATATCTCCAGTGAGCTAGCTTGTTTGTGATAGATCTGAAAACTTCACAGAGAGAAAAGGATATTTATTTAGTCACATTTAATTTAAGCAGACTTCAATATAAATTTAATAGGGAGCATGGTCTGCAACATGCAGAATAAGCTGTTCTCTGCACTTTTATCAGTTTACTAGCAGACATGGGGAAATCTCTTGGTTACAGTAATCTCTTCTTTTCCTTAACAGATTGATTGTATGCATGAGTGGTTTAATCTGTTCTCCCTGGTGAAAAAAGCCCATAAAAATAGTATATTTCCTAATTCAGTAAAATTTCATGGTAATAAAATCACAAAGTTGTAAAATGAATGGTACTCTGTATGAAAAGGTTTTGCATACAACAAGACATTGCCTTCCATAGAAGAAATTACAAAAGTGTAAAAGTAATTTTTTTTTTCAATTTTATGTTGCACTGTCTATTCAGCGGGTAAAGTTTCTCTTTTTATTCCTTTATTTCTAAAAAGAATCTGTATGACAGATTTATGTTTTGGAAATTTGAATCTACAGTGGATTATACAATTCACAGGGTGGTTTTTGATAGTCTGTGATGATCCACTAAAGTCAAATGTTACATGATCTCAAATTGAATGAAACATAAAAATATTTTAAAATTAATTTTCCCAACTTTATTAAGGCTGTCACATTGTACAAGGTTAACAACTGAATAGCCTCTCTCTTTTATTCAGATTACAATAAAAATATAAAAAATGAAAAGAAATAGAAGTAAACCATGTTGTAGTAGTAGTCTTCATTTCTGAAAAATAAAAGAAGAACCTGGGTGTGCTGGTGGATGAGAGGCTGGACATGACCCAGCCATGGGCACTCACAGCCCAGAGAGCCAAACGTGTCCTGGGCTGCATCCAGAGCCCTGTGGGCAGCAGGGGAGGGAGGGCATTCTGTCCCTCTGCTCTGCTCTGGTGACAGCCCACCTGCAGTGCTGCAGCCAGCTCTGGGCCCCAGCACAGGAAGGACACAGACCTGTTAGAGGAGGGCCACCAAGTTGTTTAGAGGGATGGAGCACCTCTCCTATGAGGAAAGGCTGAGAGAACTGGGGTTATTTAGCCTGGAAAATAGAATGTTTTGAGGTGACCTAATTGCAGCCTTTCAGTACCTGAAGGGAGACCACAGGAAAAATGCAGAGCAATTTTTTACTAGGGCATGTTAAAAAGGGGGGCAGGACAAGAGGGAATAGCTTCAAACTGAAGACCATAGGTTTAGACTGGCTATTAGGAAAAAAAAAAAATTATTGTCAGGGTGGTGAGGAACTTGAATAGGTTGCCCAGAGAAGCTGTGGATGACCCATCCCTGGATGAGTCCAAGATCAGGTTGCATGGAGCTTTGAGCAGCCTGCTCTAGTGAAATGTGTCCCTGTCCATGGCAGGGGGTTGGAGCTAGGTGATCTTTTAAGTCCCAGGCCATTCTATGGCTCTAAAATTTTATGAATTCTCTTTTTCAGGGGAAAAAAACAAGGGATATTTTTGGAACATTTCAGAAGCTAGAAAACTGTATTCTAAATAGATAAATTTAAACTTGGAGCAAGAATTAAACCTTCAGAAGGGGAGAGCAAAGAGGAAACGAGATCTATGATGGATGATATCTAAAGACACTGATATTCGAGATAATATGCATTAAAAATAGGATCATGAAACATTTAAAACAAACTAGACAAACCTCATTATAAACTACTTGATTAGAAAACAGAAGATTTATTATGGTTAGGGGTAGTATCAGTTTACAATAATCTATTTGGGTTTTTAATCTCATTTAATATGGAGGTCATATGATGGGGAAAGACTACAGAAATCATGCGGAAAAAATAAATTACAGCGTTTTTGGTAGAAAAAGTTACTCTTAGCCTTCTTCCAGCCAAACTTCCCTGACTGGAGACTAGCCTATGTTTAGAGCTGTGCATGATCCTGGAAGAAACAGAAGATTTAGTCACTAGTTTTGGAGTTTTGTCATACACTTTTTTTGTCTAACAGAGAGTAAAGCACAACAGATAGTCCAATTTTTAAAATGCTGAGATGGAAAACCGGTTTCTGTATTTCAACAAAAAGTCCCTATCTCATTCTTAGCTATACAATGAAGTAATTAGCTGTTCTCTATTCAATTACACATTAAGGAAAAAAAAATAAAAAGCAGAAACACAGGCTGAAAGAACTAAATCCTCTGAAGATTATTTTCACTGTTAGCTAATTTTCTTTTGCAGTGTAAAGCCCAAACATCTGAGAAGTGAAATTTAAAGACCCAGTTCCAAAATCCATAGGCATGTATCTAATTAAAATCACACAAAATCACCAAAGTTTGTCCTTAATGAAATGAAATGGAAGCCAAGAAAAACAAATCCAGTAGAAAGTGATTGCTGACATTGCACAAATGGCTGTTAGTTTTATAAGGGGGTTAGCTATTTTAACAAGCAGTCTCTTCTGAAGGACTGTAAAGTGTTTCAGAATAGAGCTGCTGTTTTTAATTTGATTTCCTATCACAGTTTTAGTTAGCTATCTTAGACATCTATAAGAAGAAGCAGCATATTGACAAAAATATTGACTTGACTACAAGATCAAAGAAGGAAGATTAAAGCAGGATAGATATGGCAGAATGTGGTAGGAAAAATAATTAGATTCTTATTTTTGAAAATATTCATTTATAATACTTCAAAAATAGTCCATCCTGAAGTTTAGTCTGTTTTCCCATGTTTAATTTCTGTTCACCAGCTACTTACGTGCTTTATATGATATTTAACAATGCCTTATATAGTTTTTATCAAACTGTCTCTTCTGACATATCTTTCTTACTTGCTTCTTCAAGCAACACAAACGTCATGCTCAAAAGAGCCATTTAGAAGCTTTTTGTTTCTGATGTTGGTGTTTATTTTTTCTTTGAATATTATGAAACCCCCTGAAAGGAATGTTTATTTGCTTAGTATTTTGGACAACATCAGAACTTCTGTCTTTTTTGGTAGCACCTTACAGTTGTGAAACACTCCCTTGTTCTGAGCCACTATCAGTCAATCTAATCTTTGTTGGCATGAGACACGCTTGTGCTGCTCATAACCCTCTACAGCATCTCTCTGTCAAACTCATTCCACTTGCTGACCTTCTGGAGCCTTCAGACACTGGAAAAACCTTACAGTTAAACTGAGCAAAAGAACACACACTATATATGAAGTTAAGAATTTGTTATGAGTCCAATGGAGCAGTTTACTGCTCTAATTTGTTTGATTAATGCAGAAAAGATCCATTAATAAGAGTTTTCAATAATAAAATGAAAGCCCAGCCACACTCTCCTCCATTTTTTAGCATCTAGCCTTTTCTCTGATTTTATCCTCACCTTCTCAATGTACTTCTGGATCCCACGGTTGACAGATTCAATATTCCTCGAGAAGAAAGGGGTGTGTGTCTGTCTGCAATAAGTTGTGAGAGCAACTCGAGAGGTCCTCACTGGGAGGCTGATGTTCTTCATAGCATGGCTTTCCTCCCTTTCAGTTCTGGGTCTTCTTGGGATTGCTTATGATTCTCTGTCACAATTTGTTTCCTTCTCTTTGGTGTCCATCTCAAGTCTCAAAGTTGCACCAGGCCTCCCCAGCCACAGCTGACAGCAATGGCAGTTGCTTGTTGTGCCAGGAGCCTGTTTGCAGATCAGACTTGGCCATGATTTTCATTCACAGAGCTTCAGCAGAAGCTGGTGAGACAGTGGTCACTTGGCCACCAACCTGCTGCTCAGAGAAGCTGAAAAAAAATCAAGCCAAGCAAACCCCAGGGATCCTGTACTGTCATGTTAGTGCATTTTAATAATAATAGCAAAAAATTTTAGTTACTGTACTATACTGAGAAATCCATAGAAAATTACCTGCTTCTTTTTGCTTTCTCAACCTTTTTTATGGTAACCTCTACAGCTTTTATTGGATTTCAGCAACTCAAGAGAACTTATACAGCCTAAATCTTTCCTGCTTTGTTTTATTCTCTCCCTGTTCATTAGTCCTGAATTCTCTGTACTCTCTGAATTTGGTCAGGTTAGACATAAGTTATCCATCATAAGGCAGCTAAACTCATTCTACTTAATCATTATCCCCAAATTACATATAATGCTTAAGTTGTACATATAAATTTTGCCATCTCTGTAATGCTTAACAATTTGATTATTTATGTTTTAAATTTTATTTCTAATCCATACTGGATTACAGAAGCAGCTGCATGTATTTAGTTTGGTGATGTTAAGACAGCTGTTTATTTTGGCAATCTGGCTCATTCATACAGAGCAGAAAAAAAAGGTATCTTGAGCACATAAAATGAAATGAAGCTTTGCAGTAGTATAATTCTCAAAAGAATTTTCCATTTTTCAGAGCATTTGTGGAATCATCTCTGTTTACTGGTCCTTGTAGACAACTACCTGATTTGGTAAATATTACTCAGCAGTTGCCTCTCACTGTGTAGCGTTATTTTTAATTTAGGTGGTAATTTAAGCTTTTCTCAAGTTTTTTTAAGGATGCCTAACCTAAATAAAATTACACTAGAAAGACTCTGCCATTTTGAAATCAGCATTTATCTTGATTTTTTTTAGAGCATCGGCATATGAAATTTGGGCCAATCTATTCCTTTGTTTCTTAGTCTGGATTGTCTTTCCTGCATCAATTCTGACGGAAGTTCTTAATGCTATTTCCCCCTTTCTGTCATGTACTGTTCTGTACTTTCCCAAGGCAGTTAATCATTCTAGTGCTGGTGTGTAATTTACTTGGTGAAACAGACATTTTGCCATTAATATATGTGAAATTTCTTTCAACTCTCATTCAACATAGTCACCTCCCTCTGGTGATCATTTGTACTTTTCTGTGTTTACTAGATGACTTCTGTCTGAGACAGGCTTTACTGGTTGGCTGAACTTCAAGTGACACTACATTAGCAAACAGAGTTTTGTTATGTGACTCAAACTTACTGAATTCATCTGTGCTACTACAGTCACATTTTCATAGAAAACACAATACTTTCTGAAAATTATGTTTTTTCTCAGTCTCTTTCCAAGTTCCTAAAGATGTTATGTAAATATTGGCAGAGTCCATTTTAAGCTCAAAACTGATAGCAAAGATTTAGTTATAAATATCAACAACAGTGTGTCCTGGCAGCCAAAATGACCAACAGTATCCTGGGGTGGTACAAGCTCAGCACCATCAGCTTGGTCCTTCCCATTGGGTTTGCCTTTGCCTGTCTTAAATTGATTGTATATTTTATTGTAGACAAAATATCTTCTCCTTCTTCTAACAATTTCCATGGAGATTGGAATGGTCATATATTTAACACTACAGATATAACTGATAACTGATGCAGGGGAAGATTAAAAGAAAAGTTTCAAGATTATGATTGCTGAGAGGGTTTCCTAACAAGTGTTTCCTTCTCTCTCTTTAGGCTATGGTACATAAATGCCTTTAAAATGGATTTGAAATTAATAAATAAGCAAATATTTTGAAGCTTCAAAATTCAACAAACAAAATAGATTAGAATAGATATTTTTGTGATATTGTTGAGAAGTAACAGTACAGGCTCTGCGTGTCTCAATTATTTCTCTCATATTTGTCTTACAAGATTAGAAATTAGTTCCTTCATAGCTGAGGAAGGAACTAGGCCTGCCTTTAGCTTGCTTTTCAGCAGATACATTAGCATAGTAATCCATCATGCTTCTCTCCAGAAAAGCTAGTTCTGCAGTGCATTGGACATGCATTCTGATTTATCTTATCCTCTTACCTCTTCTAGCAATATAATAGTTGCAACAGAGTGAAAGGTTAATTGTGGGATATCTAGTATGTTTTTTCATAAGTGACCATAAATGTGTACAAAATTCAAGGAACTGGGGAATTACAGGGGAGAAGAAATCAGATTTCATGTTCATTCTTTTCACTGGCAAGGACACATATTATTCAAATTTTTTTTTTCAGAAAAAAAGAGAAGTATATTAGAAAAAAAAAAAAAAGAAAGACATAAAGTGGCACTGTCCTTTGAGAGCAACAATGAGATGTTAGGAATCTTGCTAACTTTATATTGATCCGAAAATCCTCTGTGTGAGCAGCATGGCATAGTGACCAAGCAATATTAAATACAGCAGGGGAGCACATGAATGGACAGCAATGCACTTAAAACAGCACTTAGACAATTTGTGTGTGAACTTCCATGTAAGTCTCTCTTGTGCAATTTGGTGCTTTACAGAGACATGCAATGCTCTTACTAAGCCATCAAGAGAAACACAGGAGCTGGCATGGCTGAAGTGTTCCTTGGGCTTGGGTTGGTATCTCTGCTGGCCAAACCTGGTGCCATACCAGGTTATTTCAGGCTAGCAGGAGTATCCACTCCTTTGGAGACTTACATTCAAGTGCAGTGTTTTGTGTACCTTTTATGTTTAATGCAATTATCATTATCTTTTCCAATAAATAATACTTTACAGTAAGTTTACAGCAGCAATTCACATTACCTTGTTGCTCAAAGTTATTTTTCTTTTTGATTGTTTGGTTGTTTATTTTTTCTTTTTCTCTGTTTAACAACTTCAGAT
>VXBC01011969.1:1644770-1697700 GCA_013399945.1 Ploceus nigricollis
AAGATAAATATATTTTTATTTATCTTGATTTACAAGGTGTCAATCACTGCTTCTTCAAAAATGTTATCTTATTTAGCAGAATGCTCAGAATTTTAACCATCTAAAAATCAAGGATACACAAGAAATAGGTAGATTTATCTTGTTATTCACAGAGAAAAAAAATAAATAAATAACTTACTATGTTTTAGAGGCATTGTTATGTATTCAAAAGAATTAGCCATATAAGGTATTTTGTCTCAGTTGATGAGGTGCAACCTAAGCATCATAATCCAGAAGTTTAATTTTTGGATTCCTGTAATGATGAGATAGTATCCACCTCCACCTAATTTAGAGTACAAAATATTCTGACTCTTGATTTCTCCTTGGCTGCAATTGAATTCACTCCTTGGAATATTTATTTCACTCCTGAGCCTAGAATGCCCAGAATTCAAATATCCTTTCTAGGAGTTTTCCTGTGAAAGAAATTGATTTTCTTTGTTCTTCCTTTTTTATTTTTTGTGAATGAATTTCGCACAGTTTTTCCAAAGGCAAAGCATATTTATTAAGATTTTGATAAAGTATAACATGAGCCATTCTATTCTTACTGTGCCTTCACAGAACCCTGGCAAGAAGGTAGACCAAAGCGTGAAAATGTTTTCTTTAATAACAAAAAATGTACATCGTCTAAAAGTGACTTCTGAAAATTTCCTTTTAGTCCTGACTGTAATTCTCTTCCCTGTACAGTGCTAGATTATGTCACTTGAAAAGAGGCCTGGTAGGGTTTGCTTAACATTGCTTAAAATTATTATTCTGCTAAAATTAGTCACTACTGCTGCTTTTTGTTTTAATGAATCATGTCCGTTCCTTGTATCCACCCAGGTAGCACATTCTGTGACTTGGCCACTTTAGCTTAATGAGGACAGTGAACCCCAATGTGCATTACCATGAAGGGTGAACTGAAATGTTGGAGATGTCTAATCTCTATAGGTATCTGTCATTTCATTTTACACTCTCTGGATGATGGACATTTGCAGAAGAGTGAATTGCCTTTAAAGTTTCAAATCAAATCAGGACATTTGCTCAGCCTCCACTGTATCCCTCTTGTACCCCACATAGTCTCTGAGGATTAAAGAACTGTTACTTGTCACCTTTATCAGTTAAATCAAGAAGGAAGTACATATACTGTTCCAATTGATCATTAAAAGATTTGAATCTCAGCTGCCTTTGGAAGACTCCGGGTCCTTCTGTAAAGACAACAGAATATATCTCTTTATATTCTTCCCTTTGAAACTTAATGCTGTGTTTTAGAAATATTTTAAAATTCAGGATTTTTTTCCCTGATAATGACACTATCAAGCATATATGTTTCCTGACTGGATGAACAGAAAGCAGACTTAAACAAGCTTATTTTTTACCTTACTGCTATATTAGTAATTTTTTTTTTTTTATGAGTTAAATTTTAATTTTCTGTAATAATCATTTATTCATTCACATTTACTTCCCATAATTCTAGTAGCAGGAAAAATGTAATATTTTTCTTTCTTGTTTTGTTTAAAAACTCTACCTGTTTAGCTTATTCATGAAACAGTAAAATAGTTTTGGTTTGAAACTATTTTAAGAAGACTAATTTTGGACTGAGAAGACTGATCTGAAGTGATTTTGATGTTTAGATATTGACATTAATTACATTAAACATAAAACGAGATTCACATTTTGTTTGGGAAATAGAGTGTTTCTGATATCTTGGTGTCTTTGTAATTGAAATGGATTTTCTATTTAAAAGAAATGCCAGCCTTCATTTAAACTGGTAATTAGGGCCATCCCAAGTTATTTGGTATATATGCAGGATTTGACATCCAAAAGTCAGTCAAAATTGTATTTGTAATCTGACTTACCCTTGTAAGATATGAATTTACCACTGCTAAGGAAAAAAAAAGTTATGGAAGAAAGTTAATGAAAAATTCTCCCCGCTGGAGTCGATTAAGAATTTTTTACCTTTTTAAAAATAAATTTATTTTTGAGCTGTAAAATACTAAGAAACCTTTTATCTTCTGAAAGAAACACTTTTGTGGGAGATTCCATCCTTACATTTTTAAGTATTTTGCAAGGAAACTTCCTGCAAACAGGTAAAATATAATCAATGTCTTGTCTTTTACAAGACCACATTGTGCATCAGAGATAACTCATCTTTAGGAATGCTTTGCTGACAGATATCCATATTCTGGAGACAAAGTCAGAAAATTGTGTAGAAAGTCTTGGCATATGTGGACTGGGCACACTACAATTTCTGTGCTGCTCTTCCTGTGTGCATATCCTGCTTACCTGTGTTTATGTAATAGCTGAAGACATTCACATGCAAAATTGTACATTTGTTCAATTATGTGTGATTTTTAAAATATCTGTGCAAGAGTTCAATCAGAGTAACCACCTGTATTAAAAAAAAAAAAAGAATAAAAATTCTGCTGTCTTTTGCTAATTCAAGATACAAACCTTAGCAGTATATAAACAACATCATCTTGAGCAATATGATTTAAATTGACATCTGTATATACTAAGAGGCAGAGAAAGCTGTGATAAAAGACTGTGCAGAGCTTTACTTGTGCTTGATGTTCTATAAGTAGGGACTTAAGATGAGGACTTTTTAAATTAAAGAAAAACAAGATATAGTGCTTATTTGGGTGTCTGGGTAGAGTCTTATAAAGGTTACATGAGAAATAAGTTAATGGACTGAAGTTTATAGCTGTGTGTATAACTGTCAAATCTCTGTGTAAATTACCTTTCTCTTCTACTGGCCAGAATGCAAAAATCCAATAAACTGTTAATAAAAATTGAAAGGTCATATGTAAATACCACAGATCTTGAAAATGAATCAGAAAAATGCGAGAGTTTGCACACAAATATTTCATACTCTGTTTCATAGTGCCTAAAGTGGGATGGGACTTATGATGTGTGTTTTTATCAAAGTATGGTGAGAAAATATTTTGTGAAAAAAAGATTAGCTTTAAATCTAAAAACAAGTGTTTGATGACTAATTGGCATTTGTTTCTCTGGCTTAGAAATAATTTATCTACTTTATTAAGAACACCGAATAAAAAAGGCTGATTTAATTATTCTAGTAATTTACCAAGAGTGTTTAAAATGGAATACATATTCTGTCTTTTGAGTCCACTTGAGCACACACTTGTTTATGTATTTTTATTTACACTGAAATATATGGGTAGGATATATTATAAAATAAAAGATGAAGGATTTTGCAAGAAGACCAATTTAATGCTCAGAAGACTGGATTTTACTGTGCCAGCTTCAATGAAGACAGTGTTGCCTGTATTTTCACAGAATCAGAATGGTTCGGGATCGAAGGGGTATCAAAGAACATCTAGTTCCACCTGCTGTGCTGGGGGCAGGAATGCTTTCTGCTAAACCAGGTTCTCCAAGCTCCATCCAACTTGGCCTTGTACACCTCCAGGGATGGGGAATTCACAGTTTTTATGGGCAACCTCTTTTTCTAATATCCAATTTAAACCAGTCTTTCAGTTTGAAGCCATTCCCCCTTGTCCTATCACTGCATTCCCTTGGGAAAGCCTCTCTCCAACTTTCTTTTAGGTCCTCTTTAGGTACTAGAAGGCTGCTAGAAGGTCTCCCCAGAATGTTCTGTTCTCCATACTGAACAATCCCAACTCTCTCAGCCTGTCTTCATAAGAAAGGTTCTCCATTACTTTGATCATCTTCATGGTCCTCATCTGAACTCCCTCCAGCAGGCCCAAGTCACTAAATTTGTCCTCATTTTGTTCCTGAAAAAAATATACTTTAATCTTTAAAACCTGAGATTCTACAGCTACTGGAGTGATATGCACTTATTTAATTTAAATTAAATGGAATATATTAAAAAAAAATATTTTAAACATATTGGTCTATGTTGTAGTTGGTCCATTTCACTCTTGGGTTTTCCTTCTTGTTTACTTCTTTTTTTCCGTTAAATATGTGATGTAAATGTACTAAATACTTTCATAGTACTGCTTCCCTATTTAAGAATTTATTGGTTTTCTTCTGGACTGTTTAGCAATACTACTAAGGGATGTCAGCCTTAGTACTTGTAACTAGAAGAGATTTTTGTTAAGGATGCAATTTTCTCTTAGAATGATCTTCAGGCAGTGGATTAGTAATGAAATGACCTGTAAGATGCGTGCTTTGTAATCAACTCATGAATAAAAAGCCCCACTGCTTACTGCAAAACAACATCTTGATATCAAAGATGCTCTAAAATTAGAGTGATTACACACTTATTTTTCTAAACAGAAAGATAAATAATGGCTTTAATCAAGAATAACCTTCAAAAATAAATCAGGAAGGACACAGGAGATTTAGCCACAGGGTTACAGAGCCACATTAACAAACAACTTCTCTGTAGCTTGTTATGTAATGATTTTTTGTCATTTTAATTAATGAATCATAATTTTCTGTGCAAAGGTCATCAGAGCCTTTGGACTCCTAGGGTACTCTATTCTTATATAAAAACAAGATTCAAATTTTTGTTTGTTTTTAAGTAGAGTTTTCCTTTTTCCTCAAAAATTATAACTTCTGACTTAGAGAAAATTTATAAAAAGAAAGAGATGTACTAGCAGACCAAAAGCCTAGATCAGACTCACTCAGTATTGATTTGTTTGGGAAATATACTAGCATATCCCATTGTTTATCTGAAGGGAAAATGGTGTAGAATAGAGTACAACTTCATTATTTACTTGTACTCATTCTTTTAGAAGACCAGATAAAATCTTGGCCTATTATCAAAAACTTCTGAATGAAAGCGACCCCTGAGTTTTGTGAGGCTGGACATCCCTCCCATTATAGACCTCCATTTATGAATGCCTCATCCTATGCATTCTGCTGGCAGTGCAAAGCTGTTCTAACCATATACAAAGAAGCATAAAATCCACTGTAGAAAAGCCTTTGCAGGCTGCCAGACACTGAGGTGTGTCCACATAGTACTGCACTGTATGATGCAGAAATATAAGGTAGGATTCATCTTGAAATGTATTAATATCCCAATGCAATTTTTCTAATTCTGTTACAAGAATGAAGAGTCCTAGTTTTTGCTGAATCCAAGGACAGTGTTATCATTCCCCCATTTTTTTTTATCTTTATTATCTTTATCTTGACTTTCCTTTTATTATTTTTATCTTTTTTATCCTTATTTTTTTAGCCTGATGATATTGCATCCATATGAAGAGCTGGGATTAGCTTAGAAATCATAACAAGTTTATAGGAAAGTACTCAGCATATCAGTTTCACTCCTTTAGACATAGCAAACTAATTCACTGGTTGCGTAAAACAAAAAAATTAGAAGAAAAACATACTTTCCCATTAGCAGAACATAAAATGATGCCCATATGTACAAAAAAAATTATATTTCTTTTGCAAAATTAAGACATTTCTTTTTTGTATATTTAAAGACGGAGCTGAAGATTTGTATCCATAAAAACCACCGAAAAGCAACCCAAAGTAGCTGCATTTTCACCAATTAAAAAAACCTTACAAAAAGCATTAATTCAAAAATTTGGTACTTCTATATGCAGTTGCTGGTGCCTGTGTTTTATTCAGTAAGGTAGATCTGTATACTGGAAAACCTGAAGAGAATTAAATTAGCATGAATTCAAATTTTCTTAAACTAAGAAAGTACATGATAAAGAGTTTTAAGGATATGTGTTATACACTGTCATAAGGATTTTAGGCTTACTGAGTAATGCGTGATTCTGTCTCCAGCTCCATAATTAAAAAAGTTATTCCAGCTCTTTTCTGCACAAGGCTTTTTAGAGTCTTGAGCTTCGTGACTTTTAAAAGCACAGGAAGGGGATTGATCATGTAATCTTCAGAACAACTGTGCTGTCATTTTTTTCTTCTCTGTGCATTCTTTTCTCTATGTGCTGAATCTCAAGGAAGAGAAACGGTACATCCTGTAATCTCAGTAGAAATAATTGGGTTAAACAACTCTTCTTTTTTTTTAAGTCACAGCATTTTTGCGATTTTATGCCTTGAAGAACTGTGGGACTATTAAGTGTAAAAAACTTGCAAGTGTTCTCAATTAACATTTCAGTGCTGCAGACGTTCAAGCACTATACAAAAATTTTTCAAAAACCCATCTATACCACTGAATGTTCATGATGGATAATTAATAATTGCATGGAGGCTAGTGTTATGGATAAAGATTCGGCAAAGCCAGTTTCATAATTAATAACAAAAATTTATTGTGCGATTGCTAACAAAAATTTAGAGTCCAAAACTCCACAACTGCAACTTGGTCATAAACAGCCACAATCAAGGAAACAGAGCGGGCCCCGGGATCCGGGTCTGGGTGAAACAGTGGTCTGAGATCGTCAGATTCCCCCTCTGTTCACACCAGTGTCTCTGTGCAGTGGGTTTTTATCCGCTTTATTTGGCCCTGAGCAAAGTCTTTACGTTGGCGTGCATATTCATGCAGTCTCCCTTCCTGCGCTGGGCTGGAAGAAACTGTTTCTGGTAACCAATGATCGCCAGTGGTGGTCGATCTTGGTTCCGAGTATGGTCCAGGTGTCCTCTGAAAGATGGATGATTACCATAGTGGCTCCACTCTTTCGCTTGTAAATGAAGTGTGTCTGTCCACAGTTTCTCCATCTGTTTCTCAGCGCTGGTGCTGAGCAAAATTTGCTTTTGGAGAATGATGAATTCCTGTGTTGGGAAATCTGCCTCCCAGTCACATGATGGCTTGGGTGTTTCCTGATTGCCGACCAACAAGCCATTATCTCATGCTGGCGAAGCCTGTTGGAATGATAATTATGTGCCCCCTTTCAGCTTTCTGTCCGTTTCCTGCAACCTGGTTAAGCAATCCTCTCGGCTTCGATTTTATATTTCTATAATTTCTAAGAGTCCCCTACACACCCAGTTTATTATATATATGTATATCGAACACGCACAAATTGCGCCATATATTACACTAGTGAACACTATACCTTAGAATATTCAGGCTGGGATTAATTGTGAGATATCTAAATACTTGCCAATTATTTTAAAGATTTTGATGATATTATCAGTAATTTACACAGACATGCAATTTGCCTTTTTCTATTGTAAACCCATTATCTTCAGAATAATCTTCAACCTCACTGCATTCAGTACAGACTCCTACTCTCTTTAGCTGGACAAACAAAATATCCGTATTGCATATGTTACAGATTTTTATTCACCTATCAGTGTTATGTGAAATCCTGAATGATGTAGATTGATCACTCTTTTACCATTCAGAAATTATTTTTTGTCAGAAAATACTGATAAAAATAAGCTAAGGAAAAGATACCTTAGGAATGTATGAGAATATTTTTTAATAATGAAAGTACCTCATAGATATTAATCAATTTATATTTAAATCTTTCTATATCTAACAAAATATTTGACATTTACCACTTTCTTTTCTTTTGACACTTTTCATTATTTTCCATTTCTTTGAGCTTGCTCTCTATGCAAGCTGGTTAAAGAATTCAGAAAAGCAAAATAAAATAAAATAAATTTTAAAAAAGTGAAAAATATAAGAACCTTGAGAGTCAGGCTTCTGTTTTGATTTTGTTCTTTTTTTTCCGACTCAGTCTTCTCACATATCAGCCTTAAATAACATTAAAACCTCTGGCTCCATAATTTTCTAATGATTTGAAAGGCAGATAATTAGTAGGTACTGAGCAAATGTAAAGCTCTCCAGATTCCTCAATCAGATCTTGTGTATTGTACTATCCGTAAACTAAAGTGGCTCAGTGGACACCCTTTACCAGAAGATTTTTTCAGAATATCAGACACCTCATTGAAAGAGCTTCCAATATTTGCTGAGAATATTCTTCTGTAAGAGACATACATTGTATGGAAAGATGAGAGAGCTGATGCATAGCTTCTGGACAATATCCCACCACTTTGCCATGAACTTTTATTTCTTTGCAAAATCTTGAAGTTTGTGGGCTGATTTTCTTTTTCATTTTAGCTTTTCTTTCATCTTAGGAGACATTAGGTTTCATTTCATCTTTTTTCATCTGCAGAACTACAGTGCTGATGTAAGTAGTAATGCCTTCTCAGCTGTGGTGTTGCAGCTACTGAGGCTGACAGTTTACAAAATAGTATTTTGATAGGATTTTGATAGTATTACAAACTGTTAAGGATACAGTTGTTACTATGAATAGAAAAAAAAAAATACATGACCACCACTTTCTCTTGTAAGTCTTGTAAACCAAAGCAGCTGGGCTGCAGTGTTCATATTTTGCTCCAATGTCCTTATTTTTTTCTCTCAAATGAAGCAATATTTCCAGACATTTCAAGTCCTGCAGTGAATTTCACAGAACTGTTTGAACTCTACCATTCTCTGAGGTCTTGGGGCTGCAGAATTCTGCTCACTGCTTCTGGAAGCTGATGGTGATGACAGCTGATCTTAGGTCACAAAACTTGTGGATGGCATAGGTGTTAAAACGTAAATTAGATTTCTTTGTTAAAGTGAAAATAGAAATCTGGTATCAGAGGTAACAAGCTAAGACCTTGCAGATAATAATTTCTGTTACTAAACAGAGAAATTGTTGATATTGTTGAAGGAGATTGATAAGTTTCTCTTGCTGCATTTGAAAGGTTCATATATTCTACAAAATAAAATTGTGGATGTCAGGCCCTTGGTATCAATCATTTTGCTCTTCTCTTCCCACTGTACTATATGCTAGTGTAATCATATCATTAAGTAGGCAAGGATTCTTCAGTTTTAGAAAAAAAGCCACTGAGTGGGGTGAGCAAAAATTTAACAAAATTTTATAACAGAGAGAAGAATTTAAAGAAGTAACTTGGAAGCCTTAGCATCAGATGATAACTATTGACTCCACTGCTTCTATTGCTATCAGTTAAAAAGCAAAAATTACCTTAATGTTTTTCTTAACACCTTTTTAATAAAGAGAAATACATCTTACAAATAAAAAACCAGAAGGGAAAGACAGTAATCAAGAGAGAGAATTTTATCATGACCATGATTTATTCTTTTCATTTTCCTTTTGTACAATTTGTGTTGGTTTATGCTGCTGAGTTTCATATCCACCATGACTATAAACAATTGTCTATCTGTAAGGTATAAGCCCATTTACTCCAGCAAAGTCAGTCATCTGACCAAAACTGTGTATGTGAGATTATGCTTTGTTAGAAATTCCCTAAACTCCTCTACAAATCAGGTATGACCCACATTCCTCACTGCTTTCCCTTGCTAGAATTGAGATTATAGAAACTACTGAAGCAACAGAACAACACTTACAGCACTACCAGAGGGTTAGCAAGATTCAGCTCATTTACAGTGCATGTGGAATACCACTGGGTTTTTTTTCTTTTCTATTTCTTTTGTTCCTTTCAACATATTTCTTTAAAAGCATGCTTACTTAAACTAATAACTGTGATTTGAGTCCTCATTATAGTCTAAACCTTTATATTCATAAAAGTTTTCCTCTGGCAAGCTTTCATGAAAGTTTAGTGCAGCACTTGTGCTCTACAACAAATCTTCACATAACAACAGAGAAATTCACTCTTTACCCCAAGCAAACTTGTTATTGTCTTGCTTGGAGATGCTTATGGTGACAGTGACCACTGCATGGCAGGTGTTCCATGATGCTGGGTAATAAAATTCCTATGGGAAACTGTATATTCTCTTAATGTTGATACCTTTCTACCAGCTTCAGCTTTTGAATGATAAAAGATGCAATTAAAGCTTTTGAGACGTGCATAAAATAACTTGCCTAGTTCCTGTTAACCCTAAATAATTCTTGGGAGATTATGGAATAAATCTGACTTTTCGTCTCAGTAAGAATTCTTCTTTCTTTTCAAGCCTGAAGTTCTTCATAGCTTCCAAACAACAAAAGGAAGAAACCAACTAAAATTTTTCGAGAAAGCTACATTTTCCAAGGATGCCTCAAGTACTGGCCAGAAGTAGCAAGATAATGAAAATTCCAGATGACATGTTCTTTATTTCTCTCCTAAATTACTGGCTTACTGTTGGTTTTATATTTGAACCAAACCAAATTTTATTTACCCATTTAGTTAGCAACTGAATGTACCCAACAGTTTTTTTTAATATCTAATTGACTTTAAGGAGCTCTCATTTTGCCTGTTGATCTCCTTCTTATTTTGAAGTTATAGAAATTTCATATAAAAATTGGAAACTGTGCCAGTGGATGACTTAAAAGACCCTGCTAAAATTATTTTAAGGGCATAATTTTATTCGACTGCATGGAAAAACTGAAATATTTAGCAGATAACCAAAGACTGAATTAGCTTTACTCTGCACAATTTATTTCCATGGGTCATATCATTTGGAGCTATACTTTTTATGTGAATTGAAGATTTCACTGAATTTAGGAAGAGTTTAAGCCAAGAACATTTGAAAATTTTTGAGCTTATGGGAAAAAAAGAAGAAAGCAGCCACCCCACACCTGAGGAGTAGGAAGGAAAGTGTAAAGGGGGAAAATCAACACAACTGATTTCTTTATTGGCTAAGTGATTAAATACTGACCGTACTGAAGTCTGAAGGCACTTGAATCTCTGGTGAGAGAGAAATGGGGGAGGAATGTTTTCTACATTTGTAGTGTTAGCTTGTGGCATACCTTGTTTCTGGATTACCAGCTGTGGAGCTGCCACCTGGCAGCTTTCATGAATGGAATCATGTGTTACCTCATGTTTCAATATCTTGCTCTGTTAAAGCTTGCATTATTGTGAAGAAGATGAGGATAGCATTTGAATACCATTTTTCATTATAAAACAAACAAACTAATGAGTGAAGAACTCATCAGCCCAAACTGATGAGTTTGAGTCAGATCAGAAGGTAGGAATCAAAGCTCTCAACCAACCAGAAATCTTTTCATAAAAAAGATGAGCACTATCATGCTGATTATGTTGTTGCCATGTCAATTAACCCAGAATGTTTCAGTTTCCATTGCAAACAGTGGCATCATTTCCATGGGCAAACTGGGGAGTTGCATTGGGTCACATTAATTTTTCTAGGGAAATATACTTAAAAAAAATTATAGTTTAGAAAAATTCTGAATATGTCACAGATAAGGAATACTGTTCTCAAATGGAAAATAATTTTATTTTGTGTCTCTGTGTATTTGTGTATGCAGGTATGTACACAAGCATACTTCTACATACACTTTCTAGAAATTTACTCCTTATAGTGAAATTTCTACTGTTTCTTGTCATGTTTTCCAACATAAAAAAAGCAAAAAAGAACATGATATTGTTTCTTATATCAAATCTCAGAACTGACTTAAAAGCACCATGCAGACATGGAGGTAAAGGTGGGTGCCTTTGCTGTAGTGTTCCTTCAGATCAACTGTGATTTTGCATTTCTTTATAATTTATAATTATAAAGCATAATTATACATTTATATATAGCTGATATAATTTGCTGATAAAATCCAAGTATATAGTTACCACTCTTTCTAAAACCTGAAAACTAGTCATTTTTTACCCCATAAAAGCTAGAAGGTAGAAATAGAAACATAACATCAAATAATTTTTACTTATCTAATTGTCTGGTAAATATTCCATAAACAGAAATTCCATCACATGAGTTTGGCAAGAAATTGATTTGACAGTATATTTAAACAGAATGAAGTTTTATTATTGTATAGCATAGTAGTCTATAATGTTATACCAGTAGGAGAATATATATTATAATGTCATCATTCACCACTTGATTTATTTTAGAATGAATTACAGAATTGTAGAATGGTGTGGTTTGGAAGGAACCTTAGAGATCTTGTCTCAACCCCTCTGCCTCTGCAAGAGTCATTATCTGGCCTTATCCAGAAAATTCTTATGAAAGAAGAATAAGCTTACAAAAAACAATAAAGATTTAAGCACAGTTTAACATTAGTTCATCTTTTTGAGGATAGACAGTATTACAGGTGTAATTGTCAAATTAAATTGTAATCGCAAATTATTTTGTTATCACTGCTGTATGTTTATATTCCTGTTTGTTACAAAGCATCTTATGATGCTATTCAGTTGAGATGTTGCTTATAGAAGACTTTCTCATGATACAGAAGATGAGGAGTGTTTATTAAAAAAGTAATAAATTTTTTCTTAATAACTGATAACTCTGACCCTGACTTTCTTGTGGTACAGAGGTCACCTCTTTAATTGACTGTGATTCCATTTTATCCATCTGGAGACCAAAACCACAAGAACATATGAAAAAGCAATATAAGAAATAATAAGAAGTAAATGGGAGTGTGTTTTCCTTTCTTTAATTACCAACGAATTTGAACAATAACCTCATGTAAAAGGACTTCCATTCAGTTTACATTTATAATCCAAGTGTGAACATAAGCACAAGAACCCTTGTCAAGATCTAAACCACAGTGTTTTCCACTTACTCACGGCTTTTTAAAATGCCATCCACCCTTAAATTACTTTTCAGTTTTTCATAGGTGAAATATGGACAGTACATAGTCGTTTGCTAAGAGATCTGCCAGGAGACAGCAATTCTTGTGATACTTTTTGGTCTCTTCCATGTGAAGGTGCAATATAAAAGATCATGACCTGTACTGTTTCTTCTATTCATAATGAAAACCATAATTTATAAGGCGCTTTCAAGCAAGTCTAAGTGTGAATGTTCAGTTTTTAATTCTCATTTTGAGACAGATATGATTATGCTAACTTAGAAGTGGGTTTGTTCCAAAGAAGAACAAAAAAACCCCAAATGTGCAGAATACCTTTTGTTCAAAGAGACAAGTCTGTAGGTGGAGACATTTGACCAGATTGCAATTTAAAGCGTTTGTACTTACGTGTAAGAAAACAGTGTTTTGACAGGTGATCATCCTACCCTGCTCTATACTGGTGTAGCTTCACCTTGAGTACTGTGTACACTCTTGGACACCAAAATGTGTAGTGGGTTGACCTTGCCTGGATGACTCTCTATCATGCCACAGATGGAGAGGGGAGAGAAAATATAACAAAGGGTTCATGAGCAGAGATAAGGCCAGAGAAAGATCACTCATCAAATACTGTCATGGGCAAAAAGGACTCAAATTAGAGATATTGGTTTATTACTAGCACAATCAGAGCAGAGTAAGGAAAAGTAAAATAAGACCTTAAAAACAATTTTACCTCCACTCCTCCCTCCTTCCCATCTCTACCTCCTCCTCCAGCAGCATAGGGAGACCAGGAATGGGGATTATGATCAGTTCATTGCATGTTTCTTCCACTCCTTAGGGAAAGGAGTCCTTCCCCTGCTCCAGCATGGGGACCCTCCCACAGGAGACAGCTCTCCATGAACTTCTCCAGTTTGATTCTATCCCATGGGCAAGTTTTCCAGGAACTGCTACAATACGGGTCACTATTCCACAGGGTACAGTCCTTCAGGCACAATGTGGGTCACTATTCCACAGGGTGCAGTCCTTCAGGCACAATACGGGTCACTATTCCACAGGGTACAGTCCTTCAGGCACAATATGGGTCACTATTCCACAGGGCGCAGTTCTTCAGGCACAACCTGCTACAGTGTGGGTCCCCCACAAAGTCACAGGTACTACCAGGAGACCTGCTCTGCTGTGGGCTCCTGTCTCTATGGGTCTGTAGGTCCCTACCGGGAGCTTGCTCCAGCCTAGGTTTTCCACAGAGTCACAGCCTCCTCTCAGGCATCCACCTGCTCCCATGTGGGTCTCCTCCACAAGCTGCAGCCCCATTGCCCTCCATGGGCTGCAGGGGCACAGTTGCCCCACCATGGTCTTCACCATGGACTGCAGGGGAATCTCAGATCCAGTGCCTGGAGCATATCCCTTCTCCACTGACCTATATGTCTACAGAGTTGTTCCTCCCACATGTTCTCTCTCTGTTCTTCTCTGACCACAATTACATCTACATAATAACTTTATTTTTTCCTTTTTCTTATATAAGTTATCACAGAGTTGTTACCACAATTTCAAATTGGCCAAGCCTTGGCCAGCATTGGCTTTGTTGGACATGGGGGAAGCTTCTGGCAGCTTTTCAGAGAAGCCATCCCTGTAGTCCCCTGCTACTAAAACCTGGCCACAGAAACCCAATATATTAAAAGACCTTAAGCTATTAGAGAGCATCCAAAGGAGGTCAGCAAAGATGTTGAAAGGCCTTGAGGGGAAGCCATATGAGGAGCATCTGAGGTCACTTGTCTCGTTCAGGTCATTCAGCCTTGAGGAGGATGAGGGGACACCTCACTGCAGTCTTCAACATTTTCATGAAAGAAGGCAGAGGGGCAATTACTGAGGACTTTCAGGATTCTTTCACTTCCAGGACTCAAGGGAACAGCTTGAATCTAGTCAGGGGAGGTTTAGGGTTACATCTCAGGAAAAGGATTTTCACCAAAAGAGTGGTTGAGCACTGGGACAGGCTTCCCAGGAAAGTTGTCACAGCACCAAGCCTGAGTGTTCAAGAAGTATTTGAACAATACTTTCACATGCATAGTGTGACTCTTGGGTGTGTCCTGTGCAGGGCCAGGAGTTGGACTTGATGGTTCTGATGGGTCCCTTCCAACTCAGGATAGTGGAAGGATTCTATAATTTTTAAGATCAGAACTAAGGATTCCTCTTTTGCAAGAGGATTTTCATGGCAAAGACAAGGGGAGCAAGACTTCTAGACTTTTACAAAACTTGTTTTTTGCTACCAGATTATTAGAGGATTTCATGGTCATGATCACTGATTAATTAGATGCACTGCATGCAATTTATCGTGTTCTAAGGGCATAGACTGTATATTGTATGTTAGTGGATAGTTGCCTACAAAATATTTCTCTTCAACTCTTACCTGTATCATGCATCTCTTGGATTTACTAGTTTGAGGTCTGATTTGTTGGTAAGTAGTACATTTTATTTTGTTAGCTCTTTAGTAATGACAGCTGTTTTCTCTGTCCTCTTCCCTATAAATAAATGTTGCTGGATTCTAAGTGAGAACTTCTGGAAAGTCAGAAAAGATAGGCAATGTGTCAAAGAAAATAGGGATTTTGATGAGAAAGATGTAGATCTTTAAAATGTGTGTTTGAGTGGGAATATCCTTAGAAAGAGCAAAATCAGACAACCTGGAAGTTGAATTGGTTTGTACTAAGTCATTCATAAATCAGGTTCTTCAAAGGGCTTTAGATAATATAGTTGTTTTACACATACTTTTCCCTGTATAAATTAGATATTCTTGAAATAAATTTTAATCCCGCTTTCAAATATAAGTAGTAGATATAATGAACCATTAAGAACAGCAACAGCAAATTGTATCTATCCGTAAGAATATAATAGGTGCATTCCATTGAAGATCCAATTAATTCAATATTTTATATAAAACAGTGACCAGAAGTCAATTTATAATGTATGATATAGAGATTTCATGTAATGGTGAATCCATGAAACACCTTAGGCATAACAAGTGGCTGAGCTTTGGAACTTCCTCTAGCTAAAAAGCAATACAAACAAAATGCTTTAGAAGGACAAGTCTCAGATTGGTAATACAGTTTAAATTTTAGTAGGTGATTTTTATTTCATATTATTGACTAACTGAAATAGTAGCTTTGTTTTGTGTATTCAATCTAAACAGATATCAGGTGTAAAGACAGTTAATAGATATATTAGAATCAGTGACTCAGCAATGTTTGCTTGCGGCCCAGAAAGCCCACAACATCCTGGGTTGCATTTAAGGAAACATAGTTGAGGGAGGTTGAGGGAGGTTAATTCTCCCCCTCTACTAGGGAGAAATTCTTTACTCTGAGGGTGGTAAGACATTAGATCAGGTTGCCCAGAGAAGATGTGGATGTCCCATCCCTGGATGTGTTCATGGCCAGGTTGGACAGAGCTTGGAGCAACCTTGTCTAGTGGAAGGTACCTCTTCCCATGGCAGGGCAGTTGGAACTAGATGTCCAAGGCTGCTTCCAACCCAAACACAAATTCTGTGACTCTCTGATTCTTTGAGTAAGGACTGAAACAAAGTGTCTTGTATAAGAGCAAATGTTTTTCTGGGCATATGGGAAAAATAGAAGATGCATGAGTGGCTCTTTAATTAGGCATCAGCTTCACTAAGGTCATTCTTATGGGAATTCCTTGCAATTATTTAGTATTTAATGTGCTTCCTCTCGTAATAATACTTGCAGGACAGAAATCTCCCTATATCTTAATGGACAATTCTCAGTTTCTGTGTGGGATTCTGCTAATTTGCCTTTTTCTGAAGCACTTGTTCAGGTCTGATTTTGCTAGATCAGATTATAAAGGATTACAGATTCATTCCCAAGATGTTTTTCATGGTTAGACCAAGTTTACACTGCACTTTTTCAGAATACTTGATAACTAGATGCCCTACAGAATAGCAACACTTACTAGATAGCTGGCTTAGAGACACAGTCCAAAATTTATATCCTGCTTATGTCTGAAAATGCTAACACTTACCCAGATACTTACATTGACTCAAAACACATATGTTATCATCTGGAAAATTTCAGCCTCATGTCTATCAATACTATTGTGAAGTCAATTTTTAAATTTTACATACAGTCTTTTTATTTTCTTGTGATTTATGTGTTTCCTGGACATATATTTACTGATAATATAACATACACAGGCTTTCCATTTCCTTGTCAGTATTATCTATCAATGAATTTAGTGGTTTACAGCCAAGTGGAAAAAGTCACTTTATTTGCTCTAAACCTCTGCTTCACTCTATAAAAGTCTTGAAAGATCAAATGTTTAAAGATCACAAACTGTCGCTGGTGTTTGGTTGCTTCCCAGCTACCAAACAACTTTGAAATACATTATTGTACCATGCAACATCTGTCCAATGATGTTCTAAGAAGAATCTGAAATAAATATTTACCCTTTCTTCCCACTTCTTTTCCTCTGTATTTTGTCCTTCTGGTTGTATGCCGAACTGCTGCAACAATGGAAGTGCAGGAACATTCTGAAGTGTAATTGGATGTCTTCCTGAAGACCAATCAATTGTTGTATGTGGATCAATTGAAAATTCAGAAGCTTTCTTTTCTAAATTTGTCAGATTTTTTTTCAATTCTAGGACACAGAAACAACTGCAGCTCCCTTTAAAGGGTAAAAATATACTTTTTTTTTTCTTGTTATATTTTTTGGAAATACATTAATAAAACAGATTTCTTTGGGATTAGAAGAAATTTAGATTTAGACTATCAATCTCCAGAGTCCATTGAAGTCCCGTGTAATGAGTAAAATTCTTTAAGTCCTGATGAGTTAACACTGAGTAGATCAAAGCTTAAAAAAAACTTCAGAAGGTGGAATTTATTGAAAACAAAGTCCCTGATTAAATGTGGATTATATGAAATTTTCTAGTTTGCCAGCCCTAGAAACTGGAGTCATATATATTCCAAATAAAAGGTTCTCTATAAGTAACAGCAAGGTAGCTGTCCTGTATTTCTGCAGTAGCTTAAGAGACAGGATGGATGAATGCTGGGGACCATCCACGAATATAAAATGTGTCTAAAGTTGTAAACGTGTAGGAAAAATGCTTATCAGATAGAAACCATCTGCAGACTAAGATCTGAAAAGGAATTCAGATTGCAGAGCAGTTCAAATCAGTTGTCTGACTTTGTTTATGTAGTTCTACTAGGAGTACAGAGGCCAGGTTTAAGCATTTTCTTCTGGCTTAAATGGTCCTTGTGGATCTCATCCCAATTCTGTGTCCAAGTGTAGTGGAACAAAAGGGCAAGCTTGAATTCATGATATAAGAAGATTCCTCTGTATCTACTAGCATGCTTATGCTAATGGCTGAATAGTTTTCACTGGAGCAGTAAGACAGACCACTTAATTTCAAATTCATCAGTATATTATGTAGTCTATAAGAATGGAATATGAAGGGTTAAGCTTTTTTTTTTTTTTTTTTTTTGTAGCAAATGCATTTTTTTTCACTGACAAACTCCACAAAGAAGAAGAAGAAGCAATGCTCAGTCTTCTAATAACAGCCTTCAGCATCTGCTTTTTTTTCTTGTTCTTTCTACTACCAGCATATTTATGGTAGTGCTGTTTGCACGCTGAGAACTTTCAAAAAAGACAGTGAGAAGTGGTTACATTTTCAGAAGATTCAAAACCTAAAGTGTAAAGTGTTCTTTATATTAAAATGATTAACAGAAATAAGGAAAGAATTTCTATAGCTTTTCTCTCCATTGAGACTACAGCAGAAAAAAGCCCTCTGTGTAGGTAAAGTGAAAGTAGCAGTAATGCAAATGGTAGGGTCCACAGCAAACTATGCTCATCATCAGGTTTTGCATACCATCCAAGCAAAAAACTGGCAGGAAAAAACCCACAAAGCATTGGAATCTACTATATCCTTACCTTCAGTGCATCTCGCCTCACCCTTTACAGTTGATTTCCTTCTCCTTCCTGTCATTTTAGTGGTTTATAATCAAAATGGAACACCTTAATCTCCTGGCAGGGTGGAAGTCCTTTACTAAGAAGTCTTGTGTCATATGGTTCACTTTTACCACAGAAACAGATGTATAAAAATATAGTTCCTACCATTGACATAGTAGATTGAAGTGATACAGCCTGATGCAACAGGGAAAAATGTAGCAAATTTAATTTTCCTATCCCTTCATAAGTGCTGAATTTTATTACTGTGGTGACAGTCTTCCTGCAACAAGATGGAGATTTTGTAGGATACCAGTGCATTTACACAAGAAAAACATTTGCCCAAAAGTAGAGAACATTTTCCTAGCTACTTAACCACAGGCACTTTGCAGAAGGAAAATGGAAGTCATTATCTAAAAAAAAAAAACTTCTTATTATTGTAAGACAGAGAGTGATTAATGAATTGTATGAGTAATATGGATGTTGTAACCACCTACTATTTTCATATCTTACTAAGAAACGTCAAAAGATGCAGCAACAAAATTATTCCATTTCCTTCCAGTTCCCAGTGTCCTACCCAGGCTTAGTAGCTGACAAAATTCTACTTGTCAAAAGCTAATGATAGCTGGTATTGTGTTGGCCCAAAAGAGCCATCACCATTTTAGCTAAAGTTACAATGACTCTTCCTGCCATTACAGTTCATGGTTGGCATAAGACCTACAGCAACTGGATCTTTCTCACAAGCTATTCTCATGTACTTGTGTTGTGTCAGCTCCATATTCCCTACTTTACAGGTTTTTATTCACTTAGATGTCTTGCTTTCAAGTTAAGCATTTTTGCAGTTGACATTTGTTTTAGCAATTTATAGCTGTCCTAGGCATATATCCCAACTCTCAGGCTGAAGTGTTATTGGGAGAGATACAAAGAAAAGTCTTCTATAAATCTTTCTGTAAAAAAATTTAAAAGAAAATAAAAACATTTAAACAAAAAAAAGTCCTCTGCTTAAATACTGTGTGGGGATGCTGAAACAAAGATGGTGGGCAAGTAATACTGGCATGATTGGCATATTTTCACTTGTTTTAATTTATACCTGGTTAGGATTTGGATCAGTGTATCTGATAAGAAAATTCTTTGCAGTGTGCACTGTTACGTTACAGCAAGTATTACACTTAATTTTAGTTCAAAATGGAAATTATTTAGCTGGCATATAGACTGTAATATCAAATTCAGGTCATAGAATAGATCATATCTGATGTTACCAACAATTACTCAAGGACCTTAAAACACCAAATCTTTTTCATTACTGACCACCTGCTATTTTTAAAGCCCAGAGGGAATTTTACTTTAACATCCAAATGGTTTTTTAAAACATATTTCACAAATTTTCCACTAGATTTTTGTACAAATGTTGAAGCATCAAATACAGATTGTTGTCTCCTTGACAAGCACATTACATTCTCAGATACATATGAATTCCTACAGCAGAGGTGAACAGGCAAGCAGTTATTCTGTGACAACAGAACTGATAAGAGGAGGTGAACAAAATGTCTCTGCCTGTATTTTTGCCTGTGTACCATATATATGCTACTGATTTGTAACGGGGTACGCAAGGAGCCTGTTAGGCTGTCCTTACTACCCGAAGTATGTATTTTATTTTCTTTTTACCTATTGATTGTTTTTTCTTGTTTCTGCAAAAAAAAGCAGGACTCCTATCTTAATTCACACATCAAGACAGCCAATATTTGTGCTGGTTTTGTATAAATGCCCTCTGTTATTGTACTACCACTTAGTTTTCCAAAAGAAATCAGGATTTCTCTTTCTACATGTAAATCATTATTTACTTTCATAGCATGAAGCTGAACAAAAAGATATAAAATATTTAAGTAACCTTAAAGTCAGTGGAAATCACCAACCCTTTGGAAAAGGCCTTAGGTTATTTTCCTTTAAAGCAGTTATAGAAACATCAAGGTTAAGTGTTTATCCCTCACATTGTATTTTCACTTCACTGTTACTCCATTGAGTAAGTGGATAAAGGTGAAGCTTGAGGAGTGACAAGGAAGGTGACTCTTACAGGAGAAATTGATGTTAGGGTAGAGCTCTCTTCAGTCAGATTAATGGCTTGAATCAGTGGATCTGAGACGTCCTTCTGTACCCAGAAATTCCTGCAGTTTCTGGTGTCCTTTTACTTTTATCTCCATCTTTTGTTGCAAAATTAAAACGTATTTTGAGATAACTTTTTGGAGTTTGCAAACCAAATAAAGGATATAGAGGCCAAACCAGCTGCAGCTTCAGCAAAATAGTTGAAAAAAATAAATTCCCAATGTGTAATTTTTTAAAATAAATTAAACTAGATGTTATCATTGCAGTTGTGATTTTAAAGATTTATGGTGCAAGCAGAGTCCGGCAATGTTTTTTCACAGTATCCTCTCTGTGTTGACAACATTTGGTAAGATAGAAAAGAATCAAATTACTTGCTTTAAAATACATACTGGTAATAATTCATTGGTATGAAAACACTGTGAAATAGATTGTGAAATATTTTTCCAAAATATTCAGTGACAAGGCAATACAAGCTTATTCACTAACTATGACAAAGGATTAATAAATTCTAATGCCCTAACATAAGATTTCTTAATAATCTAAATATGGAAAGCAGAAATTGCCTTTAATAATTTCCCACAGCTTTAAAAGTTTAAAAAAGTAACAAAGTGAAATATTTTTAAGAGAGAAAGATGTTCACTGACAAAAAAATAAAATGATAACTTGAAAGAACCACAGTATGTGTTAGGATAAATGATCTGATGCTTGAAAACCTTGATGCATTAATTGGAACATCTAATTAAAAACAACCGTTTAAAAAGGCTAAATCATGAGAGAATCTGAATCGTATCAATTGTTCTTCATGAAAAATAAACCTACAAATTTTAGTTTCAGAAATACAAATTATATAGTCAGTCAGTCCTTTAATTTACACTTCCAGATTAATAAGAGAATTCATATATTAGCATGTGACTCATTCTCTTTGTTAATTGTCAAGTTTAACACAAAATGTAACAAATTTAATTCTTGGTTCTCACATTAGATAGGAGACTTATTGCAAAGACATTTTCATTTTATTTCAAGCAAATTACTGGTTTCTTAAAAGATATTAAAACTGAAAGGGATAAAGAATGGGAACAAACAATATGATCAAACAGAGGAGATCTCAGAAAGGCACTTTCAAATATGCGTGTCCTGGTGGAATCTATACCCTTGATACACAATACAGGTAGACAAGCAAAACTTTTAAGAATGGGATTCACCAAAGCAATTCCCTCATTATCAAAAGCTGCCTTAAGTTGTAAGCAGGAAAATTCCCACTCCAGCTGCTGGCAACATTCCTCCTTATGCAGCCCAGAATATCATTCACCTCCTTTACTTGCAGGAACACATTGCTGGCTCATGTGTCATGTGTCCCTGGACACATGCAGGGACACGTTTGGCTCACAAACTTTGTGTCTACCAGTGTCCCCCAAGCTATTTTGCCAAGCTACTTTCCAGCTCCTTGGTCCCCAGTGTGTACGTGCATGATGCTATTTGTACACAGGTGAAGAAATTTGCACCTCCCTTTGCTGAACATCAAAAGGTTTCTGTCAGCCCATTTCTCCAGCCTGACAAGGCAGCATGACCCTCTGGTGTATCAGCCACTCATCCCGGTTTTGTGTCATCCCCAAATCAGTTGATAGTGTGCTCTACCCCATTATTCAGATCATTAATGGAGAAGTGGAACAGGACTCGATCCAGTGCTGATCTCTAGGATACATTGCTAGACACTCACCTCCAAGCAGAATTCATGCCTCTGATAAGTAGTTCGATGGTTATGATCCCAGACTATCATCTGGGTTATGGACCCAGAGATTCTGGGTTAAGATTTTCTCGTAAAACCCAGGCATTGAAGAAAATCTACTCCTCTCTAGTGCAGAGGTAAAATTTGGATTCAGTTTTCTATTTTCCCGCATTTTTTAAACCTGTTTAAATTTTCATAAGGATACTTACTTAGGCCATAGACATCTACGGTTCAGCAACCTTAAGGCCTGTGGTTAATCAAGTTTGCAAGCACTGATTAAAAGCTGATTAAAATGGGAGAAAAAAGTGGAAGTATATATACTAAGGAATATATATGTTATGATAACTGAGGAAAAGCATCATGACGACTTTGACATCAACTTGCCAAAACTCTAAAATATAAACAGCTGAAATAAAGGTAACTGTAACTGAACATAGATGAAAAAAAAAAAACCACCTAAATAAAAAGCTTAATAAAAAGCTAAAAATAAAAGCTTAAAAAATAAAAAACGACCACAAAATGGCATGTTCTATAAAGACAGCTATTATTCTGAACTCACTTTTTGGAAGAGAGGAATAGCACATAAATGTATATAAGATGAGAAATCAAATGAAAAATACATACTGATAAACTGTACCAAAAATTATAGATTTTGACAGATTGGAGTTACTGCGAGAATGACTGCCTGGAATAAGAATTAGTGAACACATAAATAGGATTTTGTATATGTGTCAGTCTCAGATTTTCTGCTATTTTTATTTCATTCCACTGTGCAGAATGTCTTGAATGACCAAAATTATCTGAAGCAATTTAAAGACCTATTTAGGAAGCAGTTTACAAGGTGGACTGAAATTTATGTTGAGCAAACTTGAAAAGGCTTTGGAGGTTTGATTTAGATACGCATACAAAATGTGAATATTTATTTGAACCTATTTACCTTTTTGTAGCTTGTTTTTGTTCTGTATCCAAATGACTCTTTCAAAGCTATATTGGATGAATATTTGTAATAAGAAAGACTATATTAACAGCTTTTAAAGTGTTTGCACTTGAGCTGGAAAGAAATGTTTTCCTTTTTGCTAGTGAAGTATTACTCTGTATCTGTAAAATACTGATATGTCACAGAATCTCAGAATCCCAGAATAAACTTAATTGGAAAGGATCCACAAGGATCATCAAGTCCAACTCCTGCACAGTACCATCCCCAAGGGTGACACCATGTGCCTGAGAGCATTGTCCAAATGCTTCTTGAACATTCAGGCTTGGTGCTGTGGCCACTTCCCTGGGGAGCCTGTTCCAGTGCCCAACCACCCTCTGGGTGAAGAACCTTTCCCTAATACCCAGCCTAAACCTCCCTGACACAACTTCAGGCTACACCTTCGGGTCCTGTCACTGTTCACCACAAAAAGGAGATCAGTGTCTCCCTCTCCTCCTCCCCTCACAAGGAAGACTGCAGCACTGTTTTCCCTCTTCTCCAGGCTGAACAGACAAAGTGACCTCAGCCACTTCTCATACAGCTTCCCCTCAAGGCCCTTCATCATCTTTGCTGGCCACCTTTGGACATTCTCTAATAGTTTTATGACCTTACACTGTGGTGCCCAAAACGTGAATGCCCTCAAATGCCCCCAGTACTCAAGGTGAGGCAGTACCAGTGCAGAGCAGAGCAGGAAAATTCCCTCCTGTTGTATTGCACTAAATAGTTTATCATTTGTTGTTTTGCACTGGGTGTTTGCACTGTTCACATAGTCTGTATTCCCTCACATCACACCCTCCCCTCACTCCCCCAGAGCCTTGTGATGGTCTCTTCCTAATTTACTCCTCCCCTTTCCCTCCCCTCACTTGTATCTCATTGGATGTGGTCCCTCGGCTCCGCCCCCCTTTCCCTGGACTTAAGACCCCCCCTGGATGAGGCCTAGGCCTCTTTTGCTTTCCGGATGCTATCTGATTCTTAGGTGACTCCTATCAATACAACAGGAATTTGGTCCCAATGGGAAAGAGTGCCTTTCGTCTTTTATTTTTGACCATGTGAGATTGGGCCGGGATCGAGAGCTAGCCGGATCGGACCCCAAAGGCCCTGGGATCAATCTTACTCCCTCCCTTGCCTGACTGGTGATGCTGTGCCTGATGCCTCCCAGGACAGGGTTGTCCCGTGTGGTAGCTTGTTTTTGTTTAGTTAGTCAATTAATGTTAGATAGCTTTGAGTTGGTATGTTCTACGTACCCCCTATTTTTCTCCTCACGGTTGGTTCAGTCCGAGTTGTTTACCCCCTATTTTCCTGCCACTTGGCTCCCCAGTTAGATGTCAATCTTCTCGCTCCACCCCTATTGGCCCTTGTAAGGTTGTGTCACTCAAGGCTGTGTCACTCCCCTCCTCTGTCAATCCTCATATCCACTCCCAGTTTCTTCTAGAGTATTCCCTGTCTATTATCCCAATGCTGAATACCCATTTGCCCTTGAACCTATTCCCCACCCTCATCGTGTTACCATTGGTTGTTATTTGTGATGTAATCCCTTTGTATTGTATTCCCATTGGTTGGAGTAGGGAACACCCTTCTCCGCCCACCCTCTATATAAGTTGTTACCAGATTTGAATTCTTTGAGATTCGTCCCTGCACCCATGCTGAGAGGTTCCCTGTTCCTGCCACCCTCGGAGGAATAAAACTTCTTGGGACAGCAAACGAGTGTCCGCTCTCTCCTTCCTTTACCCTGGACCAGCGTGTCAGCGTCTCTGTGCTCACGTACCCACGCCGCGTCAGCACACACCACCACCTGGGCAGCTCGGGCTATTCCCCAGGGGTGGCCACTCCTGCAGGGCCGATGGCCACTGAAGGGGCTGTGCTAGCCGGCACTCACTCCAGCAGCCCGTGGCCGTGCCAGAGCCACACCGCAGTCCCTCCTGACTGCCAGGGCACTGCTGACTCATGTTCAACTTGCCAGTGACCAGGACCACCAGGTCCCTTTCCATGGTGCTGCTTTCCAGCATCTCATTCCCCAGTCTGTCCGTACATCCAGAGGCATCCACCATCCCAGGTGCAGAATCCAGCATTTTCCCTTACTGAAATTCACAGATTTTTAGGGATCCAGCTGGAACAGCAGATCCCAAATAGTTTCAGGGTCAGCTAGGAGTCGATCACTCTCACAGTCATGATCCTGAAGTTCAGAGTACTGAGATCCCCTTTGGTCTGTCATCTGTGTTGCAGCAGGGGTAACGAATGCATTAATCATCTCTGTCTTGTCCGTGTCCCTGTTTGTGAGCTGATCATTCTCATCTTGTAACGGGCTGATGTTATTTTTACACTGCCCGTTCCCATTAATATACTTGCAAAAACTCCTTTTTATTGTCCGCCAGAATTCTGGCCAACTTCCACTCCAGCTGAGCTTCGGATGCATGAATTTTCTCCCTACAGTGGCAAGCAGCATCTCTGTATTCTTCCGATGTCACCTGGCCTAGCTTCCATTGACGTACACATTCCTCTTTTGCCTTATTTCCAAGAGAGGATCTCTGTATAGCCAGAGCAGCCTTCTGCCTCATCTGCTTGACTTGTGACATTTGAGAGTTGCCTGGTTCTGTGCCCCTAGAATGTAATGTTTAAAAAGTGAGCAGCACTGATGGACCTCAGCATCTGCGAAAACATTTTCCCTGGGGACTTTATTTACCAGTTCTTTGAGCATGAGGAGAGGTCTGCTCTGCTCTTGTCCAGAGTTGAGGTTTTGCTTGCACTTTTCCTCCTGTCAACATGGATTTTTAACTTGCTTACTTTGAGATCGCTGTGGCCAAGATGTCCAGCAATCACAAAATCCTCTCTGTTGACAAGCAGAAGAAGGACGGACATCTTTCTGAGTTGGCTGCCTTAGGACCTGTTCCATAAAGTTGTTACCAGGTTTTTAGGAATCTTCTGGCCTGGTTTGAGCTAGCTGTGTGATGCTCCCAGTTAATTTCTGCCAAGTTGAAGTCCTTCATTAGGACAGGGGCAATTGGCTTGGAAGCTTCCCTTAATTCCTCAAATGATAATTCATTGGTGTCATTGTCCTGGCTAAGAGGTCTACAGCAGACTCCTATGATGTCATTCACATTATTTTTTTGCCCTTCATTCTTACCCAGAGGCTCTTAACTGTGCTATTGCCAACTGTGTCATAAAGATAAGAAAAAAATTTAGAAAATTTCTGTCTTATTTTTTATGGGCTATGAATGTTGCTAATTGACCATGGAATGAATCCACAATAAAAAGTTGTGTCTCTCAAAACTAACCTTTGAACAAAAATACACATGAAAAGTAATATTGAAAAAGTTTTAAGAGGAATTCTTGCAGGTATTCACTGATAGGAACATGTCCTAAGGATTCAAAAAACACCAGTGTATAGAATTAGCTGAAGATAAGACTTATGTGAACACTAGGCTATTTTTGTGTGCTGTGTTGAACATCAGTTGTGGAAAAAGGCTTAGAAACTATTTTAAGAGATCAAATGAGACAATACTTTGAAGGACTCAGGTTGAAAACTTACTGTTTGAAATATTTTGGCAAGATTTACATTACAGGTGTAGAAGTTTTATATTAATAAATAACTGAAACAATAGAATTATTCATTGGTTAAAGAATAATTAAGAAAGAAGTTTCTTACTGAAAAGAAAGTGTGAGAGCTTCCCTAAAATCTTTTGTCCATGCAGTCATTTTAGTGTATTACAAGACTCTGAGACTAGCTCAGCCTCAGCAGGACCGAAGAGAAGCACAAGGGGCAGACACGAGCTGTTGAGATTAGGGAATGAGACCTCTCATCGAATTTCATCATTTCTAGAATGAGTTAGACAGAGATTTACTTGAATGTGTTACCAGAAAATTGTATTGACTCCTTTAAACTTCCTCATTTTTGAGAATTTTCAGTAGGTTTTAGCATGTGTTTGATATTCAGCAGTCACCCTTCAAGCTCAGTGATTGAAGAGATGTCATGTTGTATTATTTCTGTTTCCTGAGTAGATGAGCGAGTGAGCAATGTTTGTGTGGTGCTGCTCAGTCGTGCTGCTACAACTGTTGGACCAAATGAACATAAATTGACTTTGTGCCAAAAAGAGTTTGGCTTTCTCACTTCCTTGCAAAGAGTAAAAGACAGAGTTATCACACAAAATCTTGTATTGTTTAGATGTGTTAGACCATGTTGTGGAAGTCCACAAATAATTGAAGTTGAACTTCAGTTGTCAAATTAGCAAAATTTAAGAACAGGGTTTGTGTTCTATTTTCCTCATTTTTCTAATTATGTCTGATGCTTAAAAATCCACCATCTTTCTTTTGTAAATTCTCTCTCATAGGGAACAAAAAAGGAACAGAGCAGCAGAGCACCAAAGCTAACACAAAACTGTAAACCTGCAGAGACAGAAGTTGTAGGTAAGTTCTGCTATGTACTGAAATAGTCCATAGCAGTGGAGAAATGAAATATACAGGCTACAACCTTCCAAGAGTGTCTTAATCTAGTGTTGAAATAACATGATTGTTAGTGAATGCAGCTTTATTCCTTGTTCATTTGTCATCTTATTAAGTTCAATGCATATCTAGGTCATGTATCATCCGGTTTTGTTCATAAAATGGAATTTAAAAACAGTTATTGCCTCTCTAGCAGACACATTTACAATTGTATCTTTTAACTTAAAATGTCCATCTTGCAGCAAAACATAATTGGAAGATTACACGTTAGAATGGAATTATTTCTTTTCCAAACAGAGAAAAAACCCAATCACTGATGATACCAAATGGTGAAGGTATTGAGATAGGAAAATTCACAGCCTTGTTTCTCTTCTGAATTATGAACAGCAGAGACATAAGTCAGCATATGTTTTATCTAGAGAGAGTTCTGACTGTAGGGCTATTGGCTATCCAAGCCTCTGTTTACTTCTAACACTACATAGTTTGCAAATACTACTGGCTTGTGTGATTTTCATCTTTTTCCCCATTAATGAACAACATTTTCAGCTTTCAGAAGCAAGGATTTTTTTTTTTAATGAAAGAAAAAGTTGCCTTACCAGTTCTAAGCATACTAACACCATATCATTACAGTAATTATTAGTTTAAGAAAAAAGAGCTTCAGGAGGGACAAGTGGTTCAAGTTTAATACATTATTAAAACAATTTCAGAGTGTATTACTGTATCAGTATTAGTTTGCAAAAAACTGATAGCAAAGCTTGCCTTTCTCCCACATTTCACAAGAGCAGGCACAGGATAGAGAGAGAGTCTGCAGCCAGCATGCTTTAATCTATGTGAAAGTAAAAATGGCTTTTGTGTCTGTCTAACACAGAAACATTATAGAGTTGGCTTTTTTCCTTCTGAAGGATTTTCATTAGGAGTTCAGAATAATAGATCAATGTTCAAAATATACCACAACTGCAATGCATTTTTCAAAGATCTGGCTTAGGATTGAAATTGTGTAATAGTAGTGTAATAATGTGCTCGCTTCAAGTTTTTAGGTCATCTTTTCTGTTTGCAAGGTCATTTGCAGAACTCATAGGCATGAGTGGTTAATGTAAATCAGAATATGCTTTGATAATGAAAGGAAAATTCAAGAAAATCAGGAGTTTTACACGAAGACATAATTTTTTGGCAAGTTGTTTTGATTATTTATTTTTGATTGGGAGGGGTTTTTTGTAATTAGCATCAGAGATTATTTTTTATTTCTCTAATAAAAAATTGGTCATAAATCCTACTTTTAAAATTTTTTCCCACTTACCTAACTACATTTTTAAAATTTTAGTAAAATATATCCCCTTGTTTTAAATTCGTATTTCTTTCAAGATTGAACAGAATTAAGCAGCCAAAGTTTTCAGGAACAGAAAAAAACCCAGATAGCTGGGTGTCACTTCTGTGTTACTGGTATGAGAAACATTTGCATCTGTAGATCTCTTCTGATCAATTTACATGTTAAATAAAAGAAAGGATTGATAGTTGCACAGATATTCTACAGATGGATGTTTGAAATTCAACAATTATGCATTTTATTTTGGTTTTCTTTTTTGCTTCTGGTTTCCTTTGTTTTGGCTTTATTATTTTTGTAATCATGAGAATCCGTAGCATTGTTGTAAAAGACACTGAGAGATTTTAATTTATTTTAAATTCCATATAATATTTAAAAGGAGACAGAGAGATGGGCAACAGCTGTTGGCAAGACATATTACAGTATATTTTACTCAAAAACCAAGGAGGTAGTATAGGGAAAGCATGATGGGAAAAGCTTGACAAGTTGAGTATACTTATAAGCTATAAGAAATTAACTTTTCCTTTTAATCAGTTCCCTAAGGGTGATTGCAGGATGTAAAGATTTCTCAGTGTGTTGGCTTTAGTGGTTTAGTTTAAGAAGATAAACAATTTGTAGAATTAGTATTAAAGAAAATTATTTAAATTTCCATTTGATATTCACAACATACCATTTTAAAAAGTTGTATGAATGAATACTAAGTCAAATATTTTGCTGTTAATACTTAAATAATGACTACAATGCAAGTATTTTTGTAATTATCAGAGCCCCATCTTGCAGAGAAGTATCTGAAAGGTCCCTTAAAAGCTCATTTTAGAAGTAGTTTCTGTTTGGAAAGTAGAAATGTGAACCAGGAAGAATGATTGTCCAAAAATTATAATCATAATTAACTCTAGTTCTCAGTTTACAGATATTGAATATATATTATAGCCACAAAGTCATCTTACTTTTAGCATCATGTAAAAATTGCCACACTGAACATTGTCCTTAAAATTACAGTACTGACACATTGATTTGTTCATATCATTAAGAAACAGATAAAAGCAAAAGATGTAATTCTAAATTCAGAAGATAATAATTTTCCAAGATTATGTGACTGTCTCGCACCAGTTCACTGTTGTGTTGGGCTTATGTGGCCCGATTTTGATTACAGAGGTGGCTTCTGTGAGGAGCTGCCAAAAGATTCCCCCATGCCCAGGAGAGCCAATGCCAGACAGCTCCTGCATGGATATGCTGCTGGCCAGGGCTGAGCCAATCAGAAATGGTCATAGCACCTCTGTGACAAAGGAGAAGAAAGTTATTGCACAGGTGTAAGTGCAGTCAGAGAAGAGCAGGGTGAGAATATGTGAGAGGAACAACTCTGTGGACACCAAGGTCAGGGCAGAAGGAGGGGAGGAGATGCTCCAGGCACTGGAGCTGAGATCCACCTGCAGCCTGTAGAGGAGATGCATGCCAGAGCAGTTGGATGCCTGAGAGGAGGCTGTGAACCCCTGGGAAACCTGTGCTGGAGCAGGGTCCTGACAGGGAGCTGCAGACCCATGGAGAGAGGAGCCCATGCTGGAACAGGTTTGCTGGCAGGGCTTGTGACCCTGTGACAGACCCACTACAACTGTTTCCTTGTTTTACAAAAAAGCTGAAAATTATTATCTCTTTGTTTAGATAAACTCTGTGGAGAGGAATGTGTGTTTTTAAAAGCTAAGGTCATTCAAATGATTAAACCATATTCCCCATGTGATTTAACTTCCATTTCATTGAAACAAATAGACTTTATGAAGCTATGTAAAAAAGCAGAATATGTTTAGTTCTATCTTTCCATCAGTTTTCATGTTTAGAGGACTAGAGGCTAGAGCCACCAAACTGGGGCTTGTTCCCAGCACTCTGGAGCAATTCACATATTAAAGTTATTGTGGGCTGACTGCAGATGGGCAGGTCACAGTCTAGTGTTACTTCTAAGCTGTTTTTTGAAGCTGAGGATTGAGTGGAAAACGTGGTCATATTCCATTGTACCTTACACTAGGCAAGGGGAACGCAGAGTTTTGAAAATCCCAGAAAACTCAGCCATCTACTTCGTTGAATATTTTCCCATTACAGAAACTGTTCACAAAAGTTTCAGGTGCACAAGATGGGTGTCAGGTATATGCCAGGAACAGAAAATATCAGAATTGATGCTGAAGATGAGAGGGTTCTCTGAAAGAGGAAATAGTACAAAAGTGCTGTTGAATTTTCATCTGCAGCAGAAAATACACACCTGGAGAGCCTGTGTGTAGTATGCCCCTGTCCATAATACTTCATGATGAGAAAGTCTCAGAAATAACTGAAAGCCAGCAGCATAAGAATTCTGTGATGTCTGTGAAGTCTCATGATTTGTATTTTATTATTTGGAAAATGAAGAAAGAGGTTTTGTGGAAATTTTGTGCCTCTGGAAGCAGGGGAGACGCAAGTTCCTTTACCCTCATCTTACTCTTTTTGAAGATTTTTTACTACATCTTATGAAAGTGATACGATAAATCCTCATGTCACAACTTGCTGGAATCCTTTTGTTCCTATACACCATAGCCTGCACTCCTCCACAACTGAGAAGTTTAGTATACTGATATTTGCAAGTGTAAAGAGTATGGAATCTCCTGGGAGAGATGAAAGTTGTATTCTATTAGATCCTGATGATGAATCATTACAAGTAGGGGAAAAAAATTATTCACTCCATTAAATTTTCACACACACTATGTTTTTAATTTAATAAACAACTATGTAAGGACATATAAAATATGTTTATTATTTTGCAAGAGAATGAAAACTACTCTTTCAGAAACTAGTTTTGCTAGTTTTATAGCATTACTCATATATCACCAGGTTCCTAGAATTTTAGGTGCCATACCTTAAATTACTAACAATGAACCCTGCAAAGGATACTTGTGTTTATGGTGCTGTTTACTCTAATCTCTGTGGCAAATGAAACACTGACATAAAAACAGCCACATTTCCATTTTTCATCAAATGCGTTGTTGATATTTAGAAGTAGGTGGGCACACTTCACATTTAACAAATGATCTGTAGGGTAATTTTAATGGCAAATACATCTCCGTGTGGTCTGCCATTTTCCAGGCAGAGCATTTATCCCTGTCAGCACTGCTGTGCATTTCAGTACATCAGCTAGACAAAACTGAACTCAGTCTTCTACCTGCCTTGGGAAATATCCAACACATTTCTGATTTTCTCCTAAAATGCAGCTGACTAGGATGCAGTGCATCTTAAATTAACAAGGATTCATCAAAGAATAGTTGTTACCACTCTGACCCCATGACTCTTTCCCACTCAGTACACCTAGTCACATTCCTTTAAAGCATGCCATGCCACAAAGAATCTGTGTGTCTGTGTGTGTGAGACAGGACAATTCTGCTGTTCTGACAGCTGTGGAAGGACACACATGTCAGAACTTTATTGACATGAAGCTCTTCAGAAGAATTTCTTGCCATGCTTTCATTTTACATAATAGATGCACATTTTTGTAGTCTAGTATACTTTTGTACAATTTTTTTTATATATTCTTTATTTAAATTCTGCTTTGTACAAAAAAAAAAAAGGATAACAGGTGAGTTATGCTTTGAAATATGTTCTCACAGATACACAAAACCACTTTTAATAATTTCTGCTCCCATTCACATCAATGCAAATTCCATGTATCCTCTCTACTAGGCCTAGGTATAAACCTAGCACATGTTGATACCAGGCTGCAGCTGAAGCCTTGTCTTTTCCATTGGGTTTCTTTTGAACAGCTGAATACTGCAAGTGGTGTGAGCTACTGTCAGCATTAGGAGTTCCATGCAGAGGAAGAGAAGAAATGTAGAGAAAGATAATAAAATAAAATTTCTGGTGACATTGAGTTGTTAGGTACAAGCATGGATCCTTGCTATGTAACTGTTATGGATCATTGCTCCTACGAGCAGCAGAAAAAGTCTTAGCTTGTAGGGCCTCTTTGTCCCTCATTAGCAGAGTTCAGAGGTTAGGAGCTAGAAAAACCCCGAGATTTATTCCAGTTCTAATTGAATTTGAGTTCAGTTTGTTCAGAAATAAGAGCAAACTCTGTTCATGGACATGGATACTGGAAAGGGAGCAAAAACGTGGAAGGATGTCTGTATCATTGCTTTGATACTGAAGTACCTGAACTTCCACCTGTTGGTTTTGCTTCTGCATAGTATAACAAGGTTTCTTTTGTCCTTCATCACATATCATAATACTTTCTTTCCTGACCTATGGGTGGCAGAAAAAAAACAGAAAAAGAGTGATGCATCACTTGGGTCCTGCAGTGTTACAGAGCAGCATCAATTCTTGATTTATCACCTTTCATTAGATTGGAATTAAAAAAAAAATACAAATAGCTATGAGAAAATGATAAGACAAATGAAGGTGTGGGCAATAGTAGTTTTTCTCTACATTCTTGGCTTCAGATATTTAGTATTCTGCCCATAGTTGCAGTCTTTTATCCTGCTTGCCTCCTGTTTCTTGTTTTTCTGGCATTCAGCCTTACTTTGGCTGAGCTGATAAGAGGCAGCTGGCACAAAGGTTTATTTGCGTCTTTCTTCAGCTCTGCAGTGACTCAATGTGGTAGGTAACAGCTATGGAGGTAGAAAAACTTGGGATAAACTAAGATTCTAGAGGAAACACAAAGGAGAGAAGGAGAGAATAAGTAATTAGATGGAAAGCAAAGTCAGCATGGGGTACAGAGATCAATGTTTCTGAAAATACACTGTGGGGACAATAACACTCTTAAGACCTTCAGAGAGGGAGACTGATTCTCTGCAAAAATGTTCCAAAGAATGGTAGAATAGATGTGGTGAAGGATAAGGGATTTATCTGGGAAAGAATTCTTTGGTTGAGGATTTTTTTAGATTTTTTAAATCTTAATTAATAATCATAAAAGCAACAATATGGTCTTATTTTTCAGTTTATATTTGTATTTAACATAAAAGTAGTAAATATATTCAATAAATTTGGTAAATATATCTAAGATGAGTAGAGGAAAAATAAATTCTTGACATTCATAGCAATTTGCAGTATTTTATAATCTGCAGTCTAAAATACTTGTTTTCGTTTCTGGTTTTTGTTGGCTTTTAAATGAAGAAAGATATTTTAATGTGTCTACATTAATTATTTATCTTTCTGTCTATGGTTTGCCCCTTACTCTATAAGGAAAAGCATACATAAATGTTATTTAAACTCTTAAAAGTGTGGAATGTCCTAAAGAGCAGGCATTACAAAAGTGAATGTTTCAATAATGAAAAAAATGCAGCCACATTTCTTACATTTCTCATATGATATCTTCCTGAATTATTTATAGGAAGACTTGAATACCAAGTGCCTGGAAAGTTTGTTTCTAGTCATGATTTCACTTACCAAATCACTGCATACGTTAGAACCATATTTGATTCCCAGCTGATTGCTAGTGTCCTTAGTTTTGATTGGGGATGCTTGTTTTGCAGATAGATGTCAGAGAAATATTTAAGCAGAAGCAGAAATTGATGCTTTAAGATGACTAAGAATGAGCCTTATCTTAGCATGTTGAAATCGTATGATAACATAAAAAATCCTTCTCTAGATCAGATCAAATGGTCCACCAAGTTCAGTGACAATAAGATAATGCGTAGGGAAGGCACACAAATCTGACCAATACCTGATATTCCTTTTTCTTATGCTTCTTCACAGTCATTGGATTAATGATCCTGTCTGATCTTTTCATCATCTGGTTTACAAGCCTATTTCTGGTTTTTTTTTCAATCCCTTTTCAAGGCAGCTGATTCCCTCTACCTCCACAATCTCCCCTAGAAAGAGATTCCAGAAAATTTCTGCCCACTGTGCAAAGAAATACATTCTTTTACCTATTTTAAGTGGATCTCCTGGTACTCTCAATGGATGTTCTCTAATTATAGGGTCAGATAATTAGGTCACTAACTGTTCCATGTTCATCTTACCCATTTCATTAATGAATTTGAAACCTGATCTCACCTCATTCTTCTTCTATACAAACAGAGGGGTGCACAGTTGTTTTCATTTCTCTGTTTGAGGAGGTGAGAAGCCCTTCATCATGTCAGTTGCCCTCTTTGTGCTTTTTCTGTCACCGGGAAAGCCTTTTTGAGATACAGAGAGCAGCAGTACAGGTGCCACTACAGAACCTGCACAATTTAAAGCTTTTCAGAGGAAGGTACTGATGTTTCTTCCTCTCTCAGGAGAGGAAAAGAAATATAGAAAAAAATTATATTTAATAGTCACTGTACTTAAAGCTAAAATTTGACAGTACTAAATGGGATTTGAGGAAGAGAACATAATAGAGCAGAAATAAATTTTAGTTTGTCATAAAACCTGTACAAAGTGTGATTATGTAGTTATTCTGATTGCACGTAAGAATAGTTTCCTGCAGATAGGCAATATATGATTACTCATATGAGAACTAAAGCTGCAGATTTTGTGGTTGATTTGAATACTCTCCCCTTCTGTGTTTATGATAACTGCCAGTTATTTTGTCACAGAAAATTTTGGGATCAAACAGTACCACAATGACAGAAAGTGTATCTTGTACTTCACTACAGAGGAATAAGAGTTCAGCAAGAGTGTAAATTGTCAGAATATCAAGAAAGGGTTTTAGAGTTCAGAAAGACTGTTCTCCTCTGAGACAGAGCTGAGTGTTTCTGAGGCTCCAATATCTTCAACTGATAAGAGTCAGGAAAGGCTCGTACAACTCTTGCAGTAATAGACGCTGTTATGGAACTGTCATTAGAAAATCATTGACATTCTAGCCTTTCCCTAAGTGAGTCTGATAATTTTAATGAGATCCTAAATAAGTTCTAGCATGAATAAAAATAACAGGGGTTCACATTATCGCATGTGACTCTCTTTTGCAGTCAGTATCTAAAAAAGCAAATTACACACATAATTATGTATACTATTATTTTATCAAAAAAGAGGAAAAAATCCAAACAATACCCCTCCCCTCCCCTCCCCTCCCCTCAAAAACCCCAAATTCCCAACCTGACTAGAAAATACACAAAAAACCCCATCTTTTCAGAACTATCTGACTTCCTGTGATCCAATACTGGAAGAAGGAAGCAAAAATGAGGTTTCTGAAGAATTTCAGAAGGCTTTGCTTTTATTGTTTCCTTGTACAAGTATGACATTTTAAACTTATTTATAAAAATATGCTTCTTGTACGTAACATCTTCTCAAGATGTTCTTATTCATCAGAAAACGACTACTCTTCATGACTGAAATTTTCAGCAAGACTTTTGCATTGTCACAGTTCTCTCATGACACATTACTACGTTCCTTGCAGCATAGCTTTTAATATGTGAGTGCTGAGACTCTTGTTAGGTGAAGATGATGTTTGGTCTTGTTATGTGTCACAAACCATTTTTTTCAGTTTGCTGAATGCATTTTAGATGTTTTATTTCAGAGGCATGAATCTTTTGTCTCAGGTAATCTACTGTCTTTTGTGCTTAGACAGGTTTTCTTGGGTTTTTACATAAACTTCATGTGGTTATTTGCTGACACTTTTTGTGCAGCCTGAAACAGAATGTTGTCACTTCCTGTTTTAATGTTCTTTTCATCTTCATCTGTAATAATAGGATAAGTTTTGATTTTCTCCTGTGCTGAAGAAAATATGACACAGGACCCTTCCTGGTTTTTTTCCTTTAGTTCTTTGTAGGGGAGGCAATTCTAAATCACACAGGAAGCTGGTAGACAAGGAATGAATTGTTCCACCTCACACAAGTCTGACGTAAACCACTTTCAGAGCTATGCAAATATTTGTGATTTGATATTCCACATCATTTGTCTTGAAATCATGGGTTAGGTTTATATGCTTGGTAGAAAGAAATTCTCTTCCAAAGTGAAGTGGACAGGGAAAATAAAGAGCTGCTCTTGAGACATGATATCCTTCATGTAAAGATGTTCAAAGCAATAAAAGAATAGTTCTTTTTCTTGGTGATTTGTAGCACAGTAAAAGGTGGGAATACCAGAGATGGAATGCACCCGATTGTTCAGTCAATAGATTCTTGTACAAAATATCTTTGGGTATAAGTACTACTAAAAGACATATAGGGCTCACACTCATACTTCATGTGCACTGACAAACTAGTGGCACAATTGCTACTACTACAAATTATTACAGATCTGGAAATAAATAATATCTTTGCAGTAGAGATAAGGGAAAAGAAGATCTGAATGTCTCTGTTCTTGTCTTTTTTTTTTTTTTTCAGTTTCCTTTAAATATACATTTTCCACAATTTTAACTTCTATTTAGTGACCTATAACCTCATCTGTTTTCAAGGGCACTTCAATTTAAGAGCAGCAGTAACAGCAACAGGAATAGCAGAAGTAGCAGCAGCAGGGATTCTGCCTGTGTAGCTATGAGAAGTATTTCAGTAATGAAAGGGATAATTTTGGCTCCCTGCCTCTGCTGTAATTGAAAGACTAGGATAGTGCCTTTTTCATTTAACTTTATTGCTTGAGTTCAAATTGTTGTATAGAAGGGAAAGACACACTAGAATAATGTCTCTACTAGTGCTTTCCTGTACATTCACCAGTTTGAAACCTAGCATTAAAGTTAAAAGGAAGAGCAATTAGACATATTCAATTATTAAAGAGAGAAAAAACTATAATTATAAATTTCAGTAATGAAAAAGGATTGCTTACCAAATATTTACTAACTAGTTCTTATTACCAGGTTATCTCCAGTGAGCTGGGAAACAAGCACCATGGTAAGACAATTGCCCAGGTAATTTATGCAGAATTAAAATAATAGAAAAATTTTCACTATTAATTGCAATTACTTGTAAATTAATGGCTAAAGGCGTTCCACCCACTGACAAAGCATAACCTTAAATCTGCAGTGTTGAAGTTTTTTCACTTTCTAATGTCTCAATTGCCAATGAAGATATGTAGTACATTACACAGTACTCTGATAACAACTATTCTTATACATTTTATAGGTTTTTCACATTTTATATGTTTATACGTTTTAATATGTTTTTCAAACTTCCTTTTTTCTGCTGATCTGATATCTGAGTCTCTACAACAGCATGTATGTGAAGAGAAACACAATGGGATTAAACATTCTAAATACATCTGAAATATTACATTCATAATTTGCAGTTATTTGTATCACTGTGGGGAAGAAAAAAGCGATTTTGAAAATAGGTACTAATTATGGATTTGAGAACTATGTTTACTGTCTTATAAGAAACTGTAGACCCACAATCCTCAGTCTTCCTCTCTTCTTGACATCGCATCAATTGGCTTCGTTTTCAGAGTAAAACTCATGTAGATATTCTGCAGTGATAAATCTACTACTATGGATTTACCTCCTTTAAAATTAGAGAAAAAAACTTCCTTTGTACTTAATTCATGGGTGTGGAGGGGGGTACTCAATATTTTACAACAAAATTCAAAATAAGAAATGCAGGGAAAGAATCTTCAAGTTCATGAAATAAAAAAAAAGCTATAAGCAATCTTATTCATTCTCTCCTGCCTTCATGAAAAGTGGCTGTGCCCTGTCTGTTTTTCATGTTTGTATATTTTATTAGCTGCTCAGGATTGTAAACTATTTTTAATAGGTGGATATTTCTAGTATGTATAAAGGGATTGAAACTCATTTAGACTTTCCATTCTATATCAGTTAAAGGTTTTTTGAGTCAATACATGCGTCGCTTCTCTTCCGGCGCTCACCCGGGCTTCGCTGTTCCCTCCCGGGCGCGCCTCGTCGGGGGGCGACGTTCCCCCGGGGACGGGCGACACTCCCCCGGGACCTAGGACCCTCGGAGCAATCACTCAGGACCGGCGCGTTAAATGAGGCAAGATGGGCCTTGCTTGCCTGTCCAGGGATCGTTTATTTATACCCAAATAAGGGGCGAAACAGAAAGCGAATCTGTACCTGAACAAACGGCAGAGGCAAGGACCCTGCGCACACCTGCGCAGGGGGTTTTAAGGGACAAGGTTGGGGAGGAGTCTGGGTGGAGTTTGGGGAAGGGAGCCAATAGCTAAGGAGCAGGGGAGGTACATGGGGAGGGGATTACAATGTCAGGGCCAATGGGTAGGTACAGAGGGAGGGAGCAATCTAACTGAACCAACCGGGTAACAAAGGATACATGAAAGACACAGAAGGTTCTGGAAGGAGGGAAGGCACAGGGGAGGATTGACAACTGGGCATGATCCATTGCCTCAGGGGAAAAGGGGGTTTACAGAACACATAATTGACAATCATAATACAAAGGGCAAAACCAACTACTAAAGGCGACAATAAAAGAAACATGCACTGCAACAAATACATGTCTAATTCATGTCCTGTGAAGAGTCAGGCATCCTATGCTAGTGTTAAAGAACTGCCATGGAAACACAGAAGCAAAGACAAAAGAGGAGAACAAACTGAGTATCATTGTGATGTCATGTGGTGGAGAAGATCTCTGACTAAGCTGAGATTGTGGGGATTTCATTGCTGTGTAGTCATTAGATTAATCAAAGCTAGAGATGAATTTGGTTTGGGTACAAACAGAACAGAGGAGTGGGCATTATTAACTAATAACTATGTGAGTTCAAACAGTCCTTGGACAAAATGTTTATTTATATTTAACATTTTAGTTATCTACTATGTATCCTGTAATAAAACATTTTATATTCTTATGAGCAGTTTTGTCTCTGTTCACAACTTTGTGCAAATAGTTCCAGTTAAATAATCCAGTTCTACTTGGATTATACTTTGATGTGCATGTGAAAGCATTTCCATGTCACGATTTAACATCAAAGACAGTGACACCTGTCTCAGAACAACTGCTTCCAAACCTTACTCAGCAGAGCGCACAGAATTTCAAATTATTGGACAAATACACACAGTTCACCCCAAGTCAAATCTCTTTCCTAATCATCCTAAAAGATCCAGTAATAGTGAAAAAAAATGTTTGTAGTTGTATTTTTTATATACTTACTCAGCTCTGTTATGATAAGGAAGTTGGTAAAGAATGGCATCAAAATTAACCTTTATTTCTGTACTAGAGAACTAGTGCTCTGTTGCCACAGATCATAAAAATGGGATGAGACTTTTGACACATCTTGTCATTTCTACCCTAAATATCCTAGAAACCTAGTTAATTGAAATTCTTGAGGAATTTTACTGCCTATGGCATTGGGGTTGGAACTAGATTAACTTTAATGTCCTGTCCAACCCAAACCATTCTGTGATTCTATGATCTAATGATAATTTTTTCAAGTTCCTTCTAGGCAGATCAAATTAAATAATTTCCATTGCCATTAGAAGGTAACATCTTGCCCCTACTGTGCTGCACAGCAAAGAATATTCCCTGCAGTGTCCTTAGAGAGGGAGATGAGATAGAAAATCTGAATTTTACATGCTTTATTTCCTGTTTTGGCTCCAGTGTAGTATATACATGTAAGAAAGGTTTGTTTTCTCCCCTCTATATTTTATCAGGTGAGATTTAGAGACTCCAAGTGTTTTGTCCGATTGAATGACTATTGGGAAGGTATAAAATGGAAGTTATTTAGATTTGTTTGAAAAAAAATTCAGTTTACCTGGATATCCTCAATTTCCATTAAATCTGAAAAAAACAGAAAATTATGATTGTATAATTAAAAAGGGGGACCTGAGACATGGTTTAATTTCAGGAGAATGAAAATATTCTAAGTTCTGAAAACAAAGCAGAAATGAGCAAATAGTAGAATTGTTTCTTGAGTATTCATTAAAATTTGAACTGTTGGAAGCCTTAGCTTTCCTTCCACAGTGGAATGCTAAATCTCTGTTGATAAGGGAAACAATGTGAAAATTAAAATCAGTAATGGAATTATGGAACTCATGCAATTATATAGGAAGAAATTTCATAATATAGAAATGTAAGCTTTGTATATGTACTGAACACAGCAATTGCATATCAAATTTGCTGAAGAATTTGATGTTAGGCTATCTGTAAGGTACATGAGGTTTGCCCCACCACCACCCCTAACAGGCAAACAGAAACTATTTTGCCGCTATCATAAGTGTCATAGCTATTTTTAACTGCAAAGAATGCATATTCTGTGCTCTTGATAATATTCTGTGACTGTTGTAGGAAGGGTTTATTAAAAAAAAGTGATGAAATTGTACTCAATGCAGACTGAAATTAGAAGAAAATATGCTTGATATAAAGGTGGAGAAAATTATTTTCTAGGACAAACTGGAGAGAGTGAAATTGTATTTGGGACTGTGATTGTGTGCACACTGCACACTGGGATGAAGCAAGATTGGACATATTCACACACTATACAAAGAATGGATTTATTCCAAGATGTGGGCTGAATTTCACATAGGTTGCTCTTTTAAAGGAATAATCTTTTCTTTCCTATTCTATCACTTCAACTTCTGGACATGTAGTTGCAGTCTTGGTGAGAGCAGCACAGTTGAAATGCACATAATAATAGGTATACTTCCTTTATTCAGCAAGATATAGAGGTCAAAAATGTTGTTTATGCTGGATGGATGCTTACAAACTTAAGCTTTTCCTAATGGAACAGTTTTGACAGCTGAGATTGGTTCAGCTTCATGACATTCAGAATTGCATCAGTACATGTCATATTCTTCACAGCAGGATACTTTATGATTATGTACTGTAAATTACTCTGCAAACTGATAGGTATAAAATAATTCTAAAATATTAGGAATGAGGAAACAGAAATCCAATTAAAGAATATTGTGACCATAAAATACAACAATAGTATATCTAGGGTAAAAAAATTTAAAAAAAGCAATTATGCCTCTGTGAATGATTTTATTTGTTCAAGTGAAAATCAGTCTTACAAATAAAAATTAGCATTATTTCATCAGGAACCTCACATATACCGTGAATACAATTAAAATTTTATTTTGAGAGAAGTACATTTTCAGAGGCTTTTGTCTCTTCTGATATAACCAAGATGGACCTTAAGGATAATCTACTTTCTTTGAGCTTGTAAAGCTTATGTCTTCAGCTATGTGAGATGTGCAGCGTGTGACGGAATTATTGTATAGTGTTTGTCAGTAAGGAATAGTACTCTTAGGAATGGCTAATTCTGCCAAGTATTCTCTGAAGTGATTAATTGTTACTCCTTATTTCAGTAAGTGACTAATTTATGATGCCGGAGGTTTACTATCTGATGATTAGCATGTGACAAAGTGATTCCAAACTGTACAAAGTTACTTGAACTACAGCGAGGCTGGGGTAATTACAGTGTTATATGGGTGGAATTTCAATAGAAACACTATGGATAGACCCAGGAAAGTGTAGAGTTCTCTTTTTTTTTTCTCTGTATAAGATGTTGGTGCCGTACCTGAGTGTATCTGCAAAGAAATAATGATGAATTCAATATAGAGATTTTATTTATTTATTTAGTTTAAATTCAATAGATTGGAAGAAAGAATAATACATTACTTATCCGCTTTCTAAAAGCACAGACTACAAGGAAAAATTGTCTGTTAATTTAGTAAAACGTGTGGTTAAAAAACGGAAGGAAAACCTATATCCAACAGTTGCTACTCAACTCTTTTGAAATGGAGACTGGAATAGAATGTTAGTGTCAGATATAAAGAGACAAATTTTCTTGTCTCAGCCACATGTTCAGCTTAAAAAACAATGAAAGAGCATCTACTAAACAATAGTTTTAGTTCTTTATTTACATTTATAAAGTCTTTCAGCTACTGCCCAGTAGATAAACTTGATCATATACCCACTTTTGTGTTTTACAGTCCTGTCTTGTTCTTTGACTTGGGACTTGGGAAAAATAGATAGTATGCAATCATTTTTTGTCTATCTCAGTTCATTCAAGTCACATTTCCAAGTGGTTTGTTTTGGGGTATTTTTCTATAGCAATAAAAGACAACATTTTTTATTTAATGGGTGAACAAATTTAAAAACATGCATTGAAGAATGCACATGATCTAAACTATTTTTCATTCTTTCACCTAGAGCAGACAGTGCTGTGAAGAGACAAAACAGAATTTCAAATCTTGAGCTAAATACTGCAAGATTTGGGACAGAATCAGAAGACCCAGAAAAAGTTTCTGTTTATGGAAATCAAAGTTGTGGTAAAAAGAATTCTTCTGGAAATGTGATACTTGCATTGCTCTTGTAAGATAAACAGAAAAGACATGCATCCAAAAAAATGAATTGATCTTCAACATATGCCCTTTGAAGTTATTGTGATGAACTAGTAATAGAGTTCCTCACAGAGAATCTACTTTTGATCAGCAGTAGTATATGTCAGGGATTTTCCCTCAAAAATAGATTCCACTGTAGAACACCTGTCCAGAACCTTCTATGAATATATCCAGTTTCTCTATACCAAAGCTAAATCAACAACCTCCACAGAAATTTGAAACTAATCCTAAAGTGTGCTACTAAAGTAATGTCTCTGACAACGAAATTTTAACGACCCAAGAGACTTCTTTATTAAACTTTGTAATAAATGAACCAACTTTATATAAGGATCAGATTAGGGATTTTCATACTGGCCAAAGTATAAGTAAACCTCTATGTTGTTAGTATTTTTAATCTACATCTTAAATGAGGTGTAACATCATCAGAATTGCTGGTTTGACTTCCCTCTATTTGACTACACAGGACTTGAGTTTCCTTAGATATATTTCCAGTCATCTCATATATAAAAAGTAGAGAAGCATACAAATTTAGAAGGCAAAAATCATAAGATTTCCTGCTTAGTACAAAACAATTTGCACACAGGTAAGATATTTCCATGGACCATTCTAATGCAAGCATATTATCACCTATTAGAACATTGGAATTGCTTCTAATTACAATTTTTAAAATTTAGTAAACTTCATGCCAGCATCCTAAAACCTCAGTCTAACAATCTAATGCTTCTCTTTGCAACCAGAAAGTGTTGAAAAAAAGTTTTGCTTCACTTTTTGTAACTCAAACACCATTTTTAGGTTACATTAATAATGATTACGTTAAAAAGGGCTATTTTTGTTTACTTTTTCTCTAGGACTATAAGTAGAATCTTAGTATAGAAGGCTGTTTTTTTCCCTGGTGACAATCAATGCAAATACATATGGGAAAATTCTTCTAAATCACTGTAGATAAGGGAAGATAACATTTCATGAAAACATGACTATTAGCAGGTACAGAGCTTTGATGAAGAATGGCAAGTGGGAATATTAAACTAATGGGAAGAACTGATTCAACCTTATCAAGACATTTTTGCTTCTTTAATTTGAATTCAGAACTTGTTTTTCTGAGAGACTAAATTTCATTTACTTAATTAGCTTTATAGGGTTTTTTTTCTGTTTTGTTTTGGGGTGTTTTTCTTGGTTGGTTTTTTTTTTTGGGGGGGGGGCAAGGGGTGGGTTTAATGGTCCTTTCAGTAAATTAACTTAAGAAAGAGAAAAAATTAGGAAAAAAGCTGTGGTAATGTTAGCTAGAAATTAGTGTCATGAAAGACTAGAGGAAAGCAGAGAGAAAACTAAGGAATATCAGAACATCTTGTAAAGTTGTATGATAGTGCCCAAATGTGGATAAATTGGTGTCTACATGATTACTTGCACCCTCACAATCTTCAGAACTGTAAAAGGGGCAAATGATCAAATTGAAATTCAGCTGTTAAAGTGACTTTAACCCACCACTGCTTCAAAGCCACAACATGAGTAGCTATAGTCCTGCCATGCACCTAACTGCAGCAGAGATAGGGGAATATAATATTAATATAAGCATTTTAGATCCCAAAAAAGAAACCACATTTTTCTGGCCTTTTTCCTATATTTGCCATTTCCGGTCTGTTTCCTAGTGCACAATTATTGCATTGCAATAGCTGGAGCTGCACTGAATGTTTGAGTCAGGGCCCAAAGGAGGAGTTTCAGCTGCCATTATCTTCACATGTAACATGTTAGCTGACCTAATGACATTCTTAAAGATCTTACCCCAAATATCAATATTTATCTTCCACAAACACAATATAGGCTGCTTGGATTTAATGGGGCAGTGACAAACCAAAAAAAATTAAGAAAATGTGATTCTGACCTTTAGTCTTTTTATTCAACTGTGTCTTCACAAGAATACATCTAAGAAAGTAAGCAATATGAAGTCAAAAACTCACATAATAATCACATTTAACACATATGATTGTCATAGGTCTGAATTATTATTGACATTTTCTCACAAATTCTTTTTACCTTTTAGACTCCTATTATTAATATTCTGTATGACTGCCTAGAGGAAAAAATTTTATATATATATATACATATATATATAGGGAAAAAATTAAATCTTTCACAAGCTATTTTGTTCATTTCTGAGAGGGGATAGTTGTTTTGACCTTAAAACAAATTGAAATGATGAAGCTTTACCTTCAACGTCCTCTGAGGACTCAGATGTTTCAGCACCATGAAATGAAGCTGCCAGGAATCCAGATTTATGGAACTTGTTGCAATGTATAGAGTGAATAAGCTAATATTTTCGCATGTTATATTTATAAAATTGATTTCAATGTCCTTGTTTTTAAAACAAAGGCAAAAGCTAAAAAGGAGCAAAATTAGCTAGTTTGTTTGTTTATTTTGATATATCAGTCAGTAAAAAAATCTGCATATTCAAAATAGATTAGGCTTGATAGAACTGAAATTTGTTTTCCTTGTAGTAGCAGCATGCAATTCTCTGGAAGAGAAAACTAAATAAAGATAAGTTTACTCCAGTAGGGATCTTCTGGTAGCTAACACTGACATAAAGAGAGAAGGGCGTTTTAACTCATGATGGCAGCTGACAAAGGGGAGGTAACCCTGGTATGACGACACTGCTGATTTCCTCCATGCTGATCAGAGAATATTGTGTCTGCTTGGGACACCCTGGCTGTACTGAGGTCTAGTTCCTGCCCTTCAGAAAACAAGGTCCTTAGCAATGAGTGCTTTAGAGGCAAAGCCATTAGCTCAACTTCTGCCAAGTCCTTGGAGAAACCTAACTCCAACTCAAAATCTGAGAGTACGGGTGCTGTGGAAAGGTGCACTCTACACCAATGACACCCCAAATTCTTCTGCTGAATAGAAGATGTCCTTCAATTTAGGGTGTATCATAAAAATTCCTGTTAATACATAGATTATAATGTAGAAAGATCCAGTATATCCTTAACACTAAATGTGGTCATTAATTGTATTCTTAGCATTTTGTTTTGCTTAGCAATGTTATATGCACATTATTACAAGTGCATATATGTACACATACACAGTGTAATAAATCTATACCAAGTTCTTCTATATTACTGAATGTTACAATGTTTAAGCAAAAACTATTGAAAGTAAAAAAGGATAATAAAGATGTGGCTGTCAGATCATGCTAAAGCAGATTTCATTGTTGACAACAGTATTCATGCGTAGCAAAATCTGAAATTTCCCACCCTCCTAAAAAAACACAGACCTGCAAGGCAAAGGAGCAGCAGAAGACATTTTCTCCACACAGTACGAGAGTTTGCAAAGACAATACTGACAGAAATGGGCTCCCTGAAATAATGTGAAACTGGACTTAGCAGGGGATTTTATGGATGATTTCTCAGATCCCGATCCATGCTGTGGATAGTGGGAAAAAGGGGAGGGATCACAATTCAAATTGTGGAAAAGATTTTAGATTCTTGTAGAAAAGAAATAGGTACAAATTAAGTAGATTTTAGTGGACACTGACTTTCATACCATATGGTCCAGTGCAACAAGTGTTATTGCCTGCTGACTTTGGGCATGCAATTAGAAACACTAAATTGTAGTGGAGTTTGAGAACTGATAGGCATCAGCACAAGTTTCAGTCAGTGAGCCTCAGATCTTGCTAAAGCCAATCCCAGCAAGGGATTTTAAAACTGCCTGTGGCATTTTCAAATCAATCTATCAGTCTGTAGGTAGCAGTGTAAAGAATGCACAGCCAGCACAATACCTGTTCCAAGCAGTGACAACTCTGCTAGTGCATTCTGAGCAAGCCACAAGCAATTCAAAAGTTCTGAGAGGACAGAATCACAATAAATGAGTCTCTGTTCCCAAGAGGTTGAAACATCATTACAAGGATCAGAAAAAAGCAGTGTCACTTGGACAAGGAATAATATATTATAAAATTAGATGCATGGAAAAAATGCTTTTGCATGCAGATTACCCTAGCTTATTACAACATTCATCTTTCTAGTAACATTTCTTTTTTTTTTTTTATGGAATCTAAGGCCTATTTTCTTCATTGTTGCATTTTTTTTTCATAATTACTCAGAGAAAAACTGCAACGTTTCAGGCCAAACTTAATCCTATAAGGCTTGACCCATCAATGAAAATGTTCTCATCTGTGCAGAGCAATGAAACCTGGTGCAGGTGAACAGCAGCTAGTTGCTATTGAGGTTATTATAATGTGCTCTGGAAGAACATCGTAAGACAGGCTTTAGAGTAAGATTTTAGTGACAGTACTGAAACAACCAGCTCACAGTGGTAATGGTGCTTTCCCATAAAGTAACATTTATAGGTGAACTCAAAAATGGGCTTTCATTTCTGGAAGATGATGCTCAATTGGCAGTGAAGCCTAAAGGTAGTGAAAAGACAAGACTTGCACAAAACGTTCACTGAATGTTAGTGGTTGAAAATAGCCATATTTATCTGTATACCTGCATTTCCTGGAGTCTGTTGGCAGAGACATAGTTTATTTCTGTTCTATGAGCGGTCATTTGGTTGATTGTTTCCAGTACATTTGGAAATCTTATCTTCCGATCATCAAGTACACAAACAGCCAGTCCAAAAGCAGCATTTTCCCCCCGTAGGTAAAATCCAAGCAAAATGGAGAATATTTGTTTTGAAAGTCTTCTTTTCATGGAGTGGTGTTTAACTCAAAGTTTTTTGTTCTTGAAGGCCAGCTCCTACCTAGGTGTACAGTGATTAGCACAATCATAAATAGAATTTTAAACTTTAAAATTTCTTCTAATAAAGAAAATACAACAATAAAGTTTATTTCCTTATACTAGCTCTATATTAAAACAAATATTCACAACTAAAATAGCATTTTATGAGCCCTTGTTAGTCATACTCATCAGAATTGTGGTTAATGAGATCTAAATCAAGTCTTACTGCCCATATTCCATGATTGGCTTGAGTTTAAACTGGCAGTTGTCATGCTACAGAATAGTTTTGTTTTATTTACTGCTCTGGATTATTTGCTGGCATAAGTGTTAAGGCAAATAATTAAACCAGACTAAAGGTAAGAAGAACTATTTAGATGGAAGTGAAGAATGTCAATTCATCTGTCCAACCTGACCATTCCTGAAAATGTTATTTGAAGAAATACCAGAAAATAACAGTGAATGGATTATCACTAAAACTGCTAAGCGAAAAAAAAAAAGACTGGAACTAAATTCCACCTGTTATCTGGTGTGAAACCCACATAGCATTGATAAAAAAATGGACTAATATACCAGAAAATAGAAAAGCATATTTGTTTTTCCCATTATTTGTTTTTCCCATTACGCATATATTTATACACATACATATGTCACCATTTAAATCTTTCATATAACCTTTTGTTTCTGCATGTATCAAGGGAGTCCTAAGGATGCTTGGTTACCTGCTTGCATGCAAATCTGTTTGCATTTCACAGAAAGTCTCTTCCTTGAAAGGCTTACAGTGTTGTTTAGATTAGATTCCTTTGCAGATTATATACACCTCACATTCTTGGTGAACTTGGTTATATTATTTTTCTCTATATTACCTGTAAGATAAAACTTTTAGACAAACCCATCACATTTGGCTTTGTAGGGGTTTCCTTTGTTTTTGGGGTTGTTGGCTTGGTTTTTATTATTTTGGTGTTTCCTTTTTAGTTCCACACAGCTTATCTTCTTTTCCGTATTGATTTTGACTACCCAGATTCTTTGCAGTCCAGAGTGCTAGGACTTCATACAACTTCATCCTTAAAAATCATGTTTTGTGTGGTCATTTGTTCAGTATATGGCTTCAGATAAATTCCCATGAGATTACTGGAACATGAGATGTAACCTAAATCAAAAGTAATAATGAACAAGTACTTTCTTAAAAATAGACCTGAAATTTCTCCTAGTTTTTGCAATCTGCAATATGTTGTCACCACATCCTGTTCTGTTATTACCCTCTGTTCCAAAAGCACATTGTATGTAATGCTGTTACATGAATATAGTTATTGTGACAACCCAGAATGATTTTTTTATACCAGAGCAGCTTATATAAGGTAAAAATTAGAAAGAAGTTACAGAAGGAAAGCAGGGATATTGAAATATAAAGCTTTTGTCAATTCTTTCTGTAATCTTTTCCATAATTCCTTGTTCTACAAATTGCATGATTTTGAAGAGTATAGTATTTATTTTCATAAAATCTAAAACAATAGAAAAAAAAATATTTACCTACTTAGATGCTGCCAATGTCCCCTCTAATAGTTCAGTAAAAAGTAACAGCTATGCTCTAGTGTTTTACAATGGTTAATTAGAATAATATTTTTCTACTGGTACATTTTATTTTTGATCTTTTGTTAGGATAAACTAGTTTTGAGTGATAACAAAATTTTTGTCATTTCACTTATGTTCACTACAAATTACTGCTTGTCTAGAATTTTGCATTAAAATAGTCTCTACTCAGATGTATAAAACATGCATATTATTAAAAAATTCATTTAGTGCAGTTGAAGCATTCAAGTGTAGGGAAACAAAGAGGAAAAGAGTGTTTAAGAGAATAAAAGTATACTAGGAAAAAGGATAAGTGATAAAAAGTGTTTCTAAATAATTTAAACTCAAAGAAGGATGTAGATTAGGATTATGACACAAATTATAGTCTCTTTCTCCCTCTGTGAGATGGAATAACAGAAACAAAACTGAAAAACAGGATGATGATGTCTAAATCAGGTCAGGTTAGCAACTGTAAGCAGATCAAAGAAATCTACAATTTACAAGAGAAAAATCAACCTTCTCAGAATATTATTGTAGGTCTATTTTGTTCTGTATATAATTCTATTAAAAAATGAAGAAAGAAAAACACTAGGAAATTTACAAATTTGCAGTATGTAACATGCAGAAGATAATGAAGATTTCTGGACAGTTATGGCATCATGTCCAGACTAAACTAAACCCTCTTACTAAAATAAGCTGTTCAATATAGCCACATCTACTGCAGTCATTTTCAAGTGGACTTCTGGGCATCACCCGCTGTTGCCTGCTGTGGTGACTTGATTGTGGTAAGCAATGAAAAAGCATCACTTCATGGATGATCAAGTTCTGACTTCTCTGTGAAAAATCATAGCATGAGACTTCAACATTTCCAGAGTCTTGGGCACCTTGGGCCTGGGTACCAGAGTGAATTATTCTCAAGAGCCACACTCCAAATCAGATATTTCAATGCTTTTAAAACAGTGATGTTCATCATGTGTTTAATGCAGGAGTGGAACTATGCACATCTGTACACAGCCAAGTGTGTGCATGCAAATTTACTCCACACAGCAAGAGCCATTCCAGGACCGGGCCTGACTCTGACTGCACTAAATTCAGTAGTTTGCAAAACTGCAATGGTACAGCACTGGGGTGAAAAACAACAGTGCTCTCAAACAAGCCATTGCTAGTACATTGCCTCAGAGATCTGTTTAGGAGTGGTTAGTGCAAAAAAATACAGCGTAATGCAGTTAACACTTACAGTATGTTATCCTTTATCCTTTCCAAAGCACTTTACAAGCCATGACTAATTAATTAATACGTATAACTCATCATTAGACAACATTGCAAGAACTTGGTATGTGATACTCTAATGGCTGTTACTAAGAAGTCCCTTTGGGAAGCACTCAAAAAGGTTAATGATTAGTGTTGCAGAAGTCATTAGCTAAGCCTTTCTAGACAAGTTGCTCTTGTATATACTTAAGATATCCTACATACTCATAATTTTATATGGATTTATGTCTTTGAAGCATGGGGTTTATATACTTTTTGTTTTCTAGAAAAATTTCTAGAGGAAGATAATATTTTAATATCATTTTTCCTTATTATTTTGTAGAAATTTATATGCAGTCTACATTGTCCAGCCTGTAAGAAGACAAGCAAAGCAAAAAGCAGTAATATAAGGGTACTGCACAGTGTGCTTTGTATGATGCTTTTCAAAAATATGCAGTGTGGATCAGAAAGTAGAAAATATTCAATTGCAATGCTGTTGCTTTTTTACAGCTTTCTGAAATGCTTTTTAGAAACTTGCTTCTTTCAATTAATGATAAAATCACAAGTTGCTTGGTTATAGCTGTCCAAATCCAGGAAATTTTGATTTTCAGCCCTTTGGTGAGTTACAGCAGGAAGTCTTTAAAATCTCTACTTTTAAGACTTTAGGAGAAAAAAGAACCCCAAACCTCTTTTCTAGGCTTCTGTCTGGGGATTAGGTTAATATAGCTCATTTGCCCTTTAACATGCCACTTGGCAATAGTGTGCTGAAACTGACAGCTGGGGCATGACAGCATCTTGTTTAACAATATTTTGCTAGTGTTTGAGAAGGTTTATGAGAAAGGCTGGCATATTTTGTCAGTAGTGTTTATATTTAAGCTTCTTGTCATGTAAATAAAAGGGGAAAATGTGAAAAATGCATACATCTAAATAGCTACTGCTCCAATTTAAAGAATTTCCTTTTTTGAATTTTCACTGAATAAAAATAAACCCAAAACATATCCGTTGAGTTATGTGTACTTCATTTTATATTAATCATGCCAAAGGTCATGTTTATCTAGAGTCTGGATCTGTACCTTCCTTCATCCAAGCCAATATTTTCCATATTTTCCTTTCAGTGCCTCGGTTTCCCTTCTTCAGGAATGAGTTGGCTTCTCCAGAACTGAACCAAAGTGAGAACTGCAGTAGGCAGTATAAACGATTAGGTGCAGAAGGAGCCAAGCAGAGCTGACTTTTTAATCCCATGTTATATTCAGCTGTACTAAATCCTCCTGGAGGAAACTTTTTCTTGTGTACATTAGCCTTTCTTTGGAAAAAGGTTGTTTACAATATTTAATCTCACTAGAAAGTTTTCCTCCAAAAAAATAAAAATCAGCACACATAAAAAAATCCCAAGTGAGTGATCTAAAAAGCATTTAGAAGCACTTTATTTTATGTTTTAAGAAAAAAAAAACCCGAACATTTTTTTACAGGTGATACTAAAGATCAGAACCTATAAATGAATTTGTGAAGCTAAGCCTGTGAACAAGAATATCACAATCTTCTCAGGGATGCAGACCTCACTTTCAGATTACTTTTCCATAGCACAAGCATAGTCAAAAGCTACTGTTATACCCTTCTTCACTGGCAACAGCTATATTCACACATACTGTCTAAACTTTCTATTTTAATGTAGGACTTGTGCATAAAAGTTCAAGAAATAATGTTTGTCTTTGTCATGAATTTAAAAAATTCTATATGCTCACTTGACATTTAGAGCAGGTTTTTTTGTTTATTTTTAGATGGAGGAATTTCAATTTGTTTTATTTTCAATTTTAATTTGCGCAAACCCCTGACAAAAGATGAAAGAAAATATTAGGTTAAACTGTGTTCTGACTGTATTTTGCAATGATGTTAAGGTAATTGTATTTAACTGCATTACATTTGCACCAAGCTTTAAAAAAAACTTTAAAGCTTTAAAACTTAAAACATCTTAGGAATGTAAGACAGATCTCTTTGGCAAACACTAACTCATTATTTTCCAAGTACCTGAATTCCAGAATAGATTGGGTGAGTTTTGCAAGGGGAATCTGTAAATATTTGAAAAGACCATTTAGCACGTGGTCTTCAGCAATTACTTAGGATTTTAAGAGTGCAGAATAAAAATAGATATATACAGTAAATAATTGATATTCTATAATTTCATCATTGTTTTCCTATAACTTTAATCCAGATTAATTTTAGTATTTTATTTTATCTTAATTCAGATAAGAAATAAAGTGAACATTTGGTATAAATTTGGTTTGGCGTGTATTTTTGGGGGTTTTTTTTTGTGTTTGGTTTTTTTTTTTTTGTTTGCTTTGGTTGGTTTGTTTTGGTTTGTTTGTGGG
>VXBC01011969.1:1698020-1712392 GCA_013399945.1 Ploceus nigricollis
TTTTTTTTGGGGGTTTTTTTTGTTGTTGGGTTTTTTTTTTTTGGTTGGCTTGGTTGGTTTGGTTTGGTTTGTTTGTGGGGTTTTAGTGGGTTTTTTGTTTGTTTGTTTTGTTGTTGTTTATTTCTTTGTTTTTCTCTCAAGGAAGTAGACTCCAGTGAGCTCTTTAATAAAGTTCTTTTGAAATTTTTACGAAAAGTAAGGAGTATTTTCTCCTTTTCCCTTTCCTTTTCCCTCTTTTCCCTTTCCTTTTCCCTCTTTTCCGTTTCCCTTTCTCTTGATGCCTTGTGAAGGCTGACCTACAACAGAGGCTGGATGGAATTAAAGAATAAAGTAGGTATTTATTAAAAGGCCTCAATGGATACACCTTGGGCACTGCAAGAGCCCAGCCAGGGGTACACCCAAGATGGACCCAAAATGGTCACAAAAATGGACGACTGGTCACGAGGTCTCTCACTTTTATAACTTTTGGTCCATTTGCATATTGGGATTAACTGGCCAATTACGGCTTCAGGTTATAAAGTCCCATCCTCCCTGTTTTTCTCTCTTCAGTTCACCGTTGTTTATGCTTTTTGGGCCTGAAACTTGTATCGGTTGTCCTTGGTCCCAGGCTAGAAAATGAATTAATTTGTCTACCTACTCTGTGAAGAGAGCTTACCAACACTTAATATGAAGCTCAGAAATACACACTAAAGCAGCAAAGAATCTGAAAAAATATAAAACCTAAAACTTAAGGTGTAACTCTTTCCTTTTTTTTTTAATCCCTTTTTTCCCCTTTTCCTTTGGCCTTTTCATTTTCTGTAAGGGAAAAAAAAGTACTAGAGGAACTAAAATGATCCCATATTTAATTTGCGAAAAGAAATTAGATTAAAATAAAATTAAAACACATGTAGAGACTACATTTGACTCCCTGAAAGGACTCTTGGTACTGACCTTGCCATTCTTTTACTGCACTTGCTTATGCAGGAGGTGTCTTCTTGTACTATGACATTATGATAAGTATTCATTTCTCCCAAATTCTTTGTTTGGAGAGTACCTAGATGATGGCTAACTCCGTCTCCATTCTGCCAGTAGGAATGACAAATATTAAATTTTGGAAACAGATTCTATTTCACCATGATAGTCTGTGACATTAAAGGATTAGGAGATTATCTATCTATACAACCCATCATTTGGTCAGAAACTGGAAAAATAAAAAAGATCTATTCATTAACTCATGGTATTTTTTGTAGTAACATTCATCATAATGTTCCAATTAGCTATTAATGTACATGTCACACGTGTTATTATAAGATTTGCACTGTAACTCATCATTGATTAACTGGGTGATCATTTTAGAGTGCTAGAGGAATTATACAAAGTAGCTGTCATCTGCTTTCAGCTATGTTTAATTTATGCTCATTACAGTTGTCAAGGATACATTTTTTGCTGCATATGCAAATGTTATGATGCTCTGTTATTTAATAAATCCAAATAAATATTTTGACAGTGAAAGAGTCAAATGAAAAAAAATACGACTCATGCACAAATAATGTAATATGTTGTTAGAGAGAAAAATGTTCCTAATTTCCTGTGTAAGTTTTAAAAAATTAAAATGACTGAGGGTCATTGTGGTACACACAGCAGAACATAATTTACTTTAAATTTACTACATTTAGAGGACTCCAAGAATATATTGCCAAATGATAGTCAGACTAGTCAGACATTTCTGTTCCTGTTTAGGTTGCTACCTGGGCAGTATTTCCTTGAAAGAAGTGTTTGAGGATGTCCACAAGGGCACCTTGGGCACCTAGGACATTACACATCACAGGGTGCACAGATAGAGGGATAGAGGGATAACAAAGAAATTCCCATAAATATGTTACAATAAAGGTTAAAGAGATTTTTAATTTACTTCAGAGCAAAAATATTGCCCAAACTTATTAAAAACAAACACTAATGAACAGTAGGAATTAATGTCTCTGATGCAGATTTGAATACTGGAAACACGTCCAAAAAGAGGGGTTTTTGTAGTAAATATTGAGGCATGCCTGAATCTGTCTTTACATATAAAGACAGAGAGTTCTGGGTGAAAAATCAAGGTCTTAACTTTCACACTGATGATTTTTTTTCCTCTCTTTTTCTTTTCTTATAATATGATCCCTAACTGGGACTTTGATATTCATGAAAATTGAGAGTTCCTGACTAGAGGGTAATGGCATGAAACTAGCATCCAGATACTAGGCAGAAGATGATCTAGGTTGTTAGTAAATTATGAGTCTTGCAATTAATTCTATTATTTCTTTGCAGTGAATTAAACTACTTAATTTATTCTTATGCACATGAAAGAGTCTGGTCCATCCACTAATTGTATTGCTTTCTCTCATTTTTGATGAACACATTTTCATAATGTTTTGTAATTTGAATTCTGCTTACTTTCTCCCTGATACAATGGAAATCCATCCATCAAGAAGAGAGGAATTTTATTTTTCCTTTGTGATGTGACATCTGTGTTGTCCCAGGAACAGTTTTAGCTTCAAGGAAATAAATACATTAAAAGTTCAGTTTCCTTAACTGCGACTTAAGATTGTTGCTTGGTTTCAGCTGTAGAAACAGGTGTACTCCTACCATCATCAGAAATCAACATTTTTAATCTTTTGGAAATAGAAAAAAATATGCTGTTTTTTAATGATATATTCTTCTGACAGGTAATACTTCCTTTTTTAGGTAGCATCACTAGCGGAAGACCTAGAGTGAGCCTCATAATCTATTAAAAAATGAAACTTGTAGAATTCTCAGAAGATAAAAAGCTCTTTTAAATGGTTCATTTCATTATTTAGACAAGGACAGACATTGCATTATGTATGACATTTTGGTCATGAAAGAAGAAAGAAATAGGCTCCAAAGTTTCTGGTGAAAAGCTTAACCCGTATCAAAGTGATTAAAATAAATGGAAAAAAAGTAACTGGGCAATGTGCATTTAAGCCAATCTTCTAGAAAAGTGTTTTATGATTAGCTAATTCTACTTTTGGGGGCTGGATGATGACTTAGATGCATTAAGTCTGATTACTTTGGAATGCTCTTTCGGATAGTTTAAATAGAAAAGGAAAAACATGAATGGCTGTAAAAATAACTTACTACATTTGGACACAAGCTGGTGTGGAATTATTTAAAAAGGAAATCTATGACAAATATCAAATGAGAAAAAATAATCCAATTTAATGTATACCAGAAAATGAGAGAGATCTTTTATGAATTATTTTATTAAGAAAGCTTAAGAATTGACAATCTAAAAGTACTATGTGTAAAGTAAGGTTAAATTGAAATAATATTTCTTTAAGTATGTTAGTATTACACTGATTTTAGATGGCATGGACTTAATATAAGACCACTTTTTCAATTAATTTCTATATTACAGTTACTTAACTGACTTTAGAAAGAAATACAAACTGTTGTATGGTTATGATTAGCAAAATAACAAATCTAGAACTATGGAAATAAGGGTTACTGAACATCTGAAGTTATAATTACTCTGTGAATGTTAATATTGCCACAAATTCACTGAAGTATCTAAAAGTGTAAAATTAAACAGATTACATTTTTAAAATTTTGTATAATAGAGTCCTGCAGAAAAAGTAAATATTACTCTAGGAGTTACCTAGAGGGAAACTGCCTATGTAATACATATACATGAGCTTTGACTAAAAAGATGCTTTGGGTATAATTTACCCAGTAAATTATACAATAAAATACTTAGATCATCAAGAGCCATAAAACTCCAACTTCCATCGTGTGGAGACTAAAGACAGAGGATTGAAAGGAAGTTCAAAGGCTGGACAGTGTTGTGGCAATGTGTTATGCCGTTTGTGTTTCCAATTACAAGTCAAGACGGTGTCTCAGCAGGTCTTGGTGGTTTGCTTCTTCCCACACTTGGCATTATATTCACATCTGGTATTATATCAGCATGGTGTAAAATCTTCCTGTTGTAGGACTTGAAGGTGAACTGACTCTCCCATGTAATAAGAGATAGGATGAGAGAAAATGTCCTCAACCTGCACCAGGGGGAGGTGTAGATTGGATACTGGGAAAAATTTCTTGGCTAAAACAGTTGTCAAGCACTGGAACAGGTTGGCCAGGGAAGCTGTTGAGTCACCATCCCTGGAGGTACTTAAAATATGTGTAATTGTGGCACTTAGGGTGGTTTAGTGATGTACATGGCAGTGCTGAGTTAGCAGTTGGACTTATCTTAAAGGTCTTTTCCATCCTAGAATATTCTATGATTCTTATACCTGTTTTCAAGAACCACATGTTGGCGGCTCCTTCTAATGCTTTTACATTCATGGTGAAATTTGAAAGCTTCTGATAAAAAAGTCAGAAAGTATTTGTATCTGATAATGTAACATTTCAGCAAGAAATCTGCCCAGAAGTTTCAAAATGGAATGTATGATTTCTTTTCTTTAATGTTAAAAATTACCTTACACTTCCATAAAAATTTTAGCTTTTCCAGCTTTTAATCTCTTATTCCTTTATTTTTTTTCTGTTACTTTTTTTCCTCTGTTCTATTCAAGGCAGGATCCTAATAAGCTCCCCTGTCTTTTAGTTTACTCAATAAATGTACTGATGACATGATCTGCAGCAGAGTAAAGCTTCCACATTCTTCTAATTGTGGAATTACCTTCATGCCTTGGAGGTTTCCCTTAATATGTACAAAATTATTTGTTATATTTCATCTCCCAAAATCCTTAAATATTTTGTTTGGAAGTCCAGTATTTTACTCACACTTTTTCAAAACAAAACTGGTACCCAAAGGAAAATGTTGTGCCTAAATGCTTGTTCTAGTTAGCTGGACATCTTACTTTACCCAAATGGAAGGGAAAAGCCTTCGGTTATACAGTGCTTAAATATGAACCTTTTCATCTATCTTTTAAATAAATGAGTTGGCATAGAGCTGTTACTATTTTAATAACAAAAAAGAGCAAATGTTCAGATAGTGATTCTGAGGAACTGACTCAGTATTTAAAAAAAAAGATATGAAAGAAAAACACATTAACTTTGCTTTCATGATTTACTTACTGCAAACTGGAAATTGCAGTTTTAACTTACATTACCATGTTTCAAGGCATTTTTTTTAAAGATGCGCATTTATAGCTATGAATGATTATCCTCCATTTTCTGTTATTAAATTAGTTTCTAAGACAACATGTACATATTCTAAAGCTGTGGACTATTAGCAAAAGAGAAAGACTTCTGAGTTTAGACTGATGTGCAGTAGAGATAGAAAATGACAGTCTTTTCTTTTATAAAAGATAAGTTATGTTATTTGTCTCCCACCTGAACACTTAAAATATAAAATAAAAATTGCCCATCCTCAAAAAAATTGACTACTCTAGATTATTAGATGAAAGTTTTAAATTAATTTTTCATAATGTCTCATGTGAAACACCCTAGCTTTTCTGTCAGTTTTCAATGAAGACACTAATTTACTTTTACGTGTAAAGCTCCTCCTGTATTAGTAAGAAGACGACTGCTAGAGGTGTGTTCTATTATAAGATAATAATACTTCTGAGAGAAAAGAGACACTTCAAGTAACTGTACCTTGAAATGTTTCAGGAGTCTGATCTGTAAGCAACAAAGTTTGGATAAAATACGTATGAAAATAATAACACCCATAGAGAGGAACTTTTTGGGAACTTTACAAATTACAGGCTTCTGGAAACATTTGCTGCATATGATATCTTCAGCATTTTTTAATTAATTAAAGTTTTTCATATCTGCTAAGAAGTAAGTGTCCAAAACTCTCAGCTCAAAACCATTATCATTTAAATAAGGAAATGACCAAATAAATCTAGGTAAAATTTTACTGTGCAATCTACACTATATTCCCATGAGCTCTGAATGCAAAAGAAAACAGAAGTCCCTTCAAAGTTTTCAAGAGGATAAAGCCTGGACCAATAATAAATAAATAAATACACCAAGCGTTTTTGAGACCAAGGCTAATTTCAAGGATATTAACTTGCAATATTTATAACTTTTATTGGATTATCAGAGCATAACACATGTGTCTCATATAGCTCTCATACTTGTTTTTTTTATCCTATATTGAGATGCAAATGAAAAGCAGAATAGTATGTGACATCATTATATAATTAGAGCACTCACTTATTAATTTTAATATAAACACACATAAGATGTTCTCAAAGTTTTTCTTGAAAAATGTGAGTAAAGGAGGAAGATCTCTAGTAACTAATTTAGCAAACCTTTTAGCTGTTTTGTGTAACAGTTTTAACACTATTGAACTTTACTTGCAATTCTAATAGGAAGTTGAGTGTTTGAAAATTCCTGCTATGCTGGAAGTAGTGATTTGAAATATTTGCTAATATATAGGCTGTTTACACATCTGACATCCTTGGTTCTCAATACTTTCATTCAGCTATCTGATTTTTTTATCAAACCCCTCCCTCCTCCTCTTCCTCGGTGTAGTACTTTACCAGTACCAGTTTTGTGGAACATTTCCAGAGCTGTAACAAAATAAGACTTATTTTATAGGTAGTGATTGTTGACTTTTTTGTAGAAGATGAGAACTACCCCTGAAGTACGCTGGAAGATTGTTAATACAAACATGTAGTTTTATACTACATTATAAGTAACATGTAGGCAGCTGGCTGTAAGTATTATTATGATACTTTCTAAAGGAAAATCTTGAGATATTACAATTTGCATTAAAAAATGCCCTACAGTGTGTAAAATTGAATTCATAGGTATTCAAGAGCACACTAGATAGTATCATTCCCTTCCAGTCACATGAGATTCTCTTAGTGGTACAAATACAATAATTTAATTTTGATAGTTATAGGCCAGATCTTGGCAGGAAAGTCACTATGATAAACTATAGGTTTTGCAAAGCATTAAATATAATCCTCCTTTCCACTGAAAATTAGTTTATCTGGTTTTGGTTTTTAGCTCCAGACTCTGTGTGGACTATTTTTATTAATATAAAACATGCCTTGAATATCATGTTTATCCAAACATTTATTCTGCAATATAACATAGCTGTTTTGAAAAACTCTTGACAAGCACAAAACCTATAGTTCAAACAACTGCCAGTGCCTCACATCTTAGGTGAATTTTTCAGGTTATCAGACACTGTAAAAGTGTCTAAGATAAATGATTGCAGAATATACTATTCCTAGTATAAAGAAATATTAGTAACTTCTCAGTGAAGCTGAAGAAAATGTAAGTGACTCAGGTGAGAAATAAACAGACACACCATTACAGGCTGAGGCATAACTGTGCAAAGCAGCTTTGCAGAGATGCTGTGGAAGAAAAGTTAATAATGAGCCAGCAGTGTATCCTTGTGGCAAAGGTGGCCTACAGTGTCATGGAATGCATCAGGCAGAGAGATGCCAGCGACACTTGTGAGATACACCTGGAGTGTTGTATCCATGTGTGGGGAAGGGACAGATGGAGAATGAGGTCAGCGAAGGGCCACAAAACTGAGGAAGAAATTGGATTCTTTTTCATAGAAAGAAAAGCCGAGAGAGTTGGAGAAGACAGAGCAGGTCTCCAGGACATTCTAGTAATTTTTTATTTAATAGATATTAGTGAATATGATTTCTCTTAAGCAGTATAAATGGATCCTTAGTCTTTTCAAAGTAGATGTTTTTCTGTAAGTGTGATTTTTACAAAAATCTCTGTGCATACCTGCACAAAATTTTGGAAATTGAATCAGGACATTTTTGATTGCAGCACTGTTGCTCCTTTCTAACTACCTTAATACAAAAAAGTTTGTTTGATTGGATATTCTTTAAAGGACAGCTAGGGCCCTGAAATTAATGGCAGCAGCAACAAAGCCAACAGGTTTTCCATGTAGATGTCTGCCGGCAGAGGAGAAAATCTTGGCAAGGATCATATTGAAGTAGTGCTGCTGTCAGGGATTGCCCCTGAAAGTAATTTTTTTTTCCCATTTCCAGTTGTTTTTTTGTCAGTTGCTGGCAAGTATCTGTGCCAGGAAGAACACTGTGAGAGAAAATGAAGTACTCTGACAAAATTAGAGATGGATAAGTGCCAACATATGTCTACTTATTGAGGATTGAGGGAACTACTGTGTTGGCACATAACAACATAGCATTACACTGAAAACATTTACAAAGAGAAAAAGCCAAGATAGAAAAAAAAATATCCTAAAGGCAGTCCGCCAGCTCTTTTAATATGATTTAATTTGCTAATTGAGAAAAATGCTGGTGCAATTTACTCAGCTTGCACATGCTACTGTGTCTTACCAGCCCTGCAGAAAAAAGACTCTGTATTTGAACCATATGAGTGCTATTAACTTTTAAAAAAATTATGCTTTCTCATTTTGATACAAAGTTTCAATATCTAATGAACAACATTCAAGATGTGTTACTTGTTTAGCTACATTTTATAGCGTTATTGCCTGAGATTATTTCCTGTCATTTTGGCTTCCAATTTACTAGGTGACATCCAGGCACTTGGAAATCAGTGAGAACTTAATGTATCATATGCTTCCAAGTTCAGCAAAGAAAATTCCTCTTGTATTCACATATGCTGGGAACAACTGGCTGCAGAGCATATCTTCAGGAAAAATAAGGGCCCAGGTGTTCTGGCTGAGAATGAGTTTAATGTAAGGCAGTAGTGCACCATCATTGTGATGGAAGTTCACCAGGTTTTGGACGCCAATTGGTGACAATTTGCAACAAAGAAAATTCCAGGTAATAATGAAGAAAAAAGTCTTGAAAATTACTCAGCCCTGGAACGGGTACCATAGAGAGGCTGTGGTATGTTCATCCTTAGGCATTTCCAAAACGTGACTCCTAAAAGCTCTGAGCAACATGCTTTAACAAGAAGATTAGGGCTGATCTGGAGAGAAGGTTGCATTAGAAGATTTCTTGCATAAAAATCTGTATTTTTCCATGGTTGTATATAAAATCTTACGCTACAGATAATTTTATTATCTTTCTATAATGTGAAAATCATCTGCCATGTTTTTATTTTAATTCTAATATTAATTTTCTTATTGATTATTTTGATGATATCAGCCTATTTTTTAAAAGAGTGTTCTGTTGTAACTTTATTTGCTGATTCAAAGGTTCTTTTTTTCTTTAGTGAATATATTCAGAAAGTTTGAATCATAATGTTTAAGAATAAGGCATTTTGTAAAAGGCCTTTTCCACTATCTTTGTCACCAGGTCCCTTGTCCCACTGAGCTCTTAAACTTCTTTCTTGTCATGATTTCCTAAAGAAATCTTTCATGTTACCCTTCACCTTCTTTGCCTTCATTAGGCAATGTCTTTGTATCCTTCCACGTAGCCTGTCCCTGTGTCCAGCCACTACAGACTTTTCATGTCTCACTTCTGTCAAGAGCTCCACGTTATCCATACACAGCTTCTGCCTTGCCTGCTTGATATTTTGTCCTTTGAAATGGACCATTCTTGTTCTCTAGAAAGCTACACTTTAATGGCAACAAATAAATAATCTAGGCCCAGGTTATAAACCACTATTTGCTTTCTTTTCTTACACAGTGTTTACCCACATTTTCTAAAATTTTTTAGGCATTTTAATTACTATTCCACAAATTTAAATGTTTAGTCTTATTATGTTGTTTATAAATTGATCTAATTTTTCTTAAAGACTTTGGAATCTTCAGCTAAGTACTTTGAATACAGATAAATTAATGCATTTATGACTTGTGCACTAAATCTTAATAAAGCAGGAGGCATGATTGCCTCCAGAATCATAAGTAAATAGAAAATAATTCATGGAGACATCTCACAGATTTATCTGCCCCAGCTTACTGCTTCTAAACATAGAAAATGGAACTGGTAAATGCTTGTCTTACTTTTTTCTAATAATATTCAGTCCAGTATTCACTCATATTCCAGTGCTTCCCCTGCCCTACAGCTCATTTCATTTTACTTTAAATTTTAATAGAATTCAGTCACTCATATTACAGTGCTTCCCTGCCATACAGCTCATTTTTCTTAAATTTTAGCTCATTTCTTTTTGTTTTATACCTCATAGACATGGAGTACATTCATTTTTGTGACAACCCTTAGCATATAGCATTGTTATTACGTATCTTCAAGTTTGCTCCTTTCTAAATAAATGAAACTCAATTCAGTCTTTTTTTCTGAAGATATTTTTGATTTTTGTTTTTCTGGATTGCTTCTCAGTATATATATTCTTCTTCATTTACTACTGAAGAAGCAGTCATTCTCCTCAGGTACTGGGGCTAGAATTAACAAGTGTTTCGTTCCTGGGGATATCATCAAAACTGAGTATGACCAGAGAGGCTGTGCAGGCCAGGTAGGGAATTGGTATTTTAGTCAAAACAGAAGTGATTGTTCAGTGCTAGTCAGAAAGTCTACTTGGAGAAAAGGGTTTGGGAACGTGCTTGAATCCTAATGTCTCCCAGGGGGTTTAACAATGATCCTTGTAGAGAAAAAAACCAGAAAGATAAGCATGATATTCTACCTAGTGGAATATTAATACAAGGTGACATATTATGGAACCATAAGAAAAAAAAGGAAAAAAAAAGGGATCTCATTATTACATTCAATATGGTGTTTCCTCCCTGTATGGGAAAAAGTTTTAGAATTGCATACAGCTTCATTGAAAGGCTTAATTTGGACTCAAACATACAATTCTGCCGTCCTGGTAAATTAACTTAGGACATGAGTGCAAGGAAGAGCTGCTGAAATAATAAAAGTACCGGTCATATTATATTGCAATATTTCAGAGTCTCTGAAAAAAATTTAGCAATTGTAAACTCTGGGAAAGGTAAAAATAGCTTCCAAATTAAAGGGTGCTAGTTATACAGTTATAAGTAACAAATGAGGATATGTTGATCATTAATATATTTATAATAAAACAAAATTCATAGCCATTTGAGCAGAAAGAGTCTGGAGCAGAGTCTTATAAAGGAAGAATAATGAAGACTAGCAAACATCTTTACTTCTAATACTGAGATTAATAAATATATGGAAATAGGGGAAGGTTTGGTGTCTCAGTATCAGGGGCTATGCTCAGTGATCCATATTGTCACTCTTATTTTGTGCAGGAGCAGTTCCATGATGGCCTCCCTGCTTTCTCTTCATAGTACCAGGGAAGAAGTGAACACTGTCAGGCTTATATTCCTGACACCACATGAATTCCTTGTGTGTGTAGGAAGAGCAACTGAAAGGTGTACTTCTGGCCAGAGAAGCAAAGGACAGGACTGTTTTCCTGTGCCAGGGAATGATTCTGATCACACTATATGTAATAGTATAAACATACCCCATATTTCTTAATTTCTGATATATAATTATTTAATAAAGACTAGTGTTCTCATGCTACTTTTATGTATAACAGCAGTAATGTGATATATTGAACTTCTTGAACATCTAGGGAAGAGAGGTAACTTAGGACTGCTTAGCATGCTGAGGAGGGGATAGTCAAGTATTCATTTGATCAATGGTCCAGCCAACGTGCTATGAACCAGTTTTACGTCCAACTGAGGACTGAAACTGAGATAGAATTTCACACTCTAAAGACAATATGTAAATCATTACCTTACTGAATTTTATTGAGAGTTTATAAAATCTCAGAGCTTGATACATTTACTGACATTTAACACTATTTATTCTATAGGCTTTTGTATCTGTGATCATGTTTTAACTAGGGAACAGTAGTCAGTAGCTCTGATTTTATAATGAAATTTTTTCCCCCTTGTTGCTCTACAACAAAGTACAAAAACTCTAAGGAACCTGATCTGGTGCAGAATGGATTCTCTTATCTTCATCTATATATCTGTTGTCAGTATTTTTTGTGTTACATTAAATTTATCCAGATTTTATCATGTGAGATTGGCTGTCTTGGTTTTTTAAAATTAACTTTAGGAATTTTAATGCTCAGTGCCATGTTGCATGCATCCAAATTTATATGATTTACACAAACAAATTTAGGATTTATTTATATTTTTTATTCATTCTAGCTATGAAGGTATATCTATATGCTTATACTATTCTCTTTGTCATATTGTTATGCACAACAGCATTAAGCATTCATATGCTTTTAGGTGTACCAGCAGCTATCTCATCAAGCTAATAATTAGACATTGGGGATAAATTCCTGTCTCCATGGCCTGAAGCTCCAACTTTTTATTTAAAATTATAGCAGAGATGGTTTACAGGCATCTGCTCCTTTTGAAAGTGAGAGTGGATTTGCTATAATGTATATATTGGAGAAAAAGCTAGAGTACAAAGTGATTTCTCTCATTCACTGCAGCTTTTGGCAGTTGAAGATGCTGTAAATTAAAGGGAAAAGAGATAGGGAGTATTTATGCAGAAATAAGAAACTGATATAAGTAGAAAAACATATTTGATTGGCATGCTGCACAGCATGTATAGGCATGAGTACAATATGTTGAGTTCACATGAAAAGAAAAAAGGTATTACTTTTGCTTGCAGCATTTACTTGCTGGAGCAAGACAAGTAATAACTTAAATATCTACCATAAATACAATGGTATTTTAACATGCAAATACCAAACAATGAAAATCTAGTGTTTCTTCAGTTAAAATAAATTATGTAGAACTTATTTTTTATATTTTTATTTTTCATGTTATTGTCTTGCGTCATATAGCAATTATTTCATTATTAGATCATTTGATTATTTGTTTCTTAATTTAACTTACAATCAGAATAATCTATATTGTTATAGACCATGTTCTCAATTTTTTGTGTAATTGTGAAAATACTTGTAAGTACAAAAAATAAACACATATATAGTCTTACATGTACTTTCATACATGCACATATTTTTGTAAGACATAGCAGTCAGGTGAAGTCCCAGGTGACTGGAAAAAAGGAAAATTTTGCCCTCATCTTTAAAAAGGCAGAAAGGAAGACTCTGGGAACTACCAACTTGTCCACCTCACCTCTGTGCCTGGGAAGATCATGGAACAGCTCCTCCTAGTAGCTGTGCTAAAGTACATGGAGAACAGGGAGGGGATTCAACACAGCCAGCATGCTTGGCTTCACCAAGGGCAAGTTCCTGCCTGAACAGCCCAGCAGCCTTCTATGTTAGACTGACTTCAGCATTGTGAAGGGGAGGGGCTACAGATGTCATTTATCTTCTCTAAAGATAAGTGTAAAGACTTCTGTAAAGCCTTTGACATGGTCGACTACAACATCCTTATCTCTAAATTGGAGAGAGATGTAATTGATAACTGGTAGATGGATAAGAAACTGGACATCCGTGGCAAATGGTGTCCCTCAGGGGTCTATATTGGAACGAATGTTATTTAATAACTTCATTAATGACAGAGACAAAGGGATCAAGAGAACCCTCATCAAATTTGCAGATGACACCAAGCTGAGTGGTGCAGTTGACACACCGAAGGATGGGATGCTATCCAGAGGGACCTGGACAAGCTCAAGAAGTGGGCCCATAGGAATGTCATGCAGTTTAACTAAAGCAAGTGTGAGGTGCTGCACCTGGGTCAGGACAGCCCCTGATATCATCATAGACAAGGGGATGAACAGATCCAGAGCAGCCCTGCTGAGAAGAACTCAAGGGTGCTGGTGGATGAGAGGCTGGATATAACCCAGCCATGGGTACTCACAGCCCAGAAAGCCAAATGTGTCCTGGGCTGCATCCAAAGCAGGGCAAGGGCCAGGGAGGAGATTCTGCCCCTCTGCTCTGCTCTGATGAGACTCCACCCACCTGGAACCCTGCATCCAGTTCTGGGGTCGCAGCACAGGAAGGACATGGACGTGTTGGAGTGAGTCCAGAAGATGAACACCAAATTGATTAGAGGGATGGAATGCTTCTTCTATGAGGAAAGGCTGAGAGAATTGGGATTGTTCGGCCTGGAGAAGAGAAGGCTCTGTGGTGACCTTGTTGGAGCCTTCCAATACCTGTGGAAGTTCTACAACAAAGCTGAAGAAGAACTTTTTTCAAAAGCATGTAGTGACAGGGCAAGGGTAATTGGATTCAAACTAAAAGGGGGTAGATTCAGATGAGATATTAGGAAAAATTTCTTTACTGTAAGGATGGTGAGACACTGAATCACATTGCTCAGAGGAGTTGTGGATGACCTGTGGTAGTGCGTTTTATGTTAGTTGTATTAATCAAATGTTGTTTGTTAAAGTTAATATGCTTTTGGTGTGTTCCTAGTTTCCCCCCATAATTTCCCCTCACAATGGTTTGTCCCAAGTTGTTTTTCTCCTAGTTTTCCCACCACTCAGCCTGTCAGTTAAATGTCAATCACCCTATCCCCTCCCCATGGTTGCCTGATAAAGTTCTGTACCCCTGTGTCAATAAGTTACCCCGCCTATTTTCTTCTAGAATACTCTGTGCCCATCATCCCAGTTCTATGTATTAATTCGTTTTTAAAA
>VXBC01011969.1:1717385-1796857 GCA_013399945.1 Ploceus nigricollis
TTTTTTTTTTTGTTTGATTGCTTGTTGGTTTTGGTTTTTAGTCTAACACTTTTTGCAGTTAGGCTAGATTATCCTTTACATGTAATTTTTTTACTCACAAAATAAGGAGACAGCTAGGTCAGGCATTTATATTAACGCATTCAGATGCAATACCCAAATTAGGAAGTACTCTGGGCTCCCTCTATTGTTGGTGCAAAGAGAAGCACTCCTCCAAATCCTCATTCCGATCTTGCAAGGATTGTATCATCCTTGAATCTGTGGACCTTTGAAATTCTTTCCAAAGTTAGCACATCCATGTATTTTTGTGGCAAAAACCTTTTATCCACAGAAGACAAACATTTTGGAAGTTAAGTTTCATGCACTAAAATCTCATTAAGAAATAGTTTGGGCAAAATGTTTAACTGTATTTTGTGGGGGAAGAAAAAAGGCACTCTAGGGATTTTCTTGGGTCATCTCTCTTGGTTCCTACTGGGATGCATACAATTTTACAATTTGAGTGAATTTGATAGGTTAATAATATTAAACGAATGTGTGTCTGGAAGGAAGAGAATAGCAATTGTACAGTAAAAAAAGTGAGTTTTTTTCTTTTTTTTTTTTTTTAGCACAGACTGGTGAATCATTTGCCTCTTTTTTTCGCATTCTGAAGCAGCAGCAGTTTTTGTAGTCTTAACTTTTTATGAGTTAGCTGGCAGTTACATGTCTGGAGGCTCATTTCTTTGCTATTGCCAACATGTGAACCAAAATAACTGAAAAAGTGCTAAAAAACAACCAAAAATATGCTGCATGTTCATCTTTAGCAAGAGAAAAGGAAACTCAGAATCAGACAATGCTCAGAGGGTAGAGTCTGATTCTTCTTCTACTTTGAGAGATGTATGGCTATATTCTTCACTCCATAATAGTTTGCAGAATTTTGGTCTTTTCCAGGTAAAAAAACCAATTTGAATTTGAATTTCTACAACTGTGTTCTTAATCTGTAGATCCTTTGCTGAAGGTTCACTGAAAGTGATCTAATTTAGGTGGATATTTTAGTTCCAAGAAAGTCTAGAACTTTTGTTCACCTGTGAAACATTAGTTGGCTCTGGCACAACTCCTGTGCTTTTATCTCCATGCTGCAGCAGTAAAGTGGATTTCTGTGCATGCAGGCTTTGGTCCAGTACTGGTGTAAGGCCATAGAGGAGGAGACTCTGCACGAGAGCCACAAAACTTGGAAATGCTCCAGATTTTACCAGCTGAGATACAGCCTGAGGTGTATGGTTGCATGCAGCTGCTTATTTTCACTTTCTAGCTGCATGAGGAAGGAGGAAATTAAATACAAATTAAAGAAGAAAAAACAAACAGCAGGAATTAACATAAATATATTGTGTAAAAGACAAAAACATATATCTCAGTAGAAAAGCAAAACCATTGAAATACTTCCACAATAATTTCAGTTTTATTTTGACTGACTGTGCACTTTTTCAACCTGTGAGGTGTCAATAGCGAAACAAAAGGGAAATGAGATCTGTGCCATTGCCAATTGAAAAGGACAAATATACAGCACAAAATGGACTGTTGATGAGCATTTCAGAACTCCTGTTCTGCTCCCTTAACTGCTAAAACCATTGGTTCCAGAGATCTTCGTCTTTTGTATTGGTTTGTGTTGTTTATGAACCATCAATCCTTATGGTTTCAGCAAAACTGCATTAGTTTAGGTTCAGCCATTCTATTTTATTCTTCATACTTTGTCACTATGAAGCCACAAAATTTTAATGAAACTCCTATGCCATTGTTTAAGACCCAAGAAAGAAAGCCAGCCTTTGTTTATTAGGGATGCGGATGAAGTATTTCATATTTCAGATGGTCATATACAATGTCAATAAACCTGCAGTTTCACATACCTATTCTTAGTCAAGTGGGCAGTGGTTTCCAGGGAGTTTAGCTGTCCTATATACTGAAATAATAAACTCAGTCAGAAAAAGAATATAAAATTCATAAACCATATTAGACAAAGAACAGTCTAGGAAATGGAGTTTCACCTATAAATTTCTTGACTGTAAGTGGTGAAACAGCAGAAATCATAAATAATACAGGATTTTATGTTTTGCATTGTGTGAGTTTTATAGAGTTCAAATGGAACATAATAAGGAAACAGCAAAGCTCTCCCTGGGTACTTGATAAGTTGTGCGTTGAATTTTCCTCATTGATGCCAAGTGAGCTTTTCTCCCCACACTGCAATATTCATCTAAACAGCAGGGATGCATTTAATTTCAAAAAAGCTATATATAACAGCTAATTATAAATGACAAGAATTGATTGATGTATACCTGATCAAGCATAAATTTTGTTTCAAAGGATAACCCTCTGTGGTCCAAATACTAGGTTTTGAGAAAAGCTTTTTGCCTTGAAATCGCATGTATTTTTTTTTTTTTTAATTTAGGTGATAAGTCTTCAAAAGCACATTGGATAGAGACTGAGATTATATAGAAAGACAATTAAGAAAGTATTTAGTAAGAAAATAGGGCAAACTGCAATGATGAGGAACAGAGCTTACTGATCAGCTCCATTTTACAAGTGACCAGCCCCTTCCATACCCCTTTTTGTCCATTCTTTCTTGGCCTTGCCCTGCACATTCCCCCATCAATTTGCTCCATTGACCTTCTGTAATAACCTGGACCCTAGGGTTTACATCTTAATCACCTGCAAGCTCCTGGTGTGCCTGCGGTTTCTTGATAGCCCATCAGTTCATGTGCCCGACCTGGTTTGTTTCTAGGTATTGTCTCGCTTAGTTTCTCTCTTAGCTCTGTGTCTCTGTGTATTTTGTTTATTATTTTCCCCTTCTTGTCATGCCATTTTGACAACGTCCTTGCTTGCATAATCTTACAGAAATAAATGTTCTCACATTCTATATGCCCTCATCAATTAGTGATTGAGTAGCTTAAGTTCTCCTTAGTGCTTCCTTTACCACTTGTTGATCATGTTTGTGTCTTGGTTTGTTTGGTTTTTACTTCTCTCTTTTCTCCTCTTCCCCTTTAACATTAAAAACGTCCTTGAGCAGATACAGTAGGGAAGGAGGAAAGAGACACTTTCTCCTTCCACATACCCTTACACTTAGTCTCAAAAATTTCTTTTCAGTTGACAAAATGTCATCCCTTTAGCAGAGCAGTGGTCATGTATATAATCAAGTAGAATCACAGAATGGCTGAAGCTGAAAGACACCTCTGGAGATAATCTAGTCCTACTCCCTGCTGAAAAAGGTTTAAGTAGGGCAAGCTGAGCACCCTCATCAGGCAACGTGATTCAGTGCCCAGCTGGACCCTCAAGCTGTGTTTCTTCCACTGGTCCTGATATTTAAATGGAATTTCTTGCATTTCTGTATTTCTTCTTGATCTCTTACTGGGCATCTCCGAATCTCCTTTGTCTTCTTGACCACCCTGTCATCAGGTAATTATACACATTCATAAGATCCCTGTGAAATTCTCCATATTAAACACTTTCAGCCACTTTCTATCAGAGATGCTCCAGTCTCTTAAAAACCTTTGTGGCCCACAATGGTGTCCTACTGTCATTTCACTAAAATAGTGATATTCTATGTCTAAATAATGATCTTTTTTACACCATCAGAGCAAGGATAGACTAAAGTAGAGGGGTAGGAGCTAGAAACTTCAAAAAAGTAAAAGCTTGGATAAAGCAAAAGTAAAAGCTTAATTTTAATTAAAATTAAAATTTTAATTTTAGCCTGCAGGTCAGTAAACATACTGAGCCAAATACTGATGCTGAAATCCCACAATTGAGCCTCACCCTTCTTGGAAAAAAAATCCAGATACTCCAGAGTTCAGTCTGAAAACTTCCCCCAGGGGAGATTGGTTAGGGGCCACAGCAGCTGTGGCTGCCCCTGGGGTTCCTGGCAAGGAGTGCAACCAACTGGACTCACCACACAAGTGAAGCATGTAGGGTTAATAGCTGGGCTTTTTAAGACTTCTGAGAAATTGCATTGTGATGCTCAAAAAAGTGGTTGTTTTCACAGGCTTTTTATGTTCTCTGGGATTGCACAGTCCAATGTGGGGCCTTCCAAATATTACGTAGCATATTGTCCACATGGCCAAACATATAGACCAAGAATGGATCAGTAGAAAATCCAGGACTGCCAGTGAGGTCTGTTGGTATCTCAGATACAACAGGGCTGGAAGCTGTAACTGTCAAATTCTGGAGTATGCAGCTCAGATTTTTTCTGCCAGTATGGCTAAGAGAGTCAGTAGTCTTTGTTAACATAAACAGTCATTCCAACATTAAAATCATGCTGAAAATCATGTCTCCATTCTTCCTTATAGAACTAGTTGTGATGGCATTTTAAGGATCCACCTTCAGATTCTCTAAAGATTTAGCTGGCAAAAATAAACACATTTAATAACTAACTTTCTTGGATAAAGGAAAAAATAAAATAATGCATGAATATACGCCTAGTCCTGACACGCGGCCATTAGGTTTATTTATGTAGTCATGCAGAAATGTACATTTTCCTTTAGTTTGATTAAGAAATTACTTTCTACCAACCTTGACAAAACAGGACACAATTATCTCTGAAAAGCATGTGGAAATAAATTGAGTAAATAATTACTTATTACTTGAAGAATATAAACAAATAGTAAAATCAGTTATACGTAATATTCAAAAAACCAGACATATTACATAATTGATAAAAGATAGGTATTACCCTTCCTTCTGCCCACAATTTAAACTACTCTAGATGATAAAATAGACTTCAAAATGAGTGTATTTCTAAGAAAATGAAATGGCTATGAAAATGTCAAAATTAAACACTTATTTTTTTAATTACTTTCAAGTATTTCTACAACACACTTTTTTACCCCACAATTAACATTGTCTGATTGACACTTTCGTCAATCTGCGGGGGTTTTTTTCTTTTTGTTTCTTTGCTTGTTTTGGTGGTTTTGTATGCTTGTTTGTTTTGGTGTTTGTTTTTTTTTGGGTTTTTTTTTTTGGTGGTTTTTTTTTTTGGTGTAGGTTTTTTCCTATGGAAAACAGTTCTTTGGAGGAATTTCTTGCTTTTTTTTCTCTTGTGGTTTGGGGTATTATGTGTTAGATATGTTGAAGCACACTGATTATCAATCTATTTCTGACCTTTACACTCATTTCCTCTTCTGTAATATGTGTTCATTAGCAATAACACTCTAGCTCTTTTGGCTACCTAGTTAATGTGATTTTTCTTCATTAGGAACTGGAAAAATTTCTTCCTTCTCTCCAGATGGGGATTATGTAAAGTATAAACTCTACACCTGTGCTCCTTTGTGTACATATGAAAGTTTTACAAAGTCTAAATATTTGTAGGCCTCAAGGTAAATATGTTTATTTTTTAAATATAAGAATAGCAACTATAAATTGTGAAACAGACTAGGGAAATTTTTGTAAATCAAGTTTAGAGGTACTGTCAGCTTTAAAGTATCATCTCATGATTTATCAGATTACTTTTAATTGAAATACAGATTTGTAGTAGAAGAAAAGTTCCTTTATGTTTTCTCCCTGAAGCATGCACTGTTTAAATTGTATTATTTAGGCAATCTGGATTTGAAACTGAAGGAAATTAATGGCATTTTAACAATTCAGAGGATTTGTAGTGTCTTTTCTCATATACAGGTGATCCTTAGAGAAGTTGATCATGTTTTGAATTATGCGTTTGCTTTCGACAGACCTCTAAATGAATAGGGAAGAACTACCAGAGTAATCACACAATAAGAGCATGTATGTACAAACAGGAACAGATCTATTTTAGCTCTGCCTACTGTTAAAACTTGTGGAAAATCAACCAATTTAAGCACACAGAAAACAGCATTAAACTGCACCTCTTACAAAAAATCACTTCCCTATGGTTTATTTTTCCTTTTCCATGAAGATGTTTAAACTCAGGATTCAATACTAGAAAATTTTACTTTCAATATCATTAAATGAGTCAGATTTGTTAGACTGACAATCACAATAATGGTAGTGTACAAACTCTTGTTGATAAATTAATAGTCTTATGTCATGGACAAAGGATATTTGTGGTTTATGACCAGTTTCTCAAATTTCTCAGAACTGTTAAGTGTCATTCTTTTTTTTAGCCTGCCTTTCTGTTTTTCAATTGATATTTTGCCAGAAGATATATTTTTTCATAAAATTCAATTGTAAATTCCAAGTGTGGAGCTGGGAAAGGTTTAAGGATGTTTTGGTATCAAATGTGTCCTCAGAAGAGTTAAGAAAGCTTTGGATGTTTATGGCTTTAAAGTGTAAGCAAAACTGGAAATTCCTCTTGTAAGTCAAACCAAAATTAGATCAGTTTTAAGAATTCCAGCCTTGAACAGAAAACAGATGGAACAATCTTGAAATCAAAGAGAAAAGCCTCTAATAATTAAATGCTCTTGTTGCTATTACTGAATGTTACTTGATTATCAAGTTAGCTGTTTTCTGCTTTTTTGAATGAACATTTAATTACTTACCTGGTATGGCCAGTAAGAGTTCTGAGAATGAGGTAGAAGCTATTTTCTGAAGCAAATGGCTTTCAGTAGAAAAGAATTGCTGTCTAAATTATGCTTTGTCTCAAGTATTATTGTTGCCTGGTGGGAGCATTCTAAAGTGATATGAAATTCTCTATTTGTGTGAAGGCAGGTTTTCTGTATTACTTATAAGAAGAATAATTTTTAAAAAGCTCTCTCTTTGAATGGAATGCATTTAATGAAATAAATATAATTTGAACAGATGCAAGATGCAAAACATGAATTCTTAAAAAAAATAGGAGCATCACAAAAAGGCTTCCTGAAACCCAGATTTTATTACCTCTTTTAGTTGATCAGACTTTTTAAATAAAACACAAACTGATTCTAAAAATTTAGTTTCTAGAGGAAAAAAATCTATGCTACCTTTTTTCTCAAATAAAGTCTTAGAAGAATGATAAATACAGAGAGAAAGTAAAAAAATATTTTTTGTGTTTTGTTAGTCATCAGATGAAAATATTTTGTGAAACAGCAGGTTAGTGGTCTTTACTGCCTCTCAGAAGAGATCCTCTTCTTTCAGGTCGTTTGTTCCTGGAGAAAAATTGTCTTGACACCTGGTAAGACCATCTGTCTTTGTAGTTCTGTTTCCTCTGTGCTCTTAAAATGTCTTTGGATGTCAGTTTGTGGAATGTGGAATATTACTTTAAAAATAGTAAAATTATAGTAGCTCATATGTCCACAGTCATATGTAGCCTAGCAACCTCGCAAATGCAGTACTGCATTAAGCTAACAACAGAGGCCACAAAGCTTATTAGACCTTTTTAAAACTTTGGGCTGTCTGGAGTTGTATTTAATCTTATTTAGCAGTTACAAAAATTACCTAAGGCCCAGACTTATTGACTGTTATTCAGTCAATAACTATTTGATTTATTTGACTTGTTTTAGCTGTTGTATCTTGGTCGTATAATGCTTATTACTGTAAAGATTTTTTTTTTTAACTCTTAGATACTATTAACAATCGCTTCTTATGTACAGAATGAACTATCTCTGATCCTTGAGTATAATGCAGTGTAGTGTAATATTCTCTATGGTGTGACAGCAATAGCCCTCAAAGTACAGGCATGAGATGATACCGGAATTGTAAAGAGCTGACCAGTGGTCACTTACCGATGCAATCTTGGGAACTGCAGTTTTAGCTGTAGTAAGAAACCCAACCAAAATGTGTAAAACACGATACAACAAATTTGCATGGAAGAAGTGAAGAAAGTACAAGTAATTTCTCTATGATAACATGCTGCAAGTGGACCTAAGAGTGAGGAAAAACAAACCATGAGCACTGCAGTCCTCCTGGAAAAGGATATTGTGAACTGAAGACCTTTTCTACACTTGCACAGAGCAAACCCATTTACTTGAGTACCCAGAAGGTGGAAAGTTCAGCATAACACAAGAAAAAAGGCATGTAATTTGCAAATTATGAGAGGAAGTATGTCACTGTAGGACACGAGATAACACACGCGTGCACACTGCAGCTCACAAGGTGAAAAAGAGAAAGTTTTATTTTCTGACTCCAGGATTTATAATTTTACAAAAATGACAGTGGATTCAAGGGTGAAAGTGCCACCTCTCCAATGACACTGGACAAACTACCAGTCCATCAATTTTCTCCACCTCTATGAAGGAATGCAAAACAATAGGTTGTTTACAGAAAGTGTGTGAGAAAGTTTGCAACAAGAATGAAAAACATCAGAAGGCTAGAAGATCTTAAAAAATCAGGGCGACAGAAGTACACTTATATTACCCAGTAAATGTTCGAGTTGGTCACTGATTACCTGTTGTCAAATAAAGGAGAGGTCTGTGACCTCCCACCTCAATGCTTTAGGAAGAATTTTTTCATTTACACCTTAACTTCAAATTCCACGGTTTTATGACTTAGTTAAGTTCCCAGGTGAGGTCTGAAAGAGTATCCTAATTATGAACTACTTTAGAAAATTAATAGAGCATTCATTATCTGCTCCATTATGGGAAGGTCAGAGAACACCAAACAATTCTCTGTACAACTGTGTTGTCTTTTAATGCTAAATTCAGATCTTGGCCATACCATTGAAACTCAGGTAAAGAAAACTACACAGCAGTAGATCTAATTTTATATGCTTCACAAAGTATTAAATTAATTAGAATGTTTCAAATATGGAGGAACTTAATTTTCCCTTCTCAGCAGCTTCCACATAAAATTATTCCAAAATAAAATTCAGAAAAGAAACCTATTTTCATGATACTCAAAGCTGGCTTAAATAATTTGATGTTTTCCTGGTTTATGTATTGCAACACAGAGTATTTTATGACCTAGGAGTGACATGTCCTTTACAAATGTGCTCCCTATAAAAACAAAAACAAGACAAATTTTGCTCAAAGATTTGTATTGTATATAGGGGAAAAAAAAAGTAAAAAAGAACCACACCACCTTCCAAATACAAATGAACATAAAACAACATGGAATAAATCTCTTCAGTCCACAGACCAGCAATGGTAAATATCCTGCCTTGAAACAATAAATGTCTTTCTTTTAGAAATGTCATTTCTAAAGCTAAATTGTGTTATTGAAGGCAACTAAATGTTTCTCTTTCCTGTCATTTAAAGTAAGACCTACGAATCTTACATCTAAACTCTTAGAAATTAGAGGGTGACAAGCGAGAAATTTGCTTATACGTTTGTGCTGTCCTGTGAGACTGAAGATTGGCAAATTTTTGTCTCTCCTACTTTTTAAAGCCTGCTTTCAATATGTGCAATGGAATTTGAATAGAATATGTGAAATAGCCACTAAAACTACTATTAAAACTATGTGTGGCAGCACATAGAAGATTGAAAAGCCTTTCTAATGTATTCAGGCAAGGAAAGAGGGACATAGTTTAGAAAGTATGTATTAGAAAAGCTTATAAACACTTCAGAAAAGTTTTTCAGTGTAACATTTTTATCATGTTTATTGGAAATGTTTGTCCTAAAGCATAAAATCATTTTATTCTGTCTCGTCTGTAACCACAGTTATTCAGTGATATGAATAAATTAGCTGTGTAGGCGTGTCTGCTGTACTCTGACAGTAACTTCTGTGAAGATCAGAAATACCACAGCCTTGTCATTGCAGCTATTCCTCTGTAAAAAAAAAAAAAATCCTAAATAACTATCAAGAGGGAGCATGATTTTAACTCAGTTTCCACTAAAGCCTTATCTATTCACTCCAGCACAACACAGACTTCAAAACAACAGGTAATTTGTTGAATTACAGTACATGCTGTCTCTCTGTTCTGTGAGAATCCATTAAGCTCAATTAGTACTTCTGTTTCCATAGAGCCTTTAATAACCCTTTTCTCAGAGTATTTTGCAAAGATTAATACTGTACATTTTCCTGACACTTACAGATCACTGTTTTGTCATTTTCATACTTCTATACAATTAGTAACATTCTAAAATTTAAGTTCTGAATTCTCCTGGGGCAAATAACTTAGCATATTCATCTAGGATGCTTAATAACATAGCAAAGCTCTAATCAAATGACTTCTTCCTCCTACCAAGACCGAAGGTTTGAGTAGAAGCATCTGGCTTAAATTCCATCAACTAGCTGAGAGGATGATGAGAATGAGTAGGTAATTAAATGAATTCATTCAATTAATTTTACTTTTCATATGCATACCTGAGTTGGGTTTGTAGCGTGGATTTTTTATTGTTGTTGGGTTTTTTTGTTTATTTTTGTTTGGGTTTTTTCTTTGTAATGGGAGGCATGGTACTATAATGATTTAATATTTTGTGAGAGCTTGACTTGATTGCCTCACCTGACAAATGCAAAGAAAAAACTTGCTTCACTTTCAGTAGCAGTAAAAATCTGTGTTCTTGCACTGCTCTCAGTAAATATTTTCTTTCCACAATTTATGTAGATAAGAATCAAAAGACTACTGAAAGGACATTTTGTGTGTACAAAATCTCTACATTTCTTTCAAAGTTGATTCCACTACACCTTTCTGATACTGCCAGTGAATTTGTATTTTACATGAAAGGTAAAATATTTTATTGCAAAACTCAGATTAAAAAAATTAAATCTCACTGTGTATTAAAAAACTTAATATAGTTAATATAGACACAAATACAGAGATATAAAGTTTTTAGCTAATTATTTAATAGAATAGTGTGGTTAATCACATATTTTGTCGGAATTTTGAACACATTCTGATGAATTCACAAAAAAAAATGTAATGTCTGTTTTCCATTTGATCATTGGCAAGCACATGATCATAATTTATATATAGAATATTTTGTGAAATATTAAACAGGTGTGAGGAACATTCATGTGTTTTCACCCTGCTTATTTGCTTAGGAATGACAAGCTACCCAGCTGCAGTATATACTTGCTTAAAATGGTGGATGATGACACTTCACTCCTGTATATGATGTGCAGAAGTACTTCTACTGATCTGAAAGGAGCAAAACAACTTGTATATTGTCTTAAAAGTCATAAGCTTTCTTTCTGTTAAAAACAAACAAACAAATAGAAAACAAAAAACAATCAACCAAAACCAACCAACCAAACAAAACCCTCTAAACCAAACAAACAAAACCCCAAAACACCACCAAAAGCCCCCCGACTCTATGTATGGAGCTGTACCCACATGAAATTCAGTAACTTCACTGAAATCCAGTTATGCTGGTTGTCTCATATTTAGTAGATTTTATCTTAAAAACGGTAAAGAGATAACTGATTTTGTAACTTGATGGTGCTGGTCTTGTCTCTGTTCTAAGATTTTGGAGTTACTGTATCCAGATATGCATATTATACTAATTTCTTTACTTTCTGCAATTGGCAAAACTTTTGAAAATAAAACTCACAGGAATTTCAAGACCAGTCAGTACTGCTCATACTCTTTGCTGGTATAATGATAGAATAATTATTGACTCCAAGAGGAACACAGTTTGATAACAATGCATTTTTCAGCCCTTCTCTCCCAGCTAAATCCCAGCTAAAATCGTTTTAGGTAGCTGTTTCTGTAAAGAGTACGACTGTAAGCTCTGTACCTTAAATTTAAACACATCTGCCGTCTGACTTGCTCATCTAAAAATCTACTACAATAAAAGAGCCTTCTGATTCATAATTTAAGGAAGTCTTTAGAGGAAACTGTTACATTTTTCTCTAAATTATAAGTGATAAGAAAGAGATAAGTTATTTTAGATTGCCTCTGGCAAAGAAAAATGCAATATAAAAGCACTACAATCTTAAAGAAATACATGTAAAAAGCTAAAATAATGTAGTCATTACATTACTATTTAATTTTTCATGAAACTTCTGCAGGTACTGAAAAAAAATAAGTGAAGTCTTTCAGGAAAGTCCATCAAATTGTAAATGATGACAAAGAGCATTGCAAAACCTATGGGGGAAAAAGAAAAAACACACGTCTTTACACAACTGTGGCTAAAAAAAAATAATGTTTAGTTTCTTTTCTAATGGCTTGCAATTTCTGTAATGAGTCTCTTCTAATAGTGTAAGACATTATTTTTTTTTAAATTTTATATATATATNTAAATGAAGCTTTTAGGAGAAAAGAAAAATAAAGGACATGCACCTTCTAAATATTTTTTCATATATCATCGTGGAATGAACTGGTATTGAAAAAGTCAATGACAACTTAAAAACTACCTAAAAATTGCTTTTAAACTATTTACTAGTATTTTGATCTGTAACTGATAAGGGCAATATCTATAGCCTCCAGATAAATAGGTGTCGATAAAACAGGGAATTCCCAGGGATGTATAAAGAAATGCATCATGGTAGTTCAAAAGGAACTTGAAAAATTCACTAAGTCTTCAGTCTAAAATGACAGAAGCAAGATATAGTCAGCTACTTAAAAAAAACCCCATAACCCATCATTTTTTTCTCTTTGTTTGACTGTCTTTCTTAAATTGTAGTTGGCTATGTCTTTCTTCTGTGATTTGTCAAGCCTCTCAACTTCATATGGAATTTAAAATTTTCATTTATTTTAAGTAAGTCTAATGAACTAACAAATTGTGGGTAAACCCATGATGATCTAAGTAGTTTGGACTTCTGTTTTATTGCTTTTTGTAATCTGTTTAAAGCCTTGTTTGGTGGTGAGAGACATACTCCTCACTCTCAAAATAAGGATTAAAAGCATTATTTTCATCATCTGCATTTACCTCAGTTAAAGATTTGTGCTTTATTAAGTAGTCTGAAAATATTTGTTGCCTTAAAAAGTGAAGAATCTTAGCATCTGCCTTAGAATTGGTCTTAGCATTTGTCTAAACATTTAAAGTCTAAATTGACATTAAACACTGCCTCTTGAATTATCACTTTTATGTCTGTGTTTGGATACTGATTCCTTTCTAAGGGGCTGCTTATTGGGGTTTACTTTTTATGACAGTTTTGATGAACTGGAAAACCTTTCCAACAAACTATTTTTATTTAAAGTCCAAGTCACTTTAAAAGACTGTGAAGGACTAGAGTACAGTCATGCTATAGATGCATATTATTCACTTTGCAACAGATTGACATCTAATGAAATTTGTGTTCAACCTTAGTTCGATTGTGTTAGCTTACAAGCATTCCCTTTTTCTGCCCCACTTCTGCCTAAAGAAAACAAATAAGGTAAAAATACTGCCACTGAGACATGTAGCAGATTTCAAATCATGCAAAAAGGAGGACCAACAGCCAGTGTTAAGTGTAGATGGCTTGTAGATGCCTTCAGGATTGCAGAGGATATAGGGCTCTTACAGCTAAAGCAGAAGGAGGCATCATGGATGTGGTCTTCTGCAGGGAATTGCTACAAAATCAAAGGTTGCATCCCTTGTTCTTCTGTTTCTCCAGGTTTATTTCTCTAAAACACCTCTGTGTTTTTCCAAAAGTACTCTGTTTACAGGGAGACAATCCTACATTAAAATGAAACTAGCCTCTTATGGGCTGTTTACAGATGAAAGGGGAAAAAAGTTCTGTATCTTTATTCATAATACAAATGACTTTAATGTAAATTCTTTATTTAGAGTGTTTTTGTGTCATCATTTACAAAAACATGTACATTTGTGCATCTAATATTGTATAAATGAATAAATTTCTAACAGCCACAAGAGTACTGTTTTGAATTACTCAAATTCTGTCTCAGCAAAATATTTGTTTCTATGTATCATGAAATGCTTTGAATGTATGAGTTTGTGCAATCTAGAAACTAAAGTGTCAAAAACCAATGTGAAGAGATAATACTTTAAATAAATCAGGTTTTATTTCAGCTACTTTTTATCTGCTTCCTCTTTGTGTAGCTCCCTAGATGCCGGCTGGCCGTGAGCGTCTTTCCGGCAGCTAGCTCTGCTCACCACCCCAGAGGGTGCCACAAGCGTGGGCCTGGCAGAGCTCCACTAAAGTCGCCCTGCTCAGGCTGATTGCCGCGGCGTGGGTACGCAGCAATAGGCTTCTCAGATGCTACTCAACTCGGATAAAGAAGTGAGGAAGGGACTCCCGTATGCAGTTCCAAAGAAGCTTTATTCCGGGGAACAGGGAACTTCTTCGGAGGGATGCAGGGACAGAAGTCAAATAAGGGAGGGTTGGGTAACAATTTATATATGGAGGGGGGCGGGGAGAGGCAGTCCTCTCACTAACCAATAGGACACAGCATACAGGGATTACATCACAGGGTACAGCCAATGAGGATAACTGAGGGGAGGGGAAAACTTTCAAAAACAAATGGGTATGAACAGCTGGGATGACTGACACTGAACAATCTAGAAGGAAGCAGGCGGGGTAACTTGACGGACAAGGGGGTACACAGCTTTATAAGGGAGTCATGGGGAGGGGATAAGGTGACAGACATTTAACTGACGGGCTGAGTGGCGGGAAAACCAGGAGAAAAACAACTTGGAGCAAACCATTATGAGGGGAAAATATAGGGGGAAACTGAGAACATACCAAAACTCATTATTTTATAATTAACAATATTTGCATAACATAACTTAACTTAAAACCCACTACCACATCTTTGTACACATCAGCTCCTATCCAAAGACTTAACAGAACTTTAACTTCTATATAATAGTTTTCAGTATCCATCTGTAATTATTTCCTCTCAGAAGATTAAATAGCTTCACAAACTGCTGCCATTTTTCTACATATGCACATGCACAGCTGCTAGAGCTACTAGTCCTTAAAAAAAACAGTGCCTAAAAATAAAACCTGAAAAAGAATTCATAAACTTAAACTTACATTAGATAAAATCTTTTTATGTTAACATAATTTTTAAATAGTTAAATATTTAGAGCTTTACTATTTAAAGCTTTAAAAACACACTCAATAGTGTCACCTACTAAACTTAACTGCAAGATAAATTCTTTTAGATAGAATATTACATCTTTATTACAGAATTTACATTTCCTATTTGCTATCCACTAAAAAAGGGAATTTGGGTTTCAAAGGCCATAACGTTAAATGCATATGCAGAACTGTTTACTACAGATTATCTTGCCAACACACGTACATTTCTGTTGGTAAAATTAGGATGTTGTGTACAGCATAAGGACAAGTCTAGGAGAAATATTGAATGGACTGGAAATATGACTGGAAATATTGAATTTTGTTGATTGCTATTGTCTCATTTTGTAAGCAGCAGGAAATCTTTAATTTCCAGAAAATATAAGAATTGTACTTGTATTTAAGAAGAAATATCCTAGAATGTTTTACATAAAATAACTAGTGGCCTTTTTTTTTTTTTTTCCCTGCTAAGGAAAAAGAATTAAAACATTAAGAGATTTATGCATCTCACTAGGAGACAAATTTTCTTTTGAAGACCATTTGGAACAATTAAATCTTATAATTTCAAAAATGTTATAATACAGTTTTGAAACTTTTTTGAATGCATAGGTTCATGCTACATTTTAAGCAAAAATACACTCCCGCAGAAGAAGTATCCAAAACATCTATTTTTTTTTTTTTTAATCTGCTTCTACTTGTTGTCTTCATAGTAATCGTGACCCCAAAGCAGACTCTACACAAGGTCCCAGGCCTATCAGACTTCCTAAACCAGCCTTTGCCACTATAATTTGCATGGGTTTTTGCAGTTGCCAACACTCTTGACAGATCAGGCCCTGAAGACTTACCACAAGTTTCTTCATAAGGTATGAAGAACATTGTCTGACACAGGCAGAAAAACTGGCATTTATTAAAATCAGTGTTTTCTTCTGTGTGACTTGTTAAGTGAAGTGGGATGACACCATTTGTTGAATGTCGGACATAATTCCTCCTTCATCATACACCTCCCATTACTGGCTGCACCATCACCTGAAGCACAGTCTGATCTTCTCCCTGTCTAATATAACAAACAGTTCTGCACTGACTCCTTATTCTCATTTGGGACAGTTGGCAGCAGTATCACAAGTTCTCAGTAATGCAAGACTTGCCAGGTGTTCAAGTAGTACTTGCCTTCTGGCTTCTTTCAAAAATTTCCTGAGCAGTGGGCATTCTGAAGACCTCAGATAGCTTCTTGTTTTCACATAAATTTTATTGGCCATTGGTTATCAGAGTTATCACTCTTATCTACCTAGCAGATGTCACTGCAACCCAGCCTTTGTGCTTTTCCTTCAGCTTTGCTCATTGTAGATATCATCAAGACTGTCATAAGAGGAAAACAAATAAAATTGAAGACTCACAGTAACTGTAGCTCCCTGGAGTCCGGCTGGTAGTGAGTGCTCTTCCGCCGGCTAGCTCCACTCACTCACCCTGGAGGGTGCCACGAGCATGGGCCTTGCAGAGTTCAGCTAGTGCCACTCTGCTAAGGCTGATTGCCACGGCGTGGGTACACAGCAAAGGATCTTCCAGCGACTACTCGACTCAAGCAGAGAAGAGAGAGAGGGACTCCTGTGTGNGTAACTACACAAGTATGTGTCTTTATAGTCTAGTACGGATTGTTTGTCCTAAGTATCAGTTTCTGGTCACTTAATAATAAAAAATATTTCTATTAGTCCATCTCACAATGGATCTCGAAGAGATGCCAAAGTTTGCAATCTAGCTGAAAATAATTCACCAGTGTTTGAATAGCTGAGCCTCCATTTCCCCACTGGAAGACTCCAGGAGCTAAAAAAAATCACAGATTTGGTTTGGGGTTTTGTTTTTCCCTTTTTCATTACTTTTTCACATGAATTAAGAAGATAACGCCTGTAAATGGTAAATTGGAAATTACTGATGGGTTTTGCCTACTACTTAAATATTAGAAATCCACAGCTTTCTGTAACACAAGCTGACATCTTAAGTAGTTATTTTGGTGAATTTGCTCTAGAAAAATCAAAATTAAAAAAATTCCAACAGCAATCAATGACTAAAAATAATTAAGCACACAGGGGAATAGACAGCAGAGTCTTGGCAATGTTATTCTCCTATTGTTTGTTCTGCCAAGCAAATTCAGGCCTGAAGGGTTTTGGATTTGTATCAAATATTTGGAAACAATCCTGTCCATTTCCTCGCTGCATCTGATTTTCTGCATGTTACCAAATAGGGCATAACATCTGAGAATTCCTCTCTCACAGTGGGATTTTTTTGGGCTTGAAAATTACAAATGGTGAAAACATGAATTACTTAGTTGCTTCTGAAAGCAATATTGCCAGAAGAAAAAAGTATATTTAAGTATATGTGGCAAAAAAAAAAAAAAAATGTTCAGTGTAAGTAATCAGTTTTTGGAAACAGTCTGGAGACCTTGCTACTTAAATTCAGAACTGATAATATGCATTTCTGTATAGAAACTCATATAAAGGTCATACTCACAAAAATGTTGTTGCCAAATAGATGTTTTGAGCTGTCTCCCATAAGAGGTGTAGTCCTGAAATACTAGAATTCCCCTTTTATCTGCTACTCTCTCAATATTAAAGCACTGTATAATAAAACAAATAAATGGAAAATTGAGGCTAGTACAGAATTTGTCAGTCTTCTGGCTAAACAAGTTGACTTGTCTAGGAGCTACTGTTATTTATTTTAATCAATAGTTTGGGTTTTAAGTAATATGAAGGCACTGAACAAATGGGGAACACCCTAATTATTATTTATTTTATAAAGCTAAATTAAGTATTAATTGAAGTGAGAACAAAATTAAAATGTTAAAGAATAATTTCTTACTTCTTCCCTAGATGAAATAGATAAAACCTTATCCAAATATATGCTTCCATACTTATATATGAAGTGTTGTATGAATATAACTCCAAATATATCTGTCCAGATAAGAATATGGAAACTTGTCCAAATGTAATATCTGACTTTTGATAATTATGCTCAGTTAAAGACAATTCAAAGCTATATAATTTCTGAGTCATTAAATTATTTTAAAATTGTCATGGAGCAAGGTAATTATGGAGCATGAGGACAAAAGAGGAACAAAAATTTCAGTTGCTAAAAGCAAATAAATAAAATGAAATCTTTTCTTGTGTGAATAGCAATATTGTTTGGTAACCTGCAAAGAAGTAAATAGCTTTCCATTTCTGTGAAGATGGAAAGATAACTGCTGTTGGATGAAATAAAGATTTTCAATTAAAGGAAAGGCTTCACACATTAAAGTGTATTCCTGAAGAGCAGGATGTGAAATATCAAATGATCACAGCAGAGATCAGGGTTTTTTACATGTTATGTGTCTCAGCCATTGGTGCCAGGGATGATTATAAACTCAGTGTTAGACAGAGAGATAACAAGACTTGCAAAAGATTTTTGTTGCTAATAGGTAGGGGTTTTTTTAATAATTAAAGCATGTTTTTAAAGATTTTTTAATATTTGAGCTCAACTATTTACTTGTCATATTAAATTTCACCCACAAAGAATGGCTTAGATGACATTGAAACAAATAAAAAGCCAGAGAAGTATAAGGTTTAACCACCTACACAGTTCCACCACACAACTAAAATCTAGTTGCGCTTCTTAAAACTGTTACTGTTTAATACTTTCTACAGCAATGAGGAGTTTTGGAAGCAACTCATCAGCTAAGTTTGAGGGATATCCAGCTTGAGGGATACCTAGGTGTTTCTATCTCTGCTGAAGTGAGGCCTTCGTGATCTCTTTAACATCAGTGAAATGAAGTAGAAGTAAATGAAGAACCATGCATCTTACAGAATAGGTTTTTGGTCAGGACATTCAGAATTCACATCCAATTGCTTCTTCATGGTAAATTATAAATTTTCAATGACTGGTGTATATACATATACATATACATATACATATACATATACATATACATATACATATACATATACATATATATGAAGACACTCATGGCTATCATAACACAGATAATTTAGAAGCTGTATAAATTCCATCCATTTGTCTTCAAGACTTTTGCTTTCACCCTTGAAAGGAAGAGAAACAAAAATCTTGTAACAGCATTCTCTCCTATAAAGCTTGGGCAGAGTTAGAAACCACAGCATGATTTTAAGCGATCTAAGAAACTGTAGCATAGATTCACTTCATCTCATAGCTGTTAGCTTTTGATTTAAGGTTGCTTTATCTTGCCAGAAGTGTAAAACACAAATGAATAATGGTGAATGGACTATGATGTCATACAGAACTAATGGCTATTCAGCTGAAAAGTTTAATTAATATTGCACATAAACAATTTTACCTGTCACTGTAGGTCTGACCTTGCAGTTTCCAGGTATGGGCAGATAAGTTAAAAAATAGGAATACACAATCCAGAAGTAAGGATATTTGTATCCTTGACATGTGACAGGACAGCAATAAAGGTAATTGAAATATATGATGCATTTGGCATTGATGCAGATACCTAATTTTGATGGTGTAGGAGAATGACTGATGTGACATTTTACTCATTTTCTTCAGCTGGAGCTTGTACAATTTCTCAAGAGTAAATGACCTTACAGTATTAGATAATATAGTCTTGACCCTGACTATCATGGAGGCTCAGAGTGTGAATATGCAGTCAGCAAAACAGCCCAACTAAAATTTAGCTACAATTTACTGTGGGGCAAAATCAATTAAAAGTTTCAATGATAATGCATGATGGCCTTGACACCCTCAATGTTCCCTCAGCTGCTTCTTAGTTTTTGTTCCATCTGCTTCTAGCATTTTCTGTGTTTCTTAAACATACTTTCACTGAGATGCCACCAGCTTGTCTGAGGGGCTCAGCTGTGCCCTGCAGTGTGTCCTGTGGAGCCAGCTGGAGCCATCTGTGTGTGGCACAGGGCAGCCCTGGTCCCTTCTCACAGAGGGCACCCCTCAGCCCCTGCTGCCAGTGCCTGGGCAATACTCTCAATTCACTATTTGGGATAGCTAAACACACAATTGAAGGTCTGTCTACATTTATTTCTGCCCAATGTCCGATCCAATAAGCAATCTCAGAGGACAGCCACTTTATTAAGCTTTAAAGACGGGACTGGAAAAATGGGGTGAAAATTCCTCTTATATATACCACTCACCCATGAGAAACAGTAATGTAGAACAGACGACTCATTAAATTCATTTATACCTATTAACTAAAACTACAGAAACTTTTACTTTCTGTAACTCAGGAGAGTACGTTAACTGAAAGCTTATGTCATATCACAGGTCAGCTGATTTCAGCCTGACTTACTGAAGGTGACATTTTAATAAAAACTCTTTGTTCCAATATTCTTTTTCACTGTTTAACTCCACTAAGTAGACTTGCTGTTAAATTTTTCTATTCAGTGTGCTTTCATGAGTCTGGAATTAGGACTTCAGTGTCTTTGGATAACTTAAAAATCTAATATAAATTAAATTAGCATCTTAAAAATTAACATATCAAAGATAGACTAGAAAGAATGCAATGCCAGTACAATACTTTTTGGCTTAGTAATAACTTAAATGACTATTTTTTCTTTAAGGATTTTTATTGTAAAACATGAATTCCATGTGCTCCTTTTAAATACTGGTCTGAAAAAAAAGCCCAACCAATAGTCAAATAATTATTTGGTTATCTAATTGAAAATAAAAAGAAAAGTACACAACTTGCTCCCCAAAATTCATATTTTCTAGGTATTACAGTCAGATATATATTTTTGCATGATCTTTCATTGTTTATCAGAATAACTCCAAACATAAGGTGAGATCACCAGCAAAGACCAGCAGCCACTGTTACTGCCTGTCAGAGCATGGCCTCTAGAATTACGGAGTACACAATACACAACTGCTTTGTTTTTTTTTTTTTACACTCCAGATCTTTAACATCCATAATGAGCCAGTCTGCCTTTCAGGAGGCTTTGTTTTAGTAAAGAGGGTTAATTTTACAGCTGCAATCCTTAAATGACAATGGTTATGTCTAAAAACTGTAAAAATGGTTACTTCAGCTAGCAAGTATTTTTACCTACTGCAATGTTTTCTTTTAACATATTCCCAATATTTGGACAAGGATCTTTGTGGTGGGTTGACCCTGGCTGGATGCCAGGCATCCATCAAAGCTACTCAGTCACTTCCCTCCTCAGCTGGTCAGAGGAGAGAAAGTATAATGAAAAGCCCACAGGTCCAGATAAAGATAGGGAGAGATCACTCACTAATTACCATCTGTCTGGACCCTGATTTTTATTTTGAAATTCATGCCCTTTTTGGAAATAACAAAATCATTTTAAAGGAAGCTAGATATGTTTTTGAGTACTGTGTGTTTGTCTTAACCTGTAACATGGATATTATGTAAATTAAGATAACTTTTGCAATAAAAAATAATGGTCCCAAGTAATGAATTTTTGTAACAGAAGCAATCTTATAAGTGGGAAGAACATTATATGAAATAATATTTTTCCATTTTGTAGCTGCAGCAATATGAGTATCTTCACTGTGAAAAAATAAGGAATAAAATTAGTATTATTCATAATATCTACAGAAGATATTACCATTTTGTATTATATTTCTTTTGGGAATTATGCTTTCTGATACAAATTTTCATTCCTTAATAAATTGCTTGTTAATGATACTGAAACCAATATAAGCCATTTTAAAAACTCGGAGAAGTTCCTTAATCCAAGCAGTGGACTTTGTGTTCATACATAAAAAATTGCGTAGTAATAAAACAACATAATAAATAAATGAAGGGAAGTAAACTGTAAAACAAGTTCCTGGCCATTCAAGTGAAACACTTTGTCAAGTTAAACTGACTAAAGATAAATCAGATCCTGGGTTTATCAAATGGCTCATCCTTATGTTGTGTTATTGGCAAGAAACAGCTGATTAGCTGATTGGCAAGAAACAGCTGAAAGTCACTTTGTATAATTATGTGTTGTATCAAGACTTCTCTGGTCCACTATTTTTGCTGGACTCAGTAAAGGTTTCTGGTTCTTTGTAACTTGTGCAATTGGTTTTTTTTGGTTTTCATTTCATTTCTGAGTATAAAACACCAAACTAATGTGTAGTAATACTGTACTGAATCCATATGCATTCTAAGGTGTTTTAATGTACCTAAAGAACTAGCTTAAGAACCAGTAGAAACAACATATTTTATGATCTGTTTTGCTGTAGAAGTAGTTAGTGCCCAAGAATAAGCCCTATCTTGCTTTGGCTATGTTATCCATTTCATAATCTTCTCTTTCTCATCAATTAACTGTTCAGCTGCCTAAATACATCTACCTAATATCATCTGATGAATGCAAGGGTGGTTCAGACATCCACTTAAAGCTGACAGGTAGAACACAGGCAACTTTATCAGGTAAAATAAGCTGGTAGCAATTACTGCCAAAGTATAACTAGTAGCTAGTACTTACATTTGGGCAATCAAATACAATTGCCAAAATGCAATTGTAACTTCAGACTTGTCTTTATTGAAGGGCAAGAGTTGGAAACATAGGTAAAGAAGACAATGGAAAGGAAGAACCAAAAGGAACAGAAACATTTGGCTTCTAAACCTTTTCTCTCCATGTTTAGAGCACTTATTTATGTCCCTGTACCAATATGATATACCTGAACTTTCTTTGATAATGAAATTCTTCCCAGTGAACATTATTTGGAATTATGACTGAAAAACAAATGTCTCTGATCTCGCAACACTAACCATTAGGGTACACAAAAGCTTGATCATGTTCTTTCTTATATTTTTTTAAGAATTATGTATTTATTCTTTTGAAAACTAAGTGGGTTTCCAGAAGAGTGAGAAGAGATAGGTGATGGAAGTTGAAGGCAGACGCTCAGAATGTCACAGCACTGAATTTCTCTAATTATCTTGCAACTACTTTAGCTAGGTGCCTAGGAAGCCTTAATGTCAAATATTAACAGAAAAAAAATCAGGCATCTCATGGGTATTTAGTATTTTTATATTAATGATTTAATTATTTAGCATTTTTTAAATGTAGGCATGCAATTGACAAAGTTCATGTCATTTTATTTAACTTACCAGACTCAAATCAAAGAATTTCTGATGTCATATTAAAAATATTAACCTACAAATGAGAAAGTAAAGTCAGCACAGAATTTCAGACATATTTATTCTTTTTCTGTTTTACAAAACATTTGTTATCAACTGGCTTGTTAAATGTCTTGAGCCATTTGAAATATGAAGTGCTCTTCTAAGTGTGCAACCTCTGACATCAGTATAATTTCCATTGCATTTTATCTACAGTAATATCTTTTTTCAGTCCTGTTTTGAATGTCATTTTATATTCCCAGTTAAGTAATATTTTCCTCTTACTTTTCCTATTTTCTACAGTATCATGTACTTTCACATTCCCTTTTTTTTCTGACTCCCTTAATAAATACTTTAGGTTTCTTTTACTTGCATTTTCCTGGAGTAGCAAGCCTGCTAGGGTAGTGGAAGAAAACTTCAGAGCTGTAATTTTTGTAATGTTTGTTTCCTTGAGCTTGCTGTAGCACAAACAGCTTACTCTAATTGTACCAGATAAATCACTGGAAAAAGGCCACTCTAGTTCTTAAATTTTATATCAGCTAAGTTGTCCCCTTTGGTGTTTTAATTTAATGAAAGAAGTTAATTGATGCAGAAATAGTTTGGCAGCACTATTATTTGAAGAGTCTGAGACAGACAATGATGATTTCTCTTTAACGTGAACTTGATTATAAACCCATATCTGCTGAGAAAGAATACAGTAATCACTTTCTTCTAGTGTTCATTATTTTGGTTTGTGTCTTCATTATTTCAGTTTGTGTCCTCTTGAGGCCTTCCCAGAAGTGCAAGTCTCTAAATTACAGAACCAGTCTTGACATTGCGATGCATGTTAGCAGAAACTTCTGCTGACACAGTGGCAGACTTAAGTCAACAGTGGTCTGTAATAGTTTGGAGATATTTCTTTGTGAACTGCTTTATGGTATTAGCAGCCAAAGTCAAAACAAATGTTTGCATTTATTTCAGAAAAAAATAGGTTTACAACATGACATGCATTTATATCATAAGTCCTCTACTGGTCTTTGCCTGCCTGTGGATATATCATTCCAGGAGCTGGACTTTGATCCTCCTTGTGCATTCCTTCCAGTTCAGGATATTCTATGATACCCGACCTTATCTTTGTTCTTTTTCTTGGAATAACATGGTCACTCACCTTTTTCATCTGCTTTTTTTTACGAATCCTGTAGTTCTCCTCCAGCTCTTTGCCTAGGTCTGTAACTATAATGCAATCGAATCTGCTCTTCAATGAAGTTTGTCTGACACTTTTAAATTATGGATTATGGGAAAATGAACAAATACCAGTACAGTTAGAAGTCTTCCACTGCTCTTTCAGAACTGAGAAAAACATCACTATTGTCCTGTAGTAGGGAAACTTCATTACTTGAATCAGGATGTTCCAGCTCATTGAATCTAAACTTATTGAATGCTCAAGTAAACTAAATGTACTGCATGATTATGGAGAATAATTCTTATACTGCATATATAAGAAAGTCTAAGTAAAGCCTATTCTTCCTTCTATACATTATAATTTTATATTCATTCCTTTTTCATGCCGACTTAAAATATTATTTGAACAATAACTGCTTTTCTAATGCCTAACTTGGTTCTTTCCTCTTAATAGTAGCTTTTGGGGATTTTTTTTAGCAGTAAAATTATTTAAGATCTCTTGTACACTGAGGCCATCTGTATGGCTGGTACTCAACAGGGACATTTCTTTGGCAGTACTACATTAATTATACAGAAAAAATGAAATGTGGAATATATACTTTGGAATGCAGACTGGTAACAGAAGAAATACACTCATTTACAAGCATTGTTTATCATTTTAATTCTCTTAATGCTGTACATAATAGGTCACATGTTCAACAATAGTTCACATTTAATAGGTTTTTCAGGGTAAAGAAAATGCCAACCATGAAGGTCTCAAAAATGCAGAAATAGGATGTTGATAACGTACTAATTTCAGGAGTGATCAATGGCAGCTCTCCTGGAAGACTGCAGCCATCCTGTGAAGGATAGGAATACATTCAAGAAGGAAAGTGGATCCAACATCAAAATGAGAGAGAAAGAAAGTTGTACAAAGAAGTCTATGCCTCCTTCTCAGTTCTCTAAATTAACATCTCCTTTGAAGGAAAGGAAAAGATCGACTGAGATCTTCAGGATTTAAATAAAAGAGTTCTGTACCTTCCAAGAAACTCTATATATGTTCAGAAAATAACGAAAATTCTCTTTTTAAAAAGGCATTGATTTTAGTGCTCCTAATTTCCTTATACTTTTTTGAAATATAAAATTAATATAAATATTGTACATGTAGTCATATAAAATATAATAAATATGATTTTTAATGTAGCCTTTACTGCAAATCATCTGCACTGAAGTATTCAGTATATTAGAGATTATTCTGACTTTCAAGAAATGCTTTTACTGAATTCCTTCTGCTCTTCACAGAAAGAATTAAGGGGGTTTTGATTATTGACAAATTACAAGAATATCATTCTGTAGACCAGTACTTAGAGAACTTTCATATAAATGAATAGTCCCAGTCCAAAAGTGGTTAAAAGGACTCTTTCTCTGCTTTATTTGTTATTAAGAAGTGGTACCATTCAAGAGTTTGCTTTTTGCACTTGGCAACAAAGAATCCATCTTATTTCCTTACAGTTCTCATTAGAAGCCAAAGACTTCCCTTAGGTGTTCCTGAACAAAGTTCAGTAATGTTTACTTGGGAGGGGAGGAAATCATAACTTCACAACAATAGAAATATTTTAGAATAAATCCCACATAAATTAATATTTTCCTAAAAATTAGGATCTTTTACATTATGAAACTATGGGTACTAATCACTTTATATTTGTGTCACAAACAGCAGATTTTCATCCTTTTTTTGTAACTTAGAAGTACATGCAAGAAATTTTTCTTTTATCTGGTTTTGGATTTCAGTCAGGATTTTAGCTGCAATTTGCTACTGTATGTAATGTGAGTTCATCGGTCTATGAAAAGAGACACACTGAGGAAACTGCTGCCTCAAAATAAATTTCCTTATTAGTCACACACTGTGCAAGCTAGTGTAGTGTTCAGAACACTGCAGTAAAGTAAACGCTACAAACTGGAGCATATTTATCTTTCAAATGCAAATACAGTTTTAGTAGCTCTGTGAATTTAGAAATATAACTTCATAATTTGTCCGTAAGGAAATAAAATAAACATACAAAGAGAGAAAAATAATTTAAAAACAGTGGCCACATGTTAGGACAGTTGGAACCTTGATTTAAATTTACAAGTGCCTTGTAAACCATTTGAACTGTTTTCTTGTGCAAAAGAATGAAAAGAATGGGAACATGAAAAATACTCAATAAATTTTCTGTGGCACCAAAAGTTTTCCTATCTCTGGGCCATTAGGATATAGGAATAGAGGATAGTATGGCCTTCCTTCACTGATGTTGATAGTCATATCTTTCTAAAATACAAGAATATTAATGTCTTTAAAAAGAAACCTTCATAATTTCAAGAAGATGGCCTTTATCATAAGTAGTTGCAACTCATTTTAGTAAATGAGCTATGTGGATGACTTGGACAAGCAATATGTTTTGAATTCATATGTCAAATATAGTGAAGTTTCAGTAGCTTGAAAATATGATGGAAAGAAATACATATTGCTTACCACTGATAATGGCTGTCTGAAGTAGTTCAAAAGAAATTTAAAGGAATTTGTTATATGAATTATGTGTTAAGTTACTTAGCAGTCTAAGTACTTCCAAATTATCTGCTTTATCAGAATTAATTACCCATATTGCAATAGGACAAAGTAAGTAGTACTTACGGATGTAATTACAAATTAAAAGCCAGTAAACACTCCCTTAAGAAGGTACATTCTTAAGGCAATTTGCAACCTATTACTATATAGATTACTGGTTAACAAATGAGTAATCAAAGTGAGGTCAAAGTTAAAATTAAATAATATGTTTGAAGCTCAAATAAAAATAATAGCTAATTTGATCTATTTAGAAACTTTTGTTATTGTAGGGCAGTGTAATGAAAGTATGCAAACATCAGTGTTGGCATATAAGATCACAAAAACACAGGAAAATTACTCAAGCTGGCAACAATTGCATATTATCTTGGATTCAGAAGACTTTTCGCCTAGTAGTATTAGGTCAAATATTTACTCCTAAAGTCTTATTGCTATGTCCTTTTTCGGTAATTTTTCAACCTTCTTCCACAAAACCACATACCCTTTCTGTGAGTTTAATCAACCTTAAAGTTAAACCATGCATCTAAGAATATTGTCCAAATGCTTCTTGAATTCTGACAAGCTTGTGGCCTTGACAACTTCCCTGGGGAATTTTCCAGTGCTTGACCATCCTCTCAGTGAAGAACTTTTTTCTAAATTCTAAACTAAACTTCCTCTGATATATCTTTAAGCCATTCCCTCACATCCTATCACTGGACAGCAGAGAGAAGTGATCAGCACCTCCCTCTTGGTCTATCTCTACGAGGAAATTGTAGACACCAATGACTTCACCCCTGTCTCCCCTTGCCTAAGTTGAACAAACCTCATATACTCAGCCACTCCTCATACGTCACTCCTGCCTGTTCTTCCACCATCTTTGTTTTCATTCTTTGCACTCATGTTTAGGAGTGACAGGAAAAGAGCATCCCTGCCAGAAATTTTCAGTTACAATTTTTTCAAAGTGAAAGGAAAAGAAATTCCCCAAGTAAGCCAGTGTTTGTAATGTATCTTTTTAATTTATGCAGGTAGAAATGGTATGCAGGGATAACATAGACTTTCATGATCCAATAGTTGCTATAGGCACTTCTAATTTAGAAATTGAGGATTCTGCTAACTTCTGCTTAATGCCACGAGTGCACACTGGAGGCCAACCTAAAGAAACAGCTTTGCAGAGAAGGACCTTGAGATACTGGTGGACAAGCTGACCATGAGCCAAAAAAGGGCTCTCATGGAAAGAAAGCAACAGCATGATGGGCTGTGTTAGGCAGTGTTGGCAGCAGATGGGACCTGCCTGACTGCTCAGCACTGATGATACCGTATCTGGAGTGCTGTACATTCAGACTTTAGTCTGAAGACTATCAGAAATGTCCTTGATAAATTAACAGCAAATAAATCTTTGTTGGGAGGGATCCTGAGAACAGTCTGTGCACTGTCATTATTACCCTCCTTATATTATACAGTGTCCAAATAGCCTCATCACCAAAGTTGTGTAAACAGTGGGAACACCTGCTTCAGGCAACTTATAAAATGATATAAGGAAAAATTACCACAGGATATAAGTTCCTTACTCTTACCTAGCACATATTGCTCATCATATTTAGGGAAAAAAACTTAGAACTAATCCAACTCCACTTCTTGTGAAGCTCAGACTAGACTCTGACTTTATGCCCTTCATTTCTATGATTAAGGATTAAAATTAATTCAAAGACTATTTGCTTTCTTTAACAGCTCACAGAAGTAAGCACTAATGTATATTTAAAAATATTTTTAAGTGTATATTTAACCTTTCATATTAGTAAACTCTTGTAGAAAAGAAACTAAAATTAACCTGTTTTTATGTAAGCAATTCTGGGTACCTTTTCTGTTGTTTTGTTCCAGTATTTTGTATAGCTAAAAAGAATTGACTTAGTTCTAATTCCTCATGCTTAGGAATTCTTTATTACAACCATTTATTTTCTTTTGTCCTGCTTGTTATTCTTTGAACTTACGTCTCCTCAGGCTTTTCAATATTTTCTATTGGCTCTTCTCACTTTAATTTAATTACTTTTTCTTTTTCTGAGACTTTTCAGAAATGGAAAGTTTATACACTGTACTGAATTATATTTCTAACTTGACCTTTAAGTATTAAAAGATGAGAAAAGGTATCTTGAAATAGATTCAAATTTTAGATCTGTGATTTTCTTTGAATCCCATTAAAAATGGGTATTCTTTTTGAAGTAGGGTTGCATGCAGGAGCTGTGAATAAGATCAATAGCAAACAGCAGATTTATTAATAATATAATATGAAAAAGGGGAATACTTGTAGTGGTGTACGAGCGCTGAAAGTGAAACAAAATGAGGTGGGGGAGGGGCAGGGTGTTGCATAAAAACCAACTTAGAGTTTATACATGAATCCTGTAATTTATTCACAAAAGATCTATACTTCAGTCAAGTTTTGATTGTCATAGGGTCAATAAAGAAAATAGTTTCATTTTGGTATCTCTTTGCAATGACATGTGGTTAAGACTCATAAAGATAAAATTTGTAACTCTTGTAAAATTCTGTTATGAGAGAATAAAACCAAAGAAATCCCTGTTTGAAGGAAAATTTTCTTTTTCCATGATCATTCAGTAAATAGCAGTCCAATTATACTGTCAGACAAGTAAAATAATTTACTTATATCTCTCCTAGTAGGTTTAGGGCGTCATTATTCATACAGGAAGACACTTTAAACATGATGAAAAATTATGCATGATTTTTAGTAAAATATAAAGTTTGGCAAGTTTAGGGACTAAAATAATGGTAATAACAGATCATTTTTTGATTAGGCAGGCAAACATAAATTACTCTTATTCTTCTTTTATTTGAAACATTGGGACTCTGACCATGAATTAATGCTTTATTGCTTTTGAAAATACTCTCAAAGGAACAAAGGAGGAAGCCTACATAAGCCATGGGGAAATGACTAGTGATGTAATACTCCACTTAGACATTCACAGCTCTTAGGGTTTGGATGGACTCCACCCAAGAGAACTGAGGGAGCTGGCAGAAAAGGTGTGGGAGGAAGGTGTTTAAAGATTTGGTTTTGTTTCTCTTTACCCTATACTGATTTGATAGGTAAGAAATTTGATTTCCCCAAGGCAAGTCTCTTTTGCCCATGACAGCAATTGGTGGGTGATTTCTCCCTGTCCCGAACTCAACTGACATGCTCTTTGTTCTATTTTCTCTCCCCTTGCCCAGTTGAGGGCACTGATAGAGTGGCTTTGGCGAGCACCTGGCATGCGACCGGGGTCAACCAACCACAGCCTCCAACAGATAGATCTGCCCCAGGCAGATGATCCAGCTGAAAAAGGGTATCTAAAATGTTTCTTATGCTTGGGTTTGGTAAACAAATCACTCTCCAGACTGTTCCAGTACTGACATTTATCTGTGGCTGAATTTGAACTCTAAGCAGAAGATTATTCTTGGGGAAAGAAGAAAGCATATTAACAATTGGCATACACGTTACCATTGTTCACATAGATTCATGTTTAAAGGATACTGACACATCCCCTTCTCAGAGCAAGGTCTGTGTCATAATTAAGGGAGAAAGAACCATAGGAACTCATTTATGCCCTTGAAAAATCTAACTTAGCTGACACCTATCTTGAAAGTGTAAAACATATTTGTAAAATATTCCAAGAACCAAATGTCCTATTCACTGGAAACTGAACTTCTTTCTATTTAATTTCGTGAAGTCTGCTCTTTTTAAAAGTGTGGACATCCTGTTAGACCATATCTGTGCTCATATGACTCAGTGTCTTTTTAGAACTTTTAGGCAATTAGGTATAGAAGGCTGTTTTGAGGACTGTAGGTGTTTACTGACAGTTCATAGATACCAATTATTGTGGCTTATCTTTTGTATTGCAGATATTGAAGAATAATATATGGTTCATAGACTGTCAGTTAATTATATGTCAATAAAAGGTCAATAAAATGCTTTACTCCTGTTTTGGTTTAAAGTACATTAAGTAAGCATTTTTCCTGCAACAGTATCTAACTCAAAATCTAGCTGAAATGGGGGTTAGAAATTGCTGAGGTTATTTTCTTAATTTCTCTGTTAAAATTTTGGGTCTGCAAACGCCACTATTCAGGAAGATACCTAAGTGTCAATTGCATCAGTACTAAAAATGTAATATCTGCATACTTTTAAACTTTGAACATGAACTAGCTTTTTTTTTTTTTTGAGTGTCCTATCCAACAGTATAATTCATTTAAACGTTTATGATTTTGTCACACAGAAATAGCTAAAATCCAGATTGAAAATTATAAGTATTTATTGGAGAATGTCCATTTGGATTGTATTTCTTCACATAGTTTCCTAAAGTTTAACTTATTTTTGACTAACATTTTTATGTCTAATTTTATGAAATACATGTGCTCTGTAATTACTGTGCTACTGTAAGATGTAAGCCAACTTTTGAAAAACATATTGTATAACAAGGCAAATTTTGAATCCCAACAGGTTACTAAATTTTATGAGAGTCCATTGTTTGTCCTAACTTGCCTATTAATTTTCCTCTTTGAAGAAAGAATATGTTTTTATATTTGACACACTTTAAAAATTATATCTTACATTTTAAAAATTATTTAACCTCTAAACCAATGTAATAAAATTAGTATGTATCATATATTATATTAGAAAATAATACAAATTTGTACTAATAAAGTAATTAAATCCGGCATTATGCCAGGGTTAAGGTTCTTTCTGTAGTTCTAACACACAGAACTTCAACATCTTTGTGAAGCCTAATATAATCACTTAATGTAAATATCATGTATCATATGTTTTTTTAAAAAAATAGTTTTGTCATTCAGCAAAATGTTTTTGATGATTTAAAAGCCTTAATAATATGTTTTAAAGTTTTACTTATATCTTACAAATAAAAAACAACATTAAACAAACATAAATACTATCAGACCACATCAAAAAGCCAAATCAGCAAAAGATCTGAAGTAAATGGGGAAATTTTAGGTACGTTTTTGGATAGGAGACAGACTTTTCATTCTTAAGTTATTTTGAATTCAATCCATTTTGCATATGCTTCTCTTGTTTAAACAAGGCTTTATTCCTTCGGATGCCTTATATTTTTCCTGTCTTCTCTCAACTTGTACTACTATTTGTAATACACTTTCTTAACAGGATCAAAATGGGATGTGAAAAATTCTAATTTCAGACATTTTTTGTGTGTCACTTAACACACTGTGCCACTAAGCAGGCTTCTTCTGTCTCAGAAATTATCTGTTAGATACAAGACCATATGTTAGAAGAAGATCTTTTGCTGTTATGGTTTGATAACTTTAAGAAGACATTGCAAAAAACTTTACCTATTATCCTGCTTTACTTGCAGTTCCTGACATGTCTTGGTATTGATTAGAGGTGTGTAGGGCAGTCAAGGCTGAAGTAAGGATAACAATGTCTATTATTTCACTGAGGTAAGCTACATGTAACCAGCAGGGAGCAAGACCATTTACAGCTAGGTAACCATATCAGCAACACTCTATAAGGCCGAGATTGCTTACATACTGATATCAGAAACACCAAATTTAAGTGTACAGACTCTTATGCCTTAATACTACTAATGTTTCAGGTTTTTAAATTTTTTTTTTTGTCCTAAGGTTGCCTATGTGTCTGTAAGAATGCATATGGCATGCATGTTGGTGTGAATATGTAGGTATCTGTTGTGTCACAGAGAATTTGCTATAGTCCAGGCACTCAATGAACCCCTGTGAGATGTTATCGTTTCCTGTACAAATTCCCTTTCATTCGTTCCATTCTTCTACGTGTGAACAAATACTTTTCATGACACTGTTCTATACTGGCCCTCATCCTGACAGTTCCTTTAAGTATTCTTGTAGACCATCACTTCAGATACATGAGAAATCACACCATAGTTCGTTTTACTAGTGGCTGAACATTGGCTCTTCATTCTCTCCTTCTCTTCTGGGAAAAAAAAAAATTAAAAAATTCACATTACAACATATAGTATTCTGTTTTGTAAATGTAATGTAATCATTAATTTCATTAATTTCAATTATGACATGTCCCTAACAATGGAAGTGTGGTAGATCCTTTGCATATTTGTCAGTGATCACTAAACAGTAATTTAGCCTTTGGAAGTGCTTTATATAGCTTTCATCGTTTTCGCTTTTGAAAACTTAGAGGTTCATATTAATATTTTCACTGTATTTTTTCAATACCCAATGTTTAAAATTGTTCCACCTGTTTTTACTTATGAAATGCATTATACTTCAGAAATGAAAAGAGCAATGTGGAAATATTTCTGTGAAAATGTAGATCATCACGGTTACAATATGCTTTACAGTAGGCACATGGTAACATGAAAGCATTCAGCTGATCTGCTGGAATATGTTATTAACAACCCACTCTTTAGGAAAATTTTGACAAGTCCTTCTAGTTAACACTTTATTCTCATTACCACAGCTAGTACATAATGCAAAGAAGTCTCCTACTTGGAATGGTCACAGCTCAAAACAAGCACAGGAAATCAGGAACAGAGTACTCAGAATGGAGACTTGAATCAGGCCCTATATGAATCTTCTAAACTGTGCTCTGCCATTTGATGATCTTTCAGTTTCCAAGCTATACTCTATCCTATGAAGCTCTCCACACAACTAAGAATAAATTATTTTCAGTTTGGAATATTATCTAAGATCTCCTCTGATCATTGCATCACAGATCAATTTGGTGACTCAAAATCCCTGTCAATCTCTGTTTGTTGAGAATAAAGATGATTATTCATCAGTTTAAATTATGCCTATACCTTTGTTCAATTTAATTCACTCTAATTTCTTTTAATATATGGTATTTTCCTCTGAGAATAGTATTTTCTTTAGTTCATTTTCAATTTGTATGTTGCCTTTGATTTCTCACATTAGAATACTAAATGTCTCTGACATAACTTTACAGAACTGAAAATCAGTTCATTGTAAACTAAATACACCCTTTCAACATATGCACACACATCCTCACTATGGGGTTAATGTATTTAAAATAGTCAGGGTGTTTGCATTCTCCAAACATACATTCAAATAAGGTGGACACACTGTTAGGGTATTTTCAAATCAAAGAATATTTTTCAATTTATTAGGAGTGAGTGTAACTGGTTGGAAGAGAATGTGAATATATGGAGATTGCCTTCTAGCTGTCTTTCAGTTGATGTTTTCAAGTAAATTTGATAATAAAATAATTGTGTCTGAATATTTACAAATCTCAGATTCTCTTTTAGATCAAATACCTTTATTCCTTATATGAAGAAGTTATCTAAGAAAATTTGTATACCATGAAATACACTTTGAAGTGTGTAGATTTAAAGAATGATCACCTTCTTATTTATAGGAGTTGGTTGACACCTTATTTTAGACATAATTTGGATAATTCTATAAAAGTGCAGTTCAAAGATAAAATTTAAACCAGCAGTCAGTAGTGTGGCTATAAAATAAAATCTAACAGACTGAACTGTCAAAGAAATTTGAAGAAATCAAATTTACTATCACTCTTGGTTTCAGGCAAAAATTGTAGAAATCGTATATGAGCTCATTATTTTAAATTAATCATATGTAACTGATGATGAAAGCAAGTATATGTATTCAGATGATAAATCACAGTACTTTGCACTTTTTTATAAAGGAAATCAATTCTGATTCAACAATTAGCAGGCCGTTCTATGAATTTAAAATGAGCTAATTTCACGTAATACATTTTCAACAAAATATAGCCAAAGACCTAAAAATCTATCTTGAAGTGGAACAGTTTTGCTCATATCTTGATGATTGTTTATACAAGCTTGGTGAATTCAACTACCTTTATGTCTGAAAAAATCATGTTTATGTATTCATGTTAGCATTTATTATACCCAGTTCCCAAAGGAGTAATTAATATCTCAACTTAGATCATCTTTGGCAGATGAAATCCTGTTTTTCACATGGCATCTTAAGCTATTACTTTGCGCAGGTGTTAAGGACCAAAAGGTTCATCAGTTTCAATGTCTGGCGCATGTGAGTGATGCCCAGGGGACGTAAAAGACAACGCTGGAGAGGCCTGCTCTCACTCACTGGTTACACACGTCCATGCTGTTAATGGTCTCATTAGGCATACTACACAAAATGTGTGACTTATTAATTGTGGCCTCTCCTACATGCAATTATCTACGCACATTTGTTACTCTTTGAAACATCAAATAATTTTAAAACCATGGAGTCATTAGTGTTGCAGTATCACTATATTGTCACCAGACAAACTGCTCTAGTTTGTCTTGATATTTTTAATTATACATTCTGAATTATATCACAAATGTGCTACATAGCATCTAGTTTAAAAATTCTTATTCAAAAGAATAGAATAATTTGCATATTTTCTAGTAAGTTTGAGAGTTGAGAGTGAATTTACAAAAAGTATATTTGTAGCAAATATCTTTTTTTTGGTCAAAGAAGTTTTGACTAACAACAGGTTAAATGTTCCCTGATGTTTCAGTATTCCTTGGTAACATGAAAAAAGCTGTCTTCTAAATTCTTGAATAACATCCAGAGTAAAATTCATAGATAATATGCACATCTACTGTCATTTTTTTATCTATTCAACTTGTCCATCTAATCAGGTAAGTACAACTTTAATGTTTTTGTGTTTTTAATTAGTGCTGTTATCAAACAGGATTAGATTAATTTTTAGTGTTTTTAAAATCTTCTTTAAACAAAGGGTAAGTGCAAGAATTTTCTGCCTCAAACAAAAGGTTTGAGAAAAATTATAAGAAACTTACTACTGAAATTTTAAGGCGTTTATATCTGAAATTTTAAAATAGCTTTAGCTGCCACTGCCACTGTGTATTCCAGATAAATAAGAATTTATATAAATAAAGATATAGATAAAATCAGTGTATGTTTGCCAAAAGAAAAGAAAGAAAAAGAAAACTAATTGTATTTCAAGAACAGTTCAGGTGCATGTGAAACAGAACCTTTTTTTTTGTGTCATTTAAATACTTGGTACAAATGTGTCAAACACTTTTATAGAGTGGGAAGATCATAATTTAAGCTGTCATAGGGTGAAATTATTTTGAGAGGTTTCATCAGCAGGGGGTTGGAAACAGTTTAATGTAAGAGTGCCTGCAATTAATAGAGTTCTATCTAGCCAGAGGGTTGATTTATTGTGCTACTGTTGTCTTTCTTTTTCTTTTCCCCCCAACTCCACCCCCGCTTTTGAAAATTCCATTCATGAATCCCATGTGTCCTCAATAACATAAATTGGCATGAAGAGTTTACAGCAGTCTTAGGTATTCCTTCCTATTTTCTTTCCAGGTATTACTAAATTAAGGCTTTCAGGTCAAATGGGTTTAATTAATCTCAAGAGTGTGCATTTGGCAGTAAATGAAGACCATTTACGTTGTATTTCTGATTATTTAAATTATTTTAAAATTGTTTTTGTATATGAACATTGAGAATTTGTCTCTCAAACAAGCCCATTTTCCTGTAAGAGGTGTCTGTACAATTTTGTATAGACAAGAAGATTTTTTGCACTGCATAGGTAATAGGTTTTTTATCAAATTAATCAAACCCAGAGAGACAAAGAAAGAGTCTCAATGGAGTTTTCATTAAGAGATTGTGCCAGTTAAAATTCTTGTATGGGAGACTTTTTTATTATAAATTAGGTTCCCCAAATCTCTCCAGCATATTAGTGTCCTTCCTATTACTTATTCATTAGGATAATGAATCCAGGTGAGCAGCTCTGGAAAAATACGTATCTGAAAATTTCAATTTCTGAAAGACATGCTTTAAGCCAATGCTCATTCCACTCTATACTTGCATCTGCTAGAAAAAGTGCCTTTAACATGGCACCATTGATTTCATTTCCTTGTGTTGAAAACAGGAGTACTGACAGTAAATGTCTGAGTACTGCTGAATTTCCTGCACACTTCACCCCTCTCATCACATTTCTAAAGCATAGTCCAGAATTTTCCTCCTGAGAATATCCTTTCTATTTTCAATCAGCACATACACTGTGATGTAGAATTGTCAGCTTTCAGCCACAACACAAGGAATGGATCTATCCTGCACACCATGCCTACTGGACCTAGTGGTTTTTCGTTTTTGTTCTTGGTTTGTTTGAGTACACACAAAGAGTGCAATCCTGAAGTAGGAACTAGACACTAAACTCAATATTTCAGCATTTTCTACTTTTCTGCTATGGGCTTAATTGAGGAACTCACTTCCTGCTGTTAGAAGGAGCCTTAGCATGCTTTTTGTCTTATGCCTTTTATAATTCATAATAAGTAGAAGTATTAAAATCTATGGCCAATGCTTTTATTTGTCACTTGATTATATTAATCATGGTTATTATTAAGATCTGTGAGAGATCTTGGAAAGAATGGGCTGTGGAACTAGGGAAAATAAATTAAGATCAGAGACAAAAATAATGGTTTCACTAATAGGGCCTAAATATTTTTATGGCTTCACCTTGCAGTAAAATGACTTGATATTTTTCTGTGATGCATTTAAACAGGTTCTTTTTTTGAGTGACAGTTTAGTTAGTTGATCCTTTTGCTCACTTCCATGAATAAAACCAGACTTCAGAAACTCAGGATATGATAATGGAGCCCATTTCATCACAGACCTCAACCACCAGCAGCTGGGTTGAGCAACTAGAAATGAGAAACTGCCAATGAGATAACAATAACAACAAAACCAACAACTAATAATACCCTAGGAAATTATATGAAATTCATACCACCTAAAAAGATCTACCAGAATTATGTGTTTCAAAATCTTTGTTTTTGGATAAAGACAAGTCAGAAACAAATGAGAAGGAAGAAGAGAATAAAAATACAAAAGTTAGTTGAACGAAACACAGAGAAGGCCTTTAAAAAGGAAGAAAAATTGTTTGATATTGAAAAAATATAAAAACCAGCTGTAGTGCTCATACAATTTTAAGAATGCATTCATTTAATGAGGCAGAGGATGTTAGCATGTTTTTATAGTCATAAAACTTTTTCTTTTCCAAATACAAAAAATAATTGGGAGAAGTCTGATTATTACTGAAGAAGTAAAACCTTGGTAGAAAGTGAGATTGTTTTGTTTCTCAAGCCTTTAGTGGGACTTTTTTATCACTTTACTAGAAGGGCTGGGTAATTTCATACTGCAGGGCCTTTTTGCTTATGCTTCTTTACTACTTTGCCAGACAGCAACAAGGAACAAAACATCTTTTCAAAGCAAGTGAGGATCAGATAAATAAAAATACATTTATATCCACAATATCTGAATGAAATATGACAAATGATATCATCCTATATTTTGTTTGTTTGGTTCTTCCTGGGTTTGGATAGCATTTTGTAGGGATAGAAAAAACAGGTTGTTTTTTTTCTTTTTTAATTTAGTGCCAGATAGTGGTGTAGTTGGAGAAAATCCCAAGCAGATCGAAAGCACTGCTAAAAATATCTTACAAGGCCAATCCATTAAATATAATTATAACGATAATTTTCTTCTATGTACTGTATCCTATCTACTACATACTGTGTTCTATGTTTTATGAAGTCTCTCTGTACCCCAGATTGTCAGATAAGTTTGATTCTCAAATGGTTTGTCATCAGCACTGATTGTGTTTTGGGGTTTCTGTTTCTTCCCTCCCTGCTCAGTCTCCAATACAGAAGATTTAATTTTCTATTTTGTGTGAAAAAACCACCATAGTTTTGAAAGTTTCACTATTCAAAAATAGATAATGAAGTTTAAAGTATTTGGTTTTTTTACTGCCATACTCTCCAACAAATTACAACAACCTTCTTGCAGTTTCCATCAAAAAACTCAGTCTCAGTATCTCACATTCAGCATGTAAATGTAAACTCTTGTTTATAAGGATTATAAATTGAAAAATTCCTCCCATTAATACTGTAGTCATCAGTATTGTAGCTGTGATTAGAAAACCCCAAATCCTCTTAAGATACTGTTAGAAACAGCATATGATAATGTTTACATAAACAATTATTAGATCCATAAATCAAGATTTTTAATTATTTAAAGTATGACTAATTCTTCTTGAATTATTGTATTTAAAATCCCGTGTCTTTTAGTAGAGTAGGTTTTTGGCTTAGTATTTACAATAGCAATAGAAATTATATCTAGTCACATAGTTGCTAATAATATTTTAGACACCCGTTGTTTAAATAAAAAAAGATGTAATAATAACCTTTTATAACACTTTCATAAAGACAAATAGGTTATTTTTTTAAAAAATTATTTTCAGTTTTAAAAAACTGTATTAATTTAAAATGTTACATTTTTAGTAGCCTTTTGATTAAGAATGATACTTGAGTGATTGAGGAATTACAGTCCATTGTATGAGAAATGGAACTTAAGTCTTTAAAAGATGTATAGAACTCACCATAATAATAGTCTAGATTTTTAATTTTTTATTTTGTGTGTCTACAAATATATTGTTAATTGAATGATGATTTTTCATTTTATCTATCAAATTACTTTTTTATTTTTGTAGCTTTTCTCCATATTGGTAACATTAATACTTTTAAAGTAGGAAATTAATTATTTTGAAAGCAAAAGTAATATTTTTCATAAGCATAATCTTTTGATAGAAATACTTGTGTTTCTATATATTTCTAAAGAAAACTTGTATTGTAAACTACTGTTTTCTTCAAAAATTGTGGATGTCATAAACAAACTTTGCATTATTTGCAATATCTGCAGCAGTTCTTATTGAAAATCAAAATTTTGCCCAATTGGCTCTATCATTCTGGGTTATATATCACCATCAAAATACTGTAAACTGTTATTTGAATGCTGCCTGTATCAGCTGCCAATTTTTGTTTAAGCTTCTCTGCCTCATTACAGCATCCAACAGCAAGGGGAGCTCTAAGACAAGTTGGAGTAAACTGAGAAACTTTTGAGAGAAGATTAGAAATACTGTCAGGAAAAGATAGAGTTTGGAGAAAAGATTTGGAATGGGGGAGGGACATAGCTGTTATTCACCATAAGTGAGGCAGCCAGAGGTGTTTACAAAGTACATGAGAGAGATTTAAAAAGTGTGGGAGATTATAAGAAGCAGCCAAGTGACTAAATAGAAATGATCCAAGAACTTTGAAAAAATCAAACTCGCATCTCAAGCGAGATGTGCCAAATAACTAAGAAAACCACTAGATATGATATAGTGGGTAAAGAGTGGTTGAAATAAATAATAAATCAGATGTAGATTAATCTATCCCAGATATAATAGCACCTATGAATTACAAATATAATTTACCTTCAAGTAAGAGAAAAAGGCTATATGAAGGGATGTTATACTTTCACTGAAAGGCATGAAGATTGTACTGAATATTTTTGTCTACAAAGAAATATTCTTTCATGAACATGCCAAACTAGTCCATTTTTCCAGCATTCTTTTTATTAAGTCCAAGATGGTAACTTCTGACCCAAATCAGAAAAAGTCTGTGATCCAGCAAGCACCAGATTTGTCATAGCCTATTAATTGCCATTGACATTAAGGTTCTAAATGAAAGATTTTAAGAATGGTTCCTGTTACTTAAATTTGTATCTAGCATTTAAATAAATGAATAGTAGAGCACTGTGAAATATTGATTGTACAAAACTATTTGACCTGTGCTGATTTTGAATTTATTTTGCACATCCAGTATTTTTTGCCCATCCACCTTTATTTCTAGCCACCGTAACCCATATTGTAGGATGTAGCAAGGACGTGTTTCCTGATCAAAGACTGCTTTGCTCACAAAGACCACATGCTTTGGTATATGAGAAATATATAAGTAGAGACATTTATTATATGACTGTAATGGTAGACAAGATTTGTTATTCCAATATATTATATATACTGTGGACACAAGAGGCAATTTTTGTTAAGGCAGGAAGAAAAGGGATAGCCAAATCAGAAGCAGAAGGGAATATATAACTCTATTCTACATCAGTACTGGGATCATCAATTAATCATGAAGATGTACATTTACACTGTAGACTGCTTTATTGCTAGCTTGTAACAGATGAAACTTCTGAATTTGATGCAGCCTAAACATCCTGAACTGAAAATCTAAGAATTGTTTTCATAAAGTTATTTTTTTTAGCCCAAATGTAGATTATTATAGTTACCAACCTTGCACATGAGCTAAAAAATATTATGATAGATATACTAAAATTAGTTGAGCATACTACTATGTTAATGCCCAAACATGTCCTTCTTATAGCATTTGTGCTATTTACATTAAACAATTTTTTTTATCTAGGAAAGGGATTCTTTTTGTTTGCTATCTGAAAATTGCAGAATTTTTTTTTTTTTTCATTCTTGGCTATGGATACTCAAGCTTGGCAGAGTGAGAAAGCAAATTTAGTTAGAAAGTAAAGTCACAAGTAATGAAAAACAAGAAGAAATAACAAATACTAATCAAAATTAATTTGTCTCATGTTCAAGTCAAACATTTATTTCAGAAGCCCAACATTCTCTGGAAAATATTATGTACAGCGCTATTTAAAGAAAAAGGACCATGCTGTCACAAGGCAGGAATGACTTCACAGCAAAGATAAGAATTCATTTTAAACTGTGGGAGTTATTAAACAGAAATGACAAGCACTAATCTTACAGTACATAAGTGTGAGTGGTGAGTAGGATAGAAAGATTCAATGAGCTGATTTTTTTCCCACACGAAACATGTTATAGGGAAGTGTATATTCAAATTTATATAGGAGAGTATGCCACTTTCCTAGATATATTCCAGTTTCACAGGAATAGAACATTTTGGCCTAATACTTCTAGTTATTAGAAGTTTCTTAGCTACTGGTAGTATCTGATAGATATTGTGGATTGTAACATAAGGAAAATGCTTAGCGTGAGTTTATCTGAAGTTTTATCACATGTTTAGAAGGTATATACCATAAAAAATAATTAGATCCATTCAAATTTTTGCCACCTGGGAATTTGTCTGTGAATCCCAGTTCAGAATGATCAAATATATCTGTTATGTAGCCATCAATTCAATAGTAGTCCTAGCTAGAGGATGATGTCCCAGTCACAATGTACGGGCTTGATACGATAAAATAATCTGTGAGACACCTCTAGGAAAATGCCCTATATTCTTAGTGTTCTGAGGTGTCAGTTGATAAAGATCTTGCCATCTACTGTACAGGTCTGACTTACCAGAGAGTTAGTTTGGGCTTCAGGAAGCTGTGGTGATTTTATCAAAAATATTCTCTTAGACTAAGGTTGCTTGTTTTGATTGTATTCTTTGATTTTTTTGGTTGGTTTGAGGTTTTTTTGTGGGGATGCATGTTTTTATCTTGTTTTGTTATCTATCTTGAGAATACAGAAAAGATAAAAAATTCAAGAACATTTAAATATGAATGTTTCAATTCAACTAGATTTTGGAATAGATAAGGGTTCATTTAATCTTCTCCTTTTTTCCTGATAATAAAAATTCTTCTAAATAGAAGCGGCAACAAATGGAATTCACCAACTTAATAAGAAACACTCATCACTCTGCTCTGTTTATTTAACACATTTCCAAAAATCAAAAGACTGAACACTGTTGTTTTACTAAATGCCAGCAAACTGATGATTTCATAAATATTTTCAACATTTATTTTAGATTTGCATTGATGTCATTTAGCATGTAATTCTGTTTCAGAAGGAATGCACAGATAAGGGACTGGTAGTTTGACAACAATTTTATGTAACAAACTCGGAAAATCAAAAATAATCTTTCCGTCATGGTTAGGTACCTTATCTGACACCTAAAAATAAACATAGATACATTGACAATAACACTGTGACCTGTCCTTCATTGAGGCAGTTAAAGGCTATCAAAATGTTGATAAATATTTTAGTCATGAAAAAGAAACTGAATGGGATAATGAGTGAATTTAATCAAAAATAAGGAAGTTGAAGGGGAATGTAGTTGCCTGTGAGCTGGGTTACTAAGCTGAACCATGTCTGGTTTTGGAATTCAATATAACGGAGAGGGAAAATAATGAATCAGCACTTTCAATTTTCATTTTAAGCTTTATTCAAGCCTTTTAATTTCCACAGTCTGTTAGTGTGCTAATGTTATTGGCAAATTAAAACATCCAGACATTTTTTCTCACAATCTGATTGTGTTATTCTCAACCAAGACAGAATGATTGGTTATAAATTTCTATTTACTTTTAGATATACTTTTTACAGGAGCATGTAGTGCTCATAGGACAAGGGCTAATCGCTTTAAAGAGGAAGAGTAAATTTAGATGTGATATTAGGAAGAATTTCTTTACTGTGAGGGTGGTGAGACACTAGAACAGGTTGCTCAGAGAAGCTGTGGATGTCCTATCCCTGAATGTGTTCCAAGTCGAGTTGAATGGATTTCTGAGCCACCTGGTGCAGTAAAAGATGTCCCTGTCCATGACAGGGGGCTTTGAGCTAGGGGGTCTGTAGTGTCACTTCCAATCCAAATCATTCTATGATAATTCAATACCATAAACTATTTGGAAAATTAAAATATTTTAAGAGATAAGGCATGAAAAAATTGTTTGACAGATCTTTTAATAAATTCCATTATTCTTACTCTCAATTTCTACAGTGAAGAATTTGTTCTTTGCCTTAGAGTCTTTTACTGACATAAAATCCCATTATATGTGAAAGAATTATGTTAAAAATGTATATATCTTGAAGTTATTTCCTCATATATTTCTGTAACTAGGAGGGGGTTGGGTGGATTTTTTTTTTGGTTTGGGTTTTTTTTGGGGGGTGGGGGTTTTTTTTGTTTTTTTTTTTTTTTTTTTTTTTTTTTTTTTTTTTTTTTGGGGGTTTTTTTGTGGTTTTTTTTTTTTTTGGGTTTTTTTTTTTTTGGTTTTGGTTTTTTTTGGGGGGGGGGGGTTTTTTTTGTTTTTTTTTTTTTTCTTTCTTTGTTTTGTTGTTGTTTTTGGGGGTTTTTTGTTGGTTTTTTATTGTTTTGGGGTTTTTTGTTTATTTTTGGGGTTTTTTTGTTGTTTTTTTGTTTTGTTTTTTTTAAAATTTATTTAAAGCACAATGCATTTTCTTTTCAAAACAGGATTCATTTAAGCCCTGATGGAAAATATATTTTTGTCTTTTCTGCCCCATGTAAGCAAGTAAGTAATCTCCTGTTTCAGTAACTATAAAGCAAGAGAAACTACTGCCATCTAGATAGCCATTACTGAATCCTAACTTTGCTTTACTGATCTTGGAAAATGCTACCTTGGGCCTTTCTTCTTTCCTGTGAGAGGTTCTTCTATAGGAATCCTGTTTCTTCTGAATCCTTTCAGGATTCTTCTACCTTCTCCTACAACATGCCTTTCCAGCTGGCTCAAGTGATGGATCCAGACTCTTGCCCTCCTATATATTTTTTGCTTGCTAACGTATGTCAAGAGAGACATCTCTGGCCAAACCAGTTCCCATGGCTCCCAGCTTAGACTCACTGACTTTTGAGTCTGCTGACTCTGAGCACTCCTTAGAGACTAAACCAGTAGGCTCATTTAACATTCCTCTTAAATGTAGCTTGTGTCAAAAGGTCTGTACTGCCAGTCATAATAACAGAGAAACTGAAGATTAATTTTTCCTTAGTCATAGGTTCTGTTAAGGAAATGGTTACTAGATTTGAAAATAGAAATAAATGCAAACAGCACAATCTGTGTAGGCAAGTAGCTGACAGAAAATATAGAAAACTGGGATGTGCATATATGTTGTGTAACCAGGCAGAGTCTTCCTGCAGGAGAATAATTTCTTACAGCAGTATTCCAGAATGCAGTTTTCTTCCGTGAGGAAGCTGTTGTCAGTCTCTGAAAACACTCCTAGCCTGGCACGGAGATTTGCCTCCTTTTAGCCACTGTCTGCACAACTACTTGCAAAGCCACACTGTAATATTCCATAATACGTAAAGACTACCTCTTCCCACTCTCAGTGCAGAGTTCTTTTTAAACTGAATCAGTGCCTTAATTTTATTGATACAGTAGACTTCCAAAAAGATGTTATACACAGGGGGCAGTGAAGCTAGAGGTGTAAGTTGAAGTGACTGGGAATGAAAAGGCTGAGAGCTTTTAAAGAGGGCAACTCATGAAAGACAACACATTGATAAATCAGCATTCTGAAATTTCTCATCTTTATCATTTTTACTCCCTGGAGGCTACTGAATGCAAGTGTACTTCTGTATCTTTCCCTCTGCTTTCCTCTGCACAGCTGGAATACAGTGTCTAGTTCTGGGTTCCCTGATTCAGGAAAGATGTATATACTAGAGCAAGTCCAGGACAGGACCACAAATATGATTAAGGATCTGAAGTATCTTTCATAAAGGGAAAGGCTGGAAGAGGTGAAAATATTCAGCTAAAAAAGAGTGGTCTCAGGGAGAATTCTATCAATGTGTTCAATTCATTGAAGACTTTTTTTACTACAACAGTAGACAAATTTAACCATTGTTAAATGAGAAGAGAAAAGAGAAGTAAACCTAAGTACTTTTCTTTATGTGTTTCCTACATGCAGTAGAAAATGAAGTATGGTGAATTTGGTTTCACTTTCCAGTAATTTTGATTTTTATTTTTGAATGTTACATGTTTATGAAAGTTGCATAAATTTACCCCAAATTTCAACAGTTTAGTATGTAGCAATGCTAGCTTTTTCAGTGTTATGATTGGGAATTTAAAAGAATTTTATGCATTCACTACCTGTATGCCAAATTCAAGTATCTCATAAGGGAATAGTAAATCAATGTGTTTTATCCAGTGGGATGTGTAACCAAACAAGGACAAGCAGTTCTGTTATAGTTAAGTGACTAATAGTCTGAATTACTACTGTCTGTTTACTGCAATAATATTGACCTCATGTAGTCTGACTGTGTCCCTAACTCTGAAATTTAAAAAAAAAAAAGAACAATTAGTGTGAAGAAACATGTTTACTTTAATAATGGAATTCACCTCAGATACATTTGTATTAAACATTTTGCACCTGAATCTAAGCCTTGTTAGCATAAATTTCATTAAGTGCTCTTCTGCTTTCGTGCCAAAGAGAAGCAGAATATATTTCAGATATAGCAGTAGGTTTGTACTGGCAATTCATAGTAGATAATAAAAATGCTGAAAATAAGCAAGTCTGGAATTAACAACTGGGAAAAGAATATAACATTGATGAAAAAATTGAGAACAATGACAAGCTTTTTGTATACAAGTTCATGCTTTCACATCACAAAAGATCAAGAAATATTAAAGAAACAGGGCTTAACATCAGTGGAACAAAAGCAATCAAAATAATTACTTAGTAAGCTTATACTAAGCTTATACAGGTTGTTTTTCCTGTTTATTTTATAATTGCTGTGTTTTTTTTCTCCAGTCTCCTGAAAATTAATAGCAAGTTGTTTTCTAAGATACAATTACTGACTGTGTGGACAATTAACTGAATCTGACAGTGCTTTGTAGCACTTTCCAGTCACTTCTCAGTGTTGGAATTTTTTGTTTGTTTTATCTTTTTCTGTAAACATTTACTTCCTGTTTTCCTGAAGTTTGTGTTATGAATAAAACTTCACAGGCTTTTGAAGAAAATTTCTTGAATTCAAACAAAGGCAGCAGGAAACCTGTGTTAATGAGCAAGAAGCTCCTGACTGAACTCAGATGTATGAAGTAAGATACAAGATTTGAAAACATGGGCAGGTGACTCAGGAGAAGTCTAAAGATGCTGTCCTGTCCTGTAGGGATGGGGCTAATAAAGCCAAGGTTAATCTGAAGTTAAATCTTGTGAAAAAGACAAAAAAGGGGATTCTATGAGTTTCAAACATCCAATTTTATTAAAATAATTGAAAAGATGGGGGAAAAAAGACCATGACAACAATATTATTCTGAGGGCCTAATTTTACCACTTCTTTCCTTCTCTTTTTTCCAATTGCCTTAAACAATTTGCCTCTACTACTTTGTTCCTGAATTATTTCCTATGCTTGGCAAGCCTGCTGAGAGTCTCACAAGAACTGAGTCAGGTTTTCAAAAGACTTTTGAAAGTGAAGAAGAAATGTCCTACGAGATAAGTTCAGTGAGGATTTTTTTTTTTGGAAGGATATCACCTAGATATGTACCATACTGAGAAATTATTATGTATATGACTCTGTGTTTTGTATATATTGAGAAAAAAAATTATAATTTCAAATTAGTAAAACCTGATAATTTGAGAAGCACAAAATGTTATTTGCAGTTGTGAAAAACTCAGTTTTTACTGAATGTTTTTACAAAGAAAAGATCTAGAGAAAAGCTTGAAATAAGGTAAACAGGTAGCCCAAAATTAAAAGGAATATTATGGGGTTTTTTTATTGATAGGATGATAAGCTAATTTGTTTTAAGGGATCTGAGATCACCTAATCTAACTTCCTCCTCATTTTGGGTTTATCTGAAGCAGATGCTCAGCGTGTTGTCTCGGTGAGTTCTGAGCACCTCCAGAAACTGAGATCCCGAAACCTCACAGAATTTTTTTGAGTAGCCTGTTCTAGTGTTTGATCACAATCAGGAAGAAAATGTTTAATCACAGAACTTCTGGTACCCATTGACCTTTTGTAATATCTTCATGTCTTTGCTTACAAGTGTTGGGGAATCCAGAAGAGGAAACTTGGTCTGATCTGGAGCCTGTAAGTGTGCACTTGTGTAAGCAGATGAGAGAGTGGAGAGAAAGAGGCAGAAGAGAGGGGTGTCAGTAAAGAAAAAAATGGTAGAATTTAGCAGGATTCAAATATACCCAGAATATATCATGGCTTATTCCTCTGGAAACCCTACCAAGATCTAACTACACTTTTGAATAATCACTGTATTCTTTCTGGAAACAAGACTGTTATTATTTTGAAGACCTCAAGAGAGAACTGGGTGTTTCTCTTTGTCCTGTCGCTATTAATTATATTGTAAGAAGCAACTTCTTTGTAGTCAATGCACCAAGAATGCAGCACTGTAACTTTTGCTCAGTCGTGTATGCTTCTTCCTATAACTCAGTACAATAAAGTAAAGAATAAGATGTAGAAATGTCCTTTTTTTCAGAGATTCCACTTCAGGAGCAAGCAGTAAAACATATTTAGTGGCATACCTCAACAGCAATTCGTTGCATAAGAAAACTGGCATTGATTTTTCTGACAAATATGCCTCTCTCACTCTCTCTCCAGTGTTCCATAAAAATCAGTACCACTAGCAAAAGGATTGAAGATGCAAAGCAGAGCATACACAAGTGCAAAACAATAAGGTTAGCTCTTCAGTATCTATTCCCTTTTCATTAAGGTATAGAACCATTTACTTGCTGTGACAGGTGATAGAATCTGGGGTTTTTAATGGATTATGTACTGTATTAATTTGGAATCTCCATTATTAAAACAAATTGTTGCTGGTTTTATTTATTATTTTCAGCATGAAGGTTTTTTTTTTTTTGCTGACATGTAAATTTTTGCTAAAACTAAAATACAAAGCCTAAAGAGAACAGTATACGTTAGCAATATTTGCATAACTGTCAAGATTCAAATTTTTAATGACAATATTTTAACAGAGAAAATTTTTCCTTTTTTTTCTATTGCAAAATAGTAGTATTTTGTTAAGAAACTAAAATAAGAAATATATTTTTGCTCCAAATTGAATTGTTTGTTTGTTCTAGCCATAAAATATTTTTAACCTGTTCAATAAAAGGTATTAAACTGCACTTATCTTTTACCATATACTTCCAAATATTTCAAGTCTATTTTTCCATGCTTTGCTGACTTATGTTTCCTGGTGAAAAATACTCATAATGACATGTTTTCCAGTTGATAAGTGTGAGCTATACATCTAGTCATAAATGTGTGTATATAAAAATATATTTTAGCCCTGAATGGGGAAATGAAAAAGGAATCTAGGGTTTAAACTGCAACTGACAAGATTGTCTTACTCTTTCAAGGGTGAATGATGGTAATATTGAAAATTATTTAATAAATTTTGAGCACTTCAACAAATGAAAATTAATTTTTTTTGTAATACTGAAATATTTCATAATGAAAATTTTTCACAACAAAATGTTTGCACATTTTTCATGCTACTTCCATAATTGCAACTTTTTTTTTTACCCCTAATTTTAAATGTATCATCAATTTATATTAATACAAATGCTAAAAACATCTTCAGAAATGTCATGTACCGTAGGGTAGTCATGTGAAAGCTTTTGTCATTTTCACATACTTGAGTATGTTGAAATAGCAAGGCGCAAAGGTAATTTTACTTTAATTTCCTATCCATATGGACAATGAATTTTAGAGCAACTGAACAAAATTTCACAGCAGTACTTGGAGAAGAATGCAGGTTTTTTTCCATAACAGTTTATAGACCATGGTTTTGAATGCAGTACATTCCTACCTGTAGACCTAAATCTATTCCCAATTAAATTAAGTTGAAGAATCTGCAACCAACAGAACATGGAATTTTAATATTTTTTTAGTTCTCTTGAACAAATGTTCATAGAATCATAGCGCAGGATGGTTTGGGTTTGAAAGTGACTTTAAAGATCACGTAGTTCTAACCCCACTTGCCATGGTCAGGCACACTGGAACAGGTTTTCCAGCAGATGCAAATGTTGAAAGTAATTGCACAGGCAAAGAAATGTGTGAAATAAATTGGCAGGAAACAAACCCCTTAGAACATACTTAGTCCTTCCATAATAGAGACCTCTAGGCAGAAATCCTGTTCCCACTGCAGTAAGTGACATAGTATAAACTGGATTTAACTTTTCCATATATCAAAGTTAGGATCTCCCTATTAAAGAAGATCAAAACAAGCCCAAACTGGTTTTGTATGAGTGTTTAGCAAAATAAAATTTTATTAAATCCTGTAGTTTCCATTTCTTTCTTTGCCATAAGGTTCTTATTCTTTCTTAGTTATTTAATCACAGAGGTGCTACAGGCACTGTTAGCAGGTCCTCTCAAAGGTGACTGGAACTCCTAATGTCTTTGCACATCAACCACCCCTGCAGACCACCCCTGCTACCAACAGCTTTTCACATAAGCCAAATATGCACATGCATACAGGACTCAGTTCACTGAGGAAAGCATAGAAATGTCCAAGTCTTCCCAGTTGCTGCTATTCAAACCTCTCACTCGTATGCATATACCACACACCCTGGCCTCACCAGCTGTTGGCTCCAAGAATTACAGTCCATGTGAGCCATTAACTCTTCTCTAGTTGCCTGCAGTTAGACCTTGCAGAGCTCATACATAGCACCAAGATTACAAAGGAAAAATACTTAAGAAAAGGATTTGATAGTACTTCAGTTATCAGCATAAGGCTTGGTACTGACTAATATCTGCTTACGTGAAGAGAATTGCTTTATGTCTTCTCTGTGTTTTCACATCCTTATCCCTGCTCAGCCCACCCCAATTCAGGCCCTTCCTCATCTTTGGTCCTTTCACCAAACATCTCATAATAAATTTTATGATGGGCTGTCACATTGTCCCTTCTGATATCCCATAAGAAGTTTTTTACAGTCCCTCAAGACTCCTTAACTGCCTCATAATATTGTGATAATCACGTTCCAGACTGACCCTTCAAAGGCTGTGTCTGGGTAATGATTTGTTTAGTGGCCCATCAGTCAGTGGCTGAAGAGTTCTGTTTTTTGTTATTGATCCATTATCACCTGCTTATTAATTTCTGTGTCTCTAATTTCTCTGTTTCCTTGCTTTTTGTTATTTCTTTTATACAAAACAGTCCTTTAACAGGTTACATAGTGCATTAGAATGTTCTACATATCCTTACAAAAAAGTCAAAGATAAAGGAATATTAACACCTAAAAATGGGAAAAATAACTTTAAAAAGAATAAAATTAACATAATAGGATAAGTAGCTTAGCACCAGCTAAATTTTATGAATGAAAACTACTTCATGATGAGCAACTAAATCTAGTAGTCACTTAAAAGTATTCACCACATAACCCATCTGAATAATTTCCATCATTTTTGTGAGTATTAGGAATCAGAAGTTTTGAGAGACATAGCTTATGTTGAAATAGGGAAGAGAAATACAAAAAAACAAGAACAGTTCAACCTAATAGAACTAAATAATATAAGTACAAAAAGTAGATAAGAAGCAATGTGTTGAAAGAGATTAATTCTGCCTTCTATCAACATTGCAGAATAATGAATATATCTTTTTGATGTTTGTCCTCAATTTACAATCTTCAGACTTGAGACAGCAAAGACTAGCACCCATGTAATACTGTGGAGACAGATAGGTGTGCCAACCCTCTCCCTTGGAGAGGTATCCCTTGAACGGGCTACAATAAGACCTTCTCAAACCCTCCTGGACTGAGAAATGCTCCATGGTCATGGTGAGTCCCCAGCATGCTTTGGAACCCCATGTAGATTCCTTGGGACCACTTGGTTTTTCCCCTTTGTACCACCCCCGCTTTTCCCCATAAAAACCCCTGCTTCTGTCCTGTTCAGGAGGGAGCTGTCATCACTGGCATCCTCTGCAAGGTGCTGGAATAAAGGCTGCCTGTGTGGAATAACTACACAGTGCTTCTGTCTCTTTGTCCCTGTGTTGGCCAGGGTACACCTCGCAAGGCAGAGCTGAAATCACTGCTAAGAGCTGAACTGAAAACCCCTTGCTGAGGTTACCTGGCAGCTGAAGGACTGCCTGAGACCCCTAGAAAGTTGCCTCTTTCAGGACCTCTCTCCGGAAAGGTTGCGGCATCCAAGGTCGAGCCATCAGACCCCCGACTGGCCGCCCCAACATAATACCATTAAAATTTCATGGGCATCTAAACATAAGAAATCCCTTGTGAAAGTCTCTAGATATGAGGAAGGCAAAGAAGGAACATGAAAGTTAAATAACTTAATGAATGTCTGAAAAAAAATTGTGACTGTAAATACTATGGCAGTCCATTGCTGACTTGGCATGACAGATTATACAGGGTTTCGCTGTAGGTCATTGAAGGGTAACCAGAGCATGTAATTTGAAATGGGATATTGTCCTAGTTTTGGCCAGGACAGAGTTAATTTTCTTGTGGTAAATGTGAGGGTGTAGAGCTTGGAGATGGTGGGTGCACGTAGGTTGTTATTCTACACCGCTCAAATCATCTCCAGGAGGTGGAAATAAGAGATTCTCACTCCTAAGAAGGAAGGGAGTGCAGAAGACCCAGGGTGTTTGTCTCGGAAAGCCGTGTGGCACTGGTCAGACTGTGTAAGCATTTGCCCTCTTCTATACATAGTTGTGATTAGGACTGCTGCTGTTGCTGTCCATTTTCTTATCTCATTGCTGTTTCCAGTATTTTAGTTATATTTATGTGAAGTTTATTTAATATTAATTCATAAACTGAAAACTGGCCTATGTCACATACTGAAACAAATGTCATATCTCTATAAAATAATATCTTTTTTTAGAACCTTTCTATAATGAGACGTTCTTATAGATCAGATGAAATGGGAAAAGAGCTAATTCAGCTTCAACAACTAGAAGACAAGTTTTACTCTCTGGAGAATATTGTCACTGAAGGACAAAGGTAGAGGTACAAGGCAGATATACTCCCCACATTGTACCTTTCCAGGTTCTTACAGTCTTTGTCTTAATAACTTCTTCAGCATAGATTATTGCATTCTGTTTGAATAGCCCTTGATGGACTTTTTTTTAATAAGTATCTAATTCAAGTGAAGCCCATTGATACTTTAGGTCTGTGACATCCAATGGCAATTAATTCTGCAGTTTAGTAAGAAAAAAATAAATGTTGTTTCTTTTAGACTGCTACTGAAAATTTCATTTAAGGACCACCCTTCTAATTTTCTAAGAAATAAAATTGTGTCAGATTCCATAAATATGTATGTGTCCTCATTCAACCCTTTCCTTTTATTATTCAGGTGAATGCTCCCAGATTTTTATCAACTTTCTCTTCCAGTATCCATTTTTTATCATTGCTAGCTTCTTTTGTTGAACCATGTCCTTCTTTTGGTGACCAGAATTGCATGTAATGTGATTACGAATCCACACATTTTACTTATGTTTCTTATTCTACATTCTGTTCCATTCTTGAGGCTTTCTGACATTCTGTTTGCCCCAGAGGCTCCTTAAGCTGAGAGAAATTTGTTTGACATAACTCACAGAGAATGGTGGTTCGGTATTTCAAATGCTTCTCTCTGAAATGAACCATCTTCTTTTTAGGTGTATGAAATGAAGGAAAACAAGTATTTTAGTGGTTTCAGTATAGTTGTGTATATATACATATCTATATATCTATATAGATATATATAGATATACAAAAGATGCATAGCATATATAGCACAAAACCCACTAGATACCACAGTACAAAAATCCTGAAAGAAAGAATTTATGCTCCTGAACTTTTGACAGTGTAATGAAAATGAAGCAGTTTGGCTAAACCATAATTTCCAAAACTTGCAATTTTTCTATTAAACTCTATTCCCAAAGTATAAAATATTAGCTATTGATAATAATTTTGACATGGTGTTTAGATACGACATTTCTGTTTAGTGAGTAAAATAATGTATATTTTAAAACAGAAACTTCCACCTGTGTGACAAAGGTGGTTGTCTGTTTCCATTTAGAGTTACTGTTGAAGAATATCTCCTGCTAAAACACAGTTTTAGCTTGCTGATTTTGTGTTGAAATGCTTTAAAGTTAATCCTTTGACACAGGACAAAAAAAATTAATTCCTCAGTATCTAGGTCATCTCCATAATTTTTTATCACTAGTATAATTATTTTTATGCTTATATAACACATGTTAAGGGAACCAAGTTTTAATAGCAGTTTCTGAGATCTATGTTGTAACGTAAAATTGATTTCATCACTGAAGACTCTATTAAGAATTGCAGTTGGGTTTTTTAACATCATGAACCCCTTCCTCTTGTTAGATAATGTTACTCATTTTTATTAACATTTTATATATTTTTGAGGAATATTTCTACCCAAGGGTATAAATTTTACGCTTTAAATTGCATGTATGCCATCTGAAATTATTCTTCTCTGATGTATTAAGATTGCAGTTCTAGTCTCCTAAATCATAATCAAGTAACTTATGTAACATAATTATGTAACTTGTCATATCCTGCAAAGTTCCTGATCCACTACACTATAGCTTTGTCCAAATAATTATTAAAAATGTTAGAAATTATGATTTTACCATTAGCTTTTTTATCTTTCTAACACACATAAAATTCATATCTTTTGGACAGATGTATCATATTTAATTTTTTCCTGGAATTCATGGATTAACCAAAATCTAAGGCACCTCTACATTAATTCCTGTGAAATTTTGTATTAAGATTTTGGAAAATCCAAATGGAGAGTAGAAAATTCTGAAATATGAGTATCTATGATTAAAAATGTTAGCTAGTTGACACCAATGATATCTTTTCAGAAGTTGTTTCTGAGGAACTGGTGTTATAAGATATACATGACTGTCAAAGAGATTTCCTACAGATTCTTTGTGGTTTGGTTTATTTTAATTCTTTGTCTTCCATTCTCTCTTCCCATACAGTTATGTAAAGTCACAGTGTTGGGAATGGGGAAAAGTTACCTTGATTCGTTACATGAGTTAATATGGATGCGTTCGTGTTTTCAAAACTTTTTAGGTTGAATTTGAGAACAAAAGTGGAGTGAACAGAATAAAAGATGATAAAATTACATATACCATTCTTTAGGGGTTAGTATCGGGATCAGTGGTTTTTTAATATCTTTGCTGGTGACTTGGACAGTGGCATTGACTGCATCCTTGGCAATTCTGCCAACACCAAACGGTGTGGTGCATCTGACATGCTGGACGGAAGGGATGTCATCCACAGGGACTGTGATGGGACCTGAGAGGTGAGCCTGTAGAAACCTCATGAACTTCAAAGAGTCCAAATGCAGAGTCCAGCATGGGAGTCAGGGAAATTACAAATAGTGTCTCAGAGGAGAATGGATTGAGAGTAGCCCTGAAAGGACTTCAGGGTACTGGTATTGGTAGATGTTGGCAGTTCTACATGATCTGACAACGTGCACTTGCAACCCAGAAAACCAGCCATGTCCTGGGCTGCATTAACAGAAGACTGAGCGGAGCAAGGTGATTCTGCCCCTCTTCTCGACACCTGTAAGACACCAACAGAAGTGGTGTGTTCAGCTCTGGGGTCCTCAGCACAGGTGGGATATCAACATGCTAGGGCAAGTCCAGAGGAGGGCTACAAATATGATCAGAGGGCTGGAGCACCTTTTATATGAAACAGACTGAGCTGGTTGGGACTGTTCAGCCTGCAGAAGAGAAGCTTGAGGGAGATCTCATGCCAATCTTCCAGTACCTAAAGACCTACAAGAAGGCTGGAGAGGGACTTTTCACAAGGACACATAGTGATAGGACAAGAGGGATGGCTTTAAACCAACCGAAGGTAGGTTTAGATTAGATATTAGGAATAAAGTCTTTACTGGTGACACTGGTGAGACATTAGAACAGGTCACCCAGAGAAGTTGTGGAAGCGCCATCCTTGGAAGTGTTCAAGGCCAGGCTGGATAGGGCTTTTAGCAACATGATCAGTGAATTTATCCATGGCAGGGGAATTAGAACTAGATGATCTTTAAGGTCCTTTCCAACTCAAACCCTGAGAGTCCCGGGACCAAGGAATATATTAAGATTTTAAATTATTGGACATTATAGATTAATTTCATAAGAAAACATCTTAATAATAAAATACTTTTTAATTAATTTCAAGTTTCAGTTTTCCCCTCACATTGATCCTCCAGTGGTAATTTTATCATTCTGTATACAAAAAAACAGAAGGTAAAGAAGCAAGAAAATCATTCAAAACATGACATAGTCAAAAGTGACTTCTAAAAATGAGTTCTGACTTTTGATGGGGAAACAGGACATGTAATCAGTTTTTATTTTTTTCTACAGCACAACTACTTAAAATTGATTCTAGACATCTTCAATCTTTTTTTTTTTTGACCTTCAGTTCAGATACTCTGAAGCTAAAATAGCAGTACTATAATGGCAAAGTCAGACCATTTAGTTTGTTTGTTGTCTTTTTAAATTGCCAGCTTATAAGGCAATTAAAATACAAAATCACAGCAAGCCTGAAACAATTTCAGTATTAGTAGCTTGAAATCAAAGAAAATATTAAAAAAATGCATTTCTCATTATTTGTTCATGTGAATAATAGGCATCTACTGCATCTAAGATGACTGTTGTGGTTTTTTCCAAACTATATCAATATAGTAATTTTATTTTTCACAAATTATGATGTCATCTTCTCCTATGTTTCTTCATCCTTTTTACAAACAAACAAAGAAAAAAGGTAGTGATCTTATTTGTTCTTGGCATTTGTTCTTAATTTTATTTTTATAATCAGGATTTGTCTTGTTTTCTCCAGACATCTGTCTTGCTTATTCTTCTGGATTATTCTGGTTGAATCAGTCAGTTACTCACCTGCTCAATCTGACACATATTACTGCATTTTCCTGTATCCTTTTTATATAACCACAGGTTTCCCTTTTCTCCTTTGGGACTATGGACATTTTAAATATATTTATGCTCAGCTGTTACAAAAGGTTATTAGTGTTAAACAATAGTTACTGGTTACAATGTTATTGTAATGTTACAAAAAGTGATTATATTAACTGAGTGTTTAAGTCAAACACATAATAATATTATTTTTTATTGTGCTTCTGTTTTGTCAGGGCAATAAGCCTTTGCTTTGGCCGCAATCACCTGCTGCATGATCTTGGACAAAACATTTTGTATTTGTCTCTTTGCCATATCAGTTTCTATGTATAATTCATAGACACATTACAATTTACATCAAATTTCTGGAGCAGACTGTCAGTCAGAAGTTGCTTGTAGAGTGTGTTAAAGTCATGCAGTCCAAGCATTCCTTATACCTCTGATACTGGTATTTATATAGCTAATACATTCTTTAACCTCATAAAAATCTATTGATTCTGCTTTACATACTTGGGTATTTAATTTTGTTTAATGTTTTCAAAAGATTTTAATCCCCTTCGTGTTGTCTTTTCTTTGGTAATTGAGAATCCATTTCTACTACCAAATGAGAGGCTCAATTTTATTTCAGTCAAGTATGAAGGACAGAACATGGAAACTTCATGCTTTGCTTATTATTTGGGCTATTTCATACCTAGCCTCATAACAGTCTTTGATCTTCCTTGTGTAATATTCTTGCAATATATTGGGGATGTGATGAAACAGAATCACCTAATTTAAAATAAGTGGCTCCCAATGCACAGGTAATTGGGTCTAAAAAATTTCAGACCCACTTACACCTTGCAGCTACATCTATCAAAATGACTTGAGAGAGTTGCATAAAGTACTGAATAAAACTAAACTCTTCTAGTGCACTGGTTAACACTACAACCAGAAAAAGAAGATTGCTAGAATGTATTAGTTATGTCTCATCATTGATCATAAATATGTAGGTTTATGAATTAAATAGCACATAAAATATAATCCCTTTAAAATGAAGAAGAAAAGAAGTGAAGTCTGAGCATCATTAAGTAAAAGGTGTACATCACAGAAAAAAAGAAATACACTTTCTTCTAGTTCACCTAATCTGATCTTTCTCCGTCCATAAAATAAAATAAATCAAAATAACTTCTTAGATCTGTATTTTACTTTTTATCTAGTTCAACTCTGATTTTTGCCTTTTGAGTGCTGAGTCATGTTCATGTCATATTCATGTGAATCAGCAGATGTTTGTGCAATTTCATCCTTTTTCATCCTTTTGCTCCATCTTTCTTGTGTATATAACATTCTTCACCTGGCATATTATGTTAGCTTTTGCCCTTTCTATCACCTCCTGCCTATCTCTGTATTGCAGATTCCTAATTACTTCCTTGCCTATCATGCTGTCCTAATTCCTTACACGTTACTTCTCCATCCTCTTTCTTAAGTGCACTCTTCTGTCCTTCACTTCTGCCTTCATTTGAATATTTGTGTTATTCATTTTTTCCCCACGCTGAGTTTGGGATTGAAAATAGGCTGAAAAATTTTCAAGGATATAGCCAGTGGAAGTTCTTGCTAAAATTAATCCTTCTATGAAATCACAATATTTCTGAAATTTTTCTATTGCATTTAAAATATTATTAGTTTTGAAGGCATAAAAGAAAGAAAACTGTACAGCAAATCCTAACAAAATACAGACTCTCTAGCATGATTCACTTCCCTAGTGGATTATGCTATCAATGCAGCACAATCAGCTTTTTAAACAGGTTAAAAAGAATCAATTGCATTTGCTTTTTGTGCATGACACACTAGGTAACCTATACTAAAGTAAAGAAAATTGTACACTTCAAGTCCTGAAAACCCTTTTAGATACACTAAATAAACACTTTTATTAGATTTGAAGGGAATCTGTAGTTCTGCTGTTCATATCAATAACCTTTTGGTAGTACCATTAAGACAATAAAGTGTAAAACAATTAAAACCATCATAAATTACTTCAGTGATTCCAAAGTTAAATTAAGTGTAACTAGGTCTACATTTGAAGAAAGAAGTTCATGGAAATTACATGTTGAAACACTAAACTTAGATTTCTGAGTAGAATCTTAATAGACTACGTATGTAAGGGTTGAAAAGAAAAGCATATCAACATGAAACAAGACTTTGATAAATTGCTTTGCTGTAATAGAGGTCATGAGATGACCATCTTTTATTAACTATGATATTCAGTCAAGGGCAATTTACTTAGGTGGAGACTCAAGTAACAAAAGGTACTCAGCTAATTTGCTTCTGTGGTGGAAGATAGGAGGGGGAATATTATCTGCTATAATACAAAATTTTCCTTAAAATCCAACTGACTATTTTTTACTGTGTTCCAATGATCTAGCCAATACTAATAGTTGCTAGAATATGAACGACAAAGCTAATGGTTTTGCAAAGTGGACAGTAATTTTTTTACCAGAAGGGAAAATCAACTTTTCAGCTGGAGAAAGTGGCATGAATTCATATATTGGATAAAGGATTGGCCTTGAGTAAAACTAGTAAATCAATATTTTACTGATTTTGCTTGCTTTGCAAAATTTATCATGACTGTATTCAAACAGTAGCTAAACTTTTTGGAAAATAGCCATACAAAAATTGTTCAGAATACTCTGACTGACAGGAATTCTTGTTTGGAGAACATCACCTCTGTGAAGAAGGCTCAGGAGGGGTGCAAACGTTTGCGGACTGATGTGCCTTTCAAACACTAAGAATTATTTGTCCATAATTGTAGATTACTGAGTCTTTTGTTATTCCTATGAATTAAAGCATGTGCTGTTTTAATCTAATAAAATGCAAATTGTATCATAACTGTGTTATATGACAAACTTACTGATAAAATCTAATACAAGTGTTCATAACATTAACATGATACACACTTGCTAAAATTTTTCCTTGGCTGGAAAGTGCTTCTCTGTGGCAATTACTGCCTCAGGGAATGTGTATAGCAGTTGTATTCATCGATTAAAAGACAAATCTTACTCATTGAAATACAAATCAGGTCTTTTTTATCTATCAAAGACACTTAATATAATAAAATTTCTTCAGGGCACATATGTACTTCTAAACTCTTCACCAATCTAATAAACTGATCCTCCACAATTTTTTCAGGACTACAATAATTCTTTTCAGACTGTGTTCAAACTAGAAAGATCTTCACATTTATATTTAATGAAGAAATAAAATAGTGTTTAGAAAAGAGCATATATTTAATTCCTTTTTATTCCTTTTATTTTATTTCTTTTTTATGAATAAGGGCAATTACAATTAATTCTACTTCCTCTTTCTGCTCTGTCTCTCCCTCTCTATATGAATCTGGAATGCCTCATTGAAAAGCTATAGGATGAAAGCTTACATGCTGAAAAGTCTTGAAAAAAATGAGCAAAGCTATATACATCTAAACTTAGTGCTGTTTTTAATTCAGATGCTAGAATTGCAACATCTTTGCACCTTTCTTCCTATTAGTTGTTAACGCCTAAAATTTTGCAAATTTTTTGTTTAAATTCCTGTATTAAAGACCTCTTTTGTTATTCCATTTACAGGTAGCATGTTTTGCAATTATAGAAAAATCTGTTATTTCTCAAGACAGTTTTAAAATTACAGACAAATATATTCAAATGTTGACTTTAAATTTGGGGGACTCTCTTTGTAGATTTCAAAACTCCTCATCAATTTGGAAGGACAGTAAAAGTATGGTCTGGGAATAATTTCTGTATTATGGGCATCATACATGCTGTTGACTCTATTAATTAAAATTTCCATAAAATTATTGATTATATTTGTTGAAAATGGAAGACTTCTACCAAACTCGTGCATACTTGCAGCACTATTGAAGTAGCTGATGTTGTTAGACCACAGCTTCTGTGTTGAAGAGTCTGTGATATGGTTGCTTCTGAACAGGCTAATCTTTTGTAACATTAATGTTATCTTTTCTGAATTATGGATGTGTGAAAGCCTCAGCTTTTCACGTTTCAAAAATATTTGTTTGGGTTTTTTTACTAAAATAATGTAAGCATCTACTAATTATGTCCTCTTTACTATCATGCTCGTATTCGGATGTGCTGTTCAGAAAATAGAGGTTTCTAACATAACTCCATGATAAAACTCCATAGGCTGCTGAAAGGGTCTAACAAGCCTGTGCTTGTGCATTATGGATTGAGGGTTTGTGGAAAGCAAGTTACAAGGTAGAATAGGGAATGACGTGTCTCAAAACAGATTGCTACAGTTTGATGTCTCTTTTTATGTAGAATAACCTAAATATTTTTCTATAAATTTGGATCATTGTGCACTAGTTAAATCTGAGGTGTGATTTAACATTACAATGAAAANAATGAAAATCCTATTCTTCATTATTGAAATATTGATTATGATAGCTAGAGGATTTTCAGTGTATTTTTGTATAATTTTAATATTTTTTGTAAACAAAAAGACTGAAAATCAAGTGTAGGTTACAAGGTTACATTTAGATGACATGTTTAAGTTTCTATCACTGTATGACAGGATACAAAGTTATGAAGACCCACTTGCTACTTAGGGTACTTTGGTTTATTTCTAAGGTAAATACTATGTTTACTTTCTTCTGCCAGTGATTTAAATTGACAAACATAATTTCTGGAAATTTATAGAATGTGAATTCAAGTCCAGAGCTTTACTCAGAAATTGATCCTTTAAGACACATCCATTTATTCAGCTTCATGAAATTTTGCTGTTTGCTATTCTTCAGATAATTCGTTTCTTTGTCCCTAGTATAAGTTTAAATGAAGGTTATATACATATAGCATCATTCATATGAAGATTAATTGCCAAATCCTTTTCAGGAAATTAGTACTAGAAATAGTAATAAACTAAGCCATAATGATAGAGAAGTAAAGTGATTACAAGAAAAACAGTGAAACAAAGCAGAAGGGGATAATGGCATGGAAGGAGAAATACTGGTTAGGAAATACTTAGTTTATATTAGCTGATAAAGTGAGCCAAGAGAGGAACTTGTGATTAACTGAAGAAAGAAAACATGGTAAGAAATGTAAAACTTTCTAATGATGAAGCACTCAAGGATGCTTAATGATTTTCAGCAGCTGATCACAAACACTATGCACTTTACTGCACTGTTATCTGTTCATGCAAGAGATGGATTCTTGTTTTACACATACATGCTGCTGCATTTGTTACCCTAGGGAAGAGAGAGACTGAACCCAGCAGAAAAATCCATCTGTAAATGCATATTCTAGTGACCCATTAGTAATGAACCTGCTCCATTCAATAATTTTAACCAAAGCAATGAATGTCTGAACCATTTTTTCTTTAATCATGACATATCTCATGGAGAAGCCTGAGGGTATTCTGTTGTCTGAATTTAGGCCAAGGTTCTTAGCTAGGTTTTGTTTTGCCAGTGTCCATTAATGATTAAATTCATTAATGACCTAGACATTTCAATAGAATTGCTACCAAGAGTTTCAACCATAGGAATTATATATTCTGATTTTGTAGCAGTCTATAAAAATACAGTCTAAACACTACATAATTTTTTCCTGTATACAATTAACACAGACAGTATTCACTAGAGTTCCTAATCGAGACATTTATTTTACACTTTCTATTCAGATCTAAATGTTCTGTTTTATAAAGTTGTGTCTTATCTTTCCAGACAATGTGTCAATTTCTTAAGGAAGTGTGTTTTTAACCATTTTAAGCCTTTGTTTGAGTTAAAATGCCAATACAAGGTGCCCTCACCCTTTTAAGAGATGTGTTAACAAAGACACTATGTTTCACTATTCAGTCCACATCTTTAATTTCTAAACAGAATTAATAATAACAATAATAATTTATAGCTCAGGAAAACACTTGCTGAGGCACTAAATTATGTCTTCCCTCTTTCTATTTCTCTTCTTGACCATCATCAAATTCATCCTACTGTTCTGTCCCAGGTGTTTCATCATTTGTAACAGTAGGTTGTAAACCCTTCAGGCTGGTTCCCTGGGCATCTTCTCATGCAGGAGCTTCTAAAGCACTCACCATTGCCCTAGATCTGCTTCTGTTGGTAGTGAAAGCTTCACTGACTTCAGAGCAGCAGTGTTAGGTCAGAGACTTCTGAAATATCCCAGTGAACATTAACTTGGCATGGACCTGACACAGTTTTTGGTACAGGTAAACCATGAATAATAGTGAAAAATAAATAGTGACTTTTCAATTTACAGCTCATTTTTCTGCATATATGAAAGGGGAGACTTTCTCATATGCCTTGCCCTTACTTTTAACAATAACAGGCCACCATAAATGTGTTGATTTGTACCACCTGAAACTGTATTTGTTATAAATAGAAGACCTTGGCATACATGATACGTGAAGCACGCATAATGCAGGCACCTGTGACCATCTCCACAGGCCAAGGGCACGAGTCTGACATAGTCCTCAAGACAGAATGGCAGGCACTCATCTGAGAGCAAGGGCTGCAGCTCCAGCTGGAGAGTCCACACCACCTACCCCAGTGGTGGCTAAGCTATTCATCATAACTAAGTAGTTGTGGCAGTCCAGTGAATTTTTCACTGACTGGAAAGGGGAAAAATAACCCCCAGTTTTAAAAAGGGAAAAAAGAAGACCTTGGGAACTATAGGCGAATCAGTCTCACCTCTGTACCCAAAAAGATCATGGAGCAGATCTTCCTGGAAACTATAGTCATGCACATGAAAAATAAGGACCGGTGACCGTCAACAAGGATTCACTAAGGGTAAATCATGGCCTGCAACAGGGCTACAGCACTGGTACATAAGGGAAGAGCAATTGATATAATCTACCTGGACTTTTGTGAAGCATTTGACATTGCCCTGCATGATATCCCTGTCTGTAAATTGGAGAGGAAGAAATGTGACAAGTGGCTTTCCTCACAGATCAGTATTGGGTCTGCAGCTCTCTTTGTCAGTTCCCTGGATGATGGGACTGAGTGCACTGTTAGCAAGTTTGCTGACAACACCAAGCTGTGTGGTCAACTTGACACACTGGAGGGAAGGGATGCTATCTAAAGGGACCTTGACAGGCTTGACAGGTGGGCCTGTGTAAATCTCATCAATTCTAGCAAGGCCAAGGGTATAGACATGTGCCTTGGCCAGGGCAATCCCAAGCACAAATACAGGCTGGGCAGAGAATGGATTGAAAGCTGCCCTCTGGAGAAAGACTTGGGGGTTTTGGATGAGAACCTTGATATGCCTGCAGCCCAGAAAGCCACTGTCTCTGGAGCTGCATCAAAAGAAGCATGGCCAGAAAATTGACAGAGGACTTCCTTGTCTCCTTTCCACTCTCCTTCAGAGATTTGGAGTACTGTGTCCAGCTCTAGGACATCCAAGATGGATGTGGAACTGTTGAAGTGAGTCCAGAGGAGGGCCAGAAATATGACCAGAGCACCTCTCCTGTGAAGTCAGGCTAAGAGACTTGGGGTTGTTCAGCCTGCAGAGGAGAAAGCTTGAGAGAGATATGATAGTAACCTTTCAGTACATAAAGGGGAACTACAAGAAAGCTTGAGAGGGGCTTTCCAAAAGGGCATGTAGCGATAGGACAAGGGGTTTAGTTTAGACATGAGTTAAAAAATCTTTAGTCTGAGGATGGTGATGCACTGGAACAGGCTGCCCATAGAAATTATGAATGCCTGGAAGTGTTCAAGGCCAGGCTGGATAGTCCTTGAGGAGCCTGTCCCAGTGGGAGGTTCCCTGCCCATGGCAGTGGTGTTGAAACTCGATGATCTTTAAAGTATTTTCCAACCCCAGCCATTCAATTTTTCTGTGTGTGTCATAGTGCCTCACACAGTAGAAAAAATTGAATATTACAATATTGACACCATGATTTTAAATACTTGTAATGCCAATATGATTTTGCAGCAGTATTATTAGAGGTTTCTGTGGTTCTGGGGACAGCACCTACCACTCAGTGCTGTTGTGGTGTCTGCTGTGTCTTTGGTTTCCATCTAGCTCTTCTCCCCACCTCTACTAGTTCAGTCCTTTGGGGAACAGAGATGACTATTTTTCACTTTGAATAATAATAATAATAAACAAGTATAAACAGAGGGGTGGTGTAAATAGATGAAGTATTTATTACCAGCCTAAATTGATGAGGCTCATGTCAACAATTACTAGCTTGCAAAAAGCGATGCTTTTTAATCAGCTGTGGGAATTGATCAAAAATGCTTACAATACTAATCACTACTTAAAATAATAATGCTTAGATTATCATTGTCTGCATATTTTTGATACCTTCTCATTGATAATAAAACTTATTTTTTGTATTTTGACAAACTTCATTAATAAATAAAAATAAATTAAATAAATGAAATTAATACAAATTTCTTTTACTCTATGTTCCGTATTGGCTACTTCTGTTGTGAGAGAAATCTTGGTTTTTATTTTGCAATGTTACTTTATAGTTATTTAAGCAGCATTTGGACATGAACACAAAAGTTATAAAATTTAAGGTTAAATGAAAAGAAAAATAAGTTAAAAATTATATAGAATTAAATTCTTGGAAATAACAGCATTTATGATGCTTGTCTATTTTTAATTTTGTCATCTTTAAATTAACATAATGATACAGTTTTTAAATCACACGGCCAAAAGATTCTTTCTACATGGACAAAACAAAATTTGTAGCAAATTCCAAGAGAAAATGTTAATGTATAGTAAATAAGGCCGTGAAATCATCTCAAGGATGTAAAATAATCCACTGAACAGGATGATGTGTTAGTACTTATGACACAATTCTTTTGCAATGCTTAGCATATCACATATGGCAGTAATTTCACATCCTGGTCATTAAATGTGGATCCTTCTTTTTTAATCACTGAGCTGGCTTTGTAGAATGTGTGACTTGATTTGTAGAATCATTGAATACTTACAACTTCCTCTTGCTGGGAGGTAAGGGCTTACTTCACAGCAGTGTCATAAAGATAAATCAAGTGATGTTTGCAAAACACTAAGGTATTGGAAGAATACCTTAGGAAATCCAAAATGAAATTAATAGTTCTCCAAAAAGCTTGAGATTTTGATGACATGCCATCAGTAAAGCCCAAGATCATACATTTAAAGGAAAAAAAAAACCCCAAAAAACCTCCCAGACCATATTCAGAGTATTAAGACAGCTATCTTAAAGAGATATAATGAATGAAACAAAAACTGAATCAAAACATGTATTTTGAGGTATATTGCAGAAGAGTTAAATAAAATAAAATCAGAAATAATTGTTGTTCCTTAGTGTTAGTAAAATCTTTTCTTTTAGTTTTTTTGGATGCTTCAAGTCCAAGTAACTGTTTTGTATCACACACATGGAAAAAGGAATATTTATGAGAAAAAGTTTGAGGCTGTGGCACCAATTTCATCTTTATGTATATAGTTTGAAAGAAGCAATAGGTGCTGCTCTGTTTTGTTTTGATCTCTCAATTCAGGCTCTCAGGAATATCAGACATGCATGTTCTTATTTGTGGCCATCAGTACTTAAGAGTAAAAATAGCTAATAAGCATAGGACTTTTAGGCTTGCTAAAAATAGAGCTTACATCACATGCAAAAAGAATTTCAGTTAGCTAGAGTACTTTTAGATTAAAACATGAGGAACTTGCAACATTTGGGCATTTCCAGGTTTAAGAATCAGCTGAGAATGCTCTTTAAAGGTTTCAGTCTTACATTTGTGTTGTTATTATATTTAACTTTATTCTTTTTACATGTATCTTTCTCAAAATACATCTCTAACATGCAAACTCTGTGTAGGTGAATTATATATACAGTGGAATTCATAGTGAAGAAATAGATGGCCCAAAGAGGAACATTAAGGTAGTGGCTGCTGGAATAATAGAAATATTAATGATAGTGAAATCTTCTATTGGAGGAAGCTATCTCTTAATATTCAGAGGATCAAACTCAATTATGAGAAGAAATTGTTGTGTGATAGTTTGTTGTAAATCAGTTTTCAAGTTTCAGCACTCAAGATGTAACCAAAAATTAATATAACAACCAAAATGTGGATCACATTAATGAAAATCAGCTGAAACCAATCTAGTTTTACATTTTTCTGTACATGTTTGAACGTCAATGTTGATTTTAGAAGTGGTCTGAAACAGATTAGTCTTTTGGTTTTTTTTCTGCCAATATCATCTGTGAAAAATTGTAAAATTAATAAAAGAAAATACTCTTTTATTTCAAGGGATAAAATTAAAGCAAGAAATATTAGATTAAAAGTGACTGATAGATACAGATACATATGTCTTACCACACACATCAAAATGATAGAAAATTAGTATAAAGCTTATCCATGTAACAAAGATGGAAGAATTCAATTCTGTTTCCTCATACTATAAGCAATTTATAAAATTATCTTGGTTAACATTTGATATTTCTCATTGTAGTCACAGATCTGGTAGAGCTACTAGGCTTTTTTAATGAACTACAACAGAGAAACAGTGCTGTCAGTAGAGCATTTTATCCTAATATATCTAAACCAATCTGCTGTTGGTATCTAACATTAAAATATAGTATTACACACTACAACACAGTTTATCATTCTCTGAATGTTAGTCAATTGTTATTACTGCCCTTGGGCTTTGAAAGATTGCTTTAATTACTAAGTCATTTTATTCNTCAGGGTCAGACTGCTGTAAATTCTGCAGCCTATCAATATGAACACAGAAAGTATTTAGGTGAGTAGAGATAAATGGTGGCTGTCTTCTGAGTTCACTGTAGGTCTTGTTTTCTAGATATGTGCTGTCACATTCAGTATGATTGGGAAAAGTACTGTAGTTTTTAAGAGAAAAAATGCTTTGCATTCTCTGCAAAGCATTTTTATTTTACACGTGGAACTTAAGGAAAAAAGGCCATACTACAGCAAAGGCCATGGTGTGAAGCGCGTGAAAACTGTTAGTGCACAGCTGTACGTGTGTTCATGAGCCCTATATCACCCTTTCAAAGGGATGAGTGTGGCTGAAGTGTTGACAGCTCTCTCCTGGACGAGTGTGTCTGTGGGTGCCTTGGCCCAGCATGGCAGCTGCAGGGACCCCCCAGCAAAGCGGCGGGATGGGGGCCAGGCTCTGGCCAAGCTCCACAGCCAGGAGCTCCGGAGGGCAGCCCCACACCATGCCCTGGGCACCTCCCTGGCGATGGGGTGGGCATGGGCCGGGCTGAGGCTGCCCTGTGCTCATGGGTGGGGTCCATGGGGGACAGGTCAGGGCAATGTGGAGATGCGGACCAGCCCTGCTGCAGTGTCACTGCGTCTGGGGCCCATGGGCCTGGGCCCCGGCCAGAGCCACGGTGACGGCTCGGCCAGGACACATGACTGTCTGCAAAGCCCTGCCCTGATAAAAGTGACCTTGAAGAAGGTAGGTAAACATAATGAAACATGATAATTCCTCATTGGCAAAGAACCAGGACACAGTGCAGCATATCTGTAGAGAAACTATCTTCTTCTCGACACATAGCTCATTGCAATGATTATATTGTATTTTGTTCTTTCTATGTATTTTCTAATCTGATATGATTTTTTACAAGTCTTTAAATCAAAAAAATGTATTTAATTCACTTAAGATTTCTCAGGCTTTGTACTATTTTTGTTTATTTATAACAAAGTTAGGTCCTCATAGAACACAACTTCTCCTCTAAAACAATGATCAAGTAGTCAGACTGAAGACAGATCCCTCTTCTTGTGGCTTTCTTTCATTTTCCAGTCCTTATACTTGTTTTTCTAAGTGTTTTCTGGTTTTTCTAGTATTATAGGGTCAAAATCTGTTTAATGATCAAATGTCTTCAGTTTGAAAGGTCTGATTAGATGATTATACCTCATGACAAATGCATTTTGTCACATAATCAAATTAAAGCAATTATCATTGTTTAATGAGATGTAAAAACTGTTGAAGATATATTTCCCACCCATGTGCTAAGACATGAATTTGAGGCTGAGGGAACAGAGGTTCAGGTCTAACATCTTTTCACAGAAGTTTATGTAACCCAAACCAAAAAGTAATCATCCTATAGATCAGAGGTGGGAGGTTGTGTTGTAGTAAAAAATTATGTTTAGATGTCACATCATTTACTGATTTCAATAGAATTATTGTACCAATAACCACATATTAAAATAAATTTAGAGAAATTCAAGAATAAAATAATAAATATCTCTCTAGTATGAAATTTATTTGTTATGATAGGTCTGAATACTGAATGAACTATAGTTTTTCACAATTAATGGTATTTTGGAAATGAGGTACTTCAGATGAGCACTTTATGTTGTGTTTTGCCACTGACTGTAGTCAGATAAAAAAAATAATCAGTATTACACATACTCTATAAAAGTAAAAGAATGAATTTTGTTATCAGATATATTGTCTGTAATGCCAGGCAAAATCTTAGAACCTGAGTATCCATCAAACTTGCCCCATTCAGAATTCTAGTGAATATAGAAAAAGCACATAGTAATTGAAGTTCTAATTGTGGATATTCTAACTTTAAATTAAATAGTTTGGATTACTTATACTGTATTAATTTTATTTGGGCAGAGAATACCAATTTAGCTATTGGAAAAAACCCATATTGTTCTATATTATTAAGATTTCCCTAAAATATTATATTTCGACAGTTCCAGCAAAAAGTACTGAAAGTGTATTGAGCTATTTTTTTAATTTAATAAACAGCAAATACATAGTGTTTTGCATATTTTCACAGTTATTCAGCTCTGTAGTTCAGAATTTTTCAACTGTGAAAGACAAGAGAAAAAAGTAATGGGCAATAAATAGAATTTCTGACTATCAAAAAGCAAGCCCCTTTCATTTTAAAAGAATATGTAAATAAAATCTAGTGCATTATTTATCTCAGAACAACATCTGTACTATAGCAAAGGTATTTGCTTGTCACATCTTTTTGTTCCTTAGTCACAGGTAATAGTGTGTCACTCAGCACATAGGCCCAATGAAGGAATTGAGAAGAAATCCTTCTTTCTCCTTGGGCTTTGAATTGAACCTTATATTCATATCTTGTCTATTTTTTTTCCATCTTCTTATTCTCTGGATGATTGACTGAGAATGTCTTCATATATTTCCAGATATTCTGTGGAATAGAACAACTTATTTTTATAAATCACAATTTGTTATAAAAAACACTTAACATACATGTTTATGATCCAGTGTGCAGTATTATTTGCAATGTATTTTAGAATATATTTTCAGAAAGATCCTTAGGGTCATGATTTTCTTTCCATTTTTGAGATTCAAATGGTAACACTAAGCTTTATTTCTGACATAACCTGTACAATCGAATCACACAGAGATGACAATAGTAGGATGTCTAGGAAATAACTTTTTATACATATGTTTAAAGGGATGGAAATGTATTATGAGGTAAGCCTTTGTTACACTTCAGTTATTTCTTGAGTGTCAACAGTTAAATATATTTCATCTGTCAGTGTAAATGTGAAACCTGAGACTTGAAACTGAATTATACATCCCTTTACTCTACAGTTTCTCTTTCTCTATTTGTTTCTTTTCTGGCCTTTTTTAGGGTAATTGAAGGGCAAACTGAGAGGAGGTAATACAATTTCTAATCTCTTCCATGTTTATCAATACAACAGTGGAAATATGTTGTACATATTGTACATATTGTACAAATATGTTGTACAACAGTGGAAATATGTACAAGATTTATCAACTTCGTTCAGTTTTAACTGATTTTTTTCCCTATTTTAAGAGGAACATGTTTCTCATATTTCAATTTGTCTCAAAGCACTAATTTCCAGCATTCCTATATTCATTAAAATACTTTATCTTGAATCTGAATTAATCAACTAATTAAAAGATCAACTAAAAAAAGAGGACTAAGAGATCGGTTGATGAAAACTGAAGGAAAACTGAAGGATATCCTGACATCTCTGCTTTACTCTTCTTCTGAATGCAGCTGTACAGTATGGCATAAGAGTGCTGATCTTGCAAGAAAATTCCCCTCTGAAATATTTTTGCAGCTTATACACAAATCTAATGTGAGTACTCTACCAATCTCAGTTGTGTAGTAGAAGTTGAAGTGAATGAGCATGGGAGGTAAAAGTTAAAGAGCTAACCTACTGTAATGACAAGAATACCATGGAAAATCACAAGACAGAAATCTCTTCGGACAATGAACATGAGGAAGTTTTCAATCACATGATCCTTCAATCATTTATTTATTCATATATTTGAGTCTGGAATGGTTTTGAAATTATTTTTTATTATCCTTTTACTTAATGTTAGTGCTGATATTTTTGAAAAAAAAAGCTTCTTTTCATCCCATCTCCAGTCAACTAGCAAATGTCAATAAATTCATGCTATGGAGACTAAAAACTATGTTCATTAGATAAAGTACTTTACTGCCAAGCTTTCATTTAATCATTAGGAAACAGTTTCTTTTGAAATATTTTTTTAATTTAGGAGTAAGAATAATGATTATTATGTGTACCTTAAAATTCTTTCAAAATATATTAACTAGGCAATTTATGAAATCATAAAGGACCTGTATACACTCCACAGTTCAGATTACAGATCAAGCGTGTAATCGGATAAATTCTAAATTAAAAACCAACATGGAGAAAAAAATGCACAAAACCTACAGAAGTTGTAGTACTGCAAGATAAATATTAAAAAATGTTGGGCTGCTGGGTTTTTTTTCTCTTTCTGTAATTCCCAACCAAAATTCTCAGCCAGTTTCAGACTGGGATTTCCATTTGCATTAGTGCAGAAAAATATTTGTTTGATGCTAGCTGGTCAGGAAAGGGCAGGCAAACCAAGCTCTACCGTGTGTTGAGCATTCCATGGTAAGCTAAAGGCCTGAAGGAAGTCTATCCTTCTAAATGGCAATTTGTTCTTTTTCTCAGCTGCTGGTGAAGTGCCACGTATACTGCTCATTACACAAAGAAGATTTTATTGCTGTAACAGGGCACATTGAATTTAACGTTCACTGAGGACATCATGCAGTTCACAAGAGTGAGTCACGCAAACTTTAGTCATTCTAGCCTCTTTTTGAGCAAACTGAATGAAAGGAAGAAAAAATCTTCAGATATAGGCTAGATCTTAGACTTATATAAAGGGGAACTCAGAAAAAAAAGCAAACAAAACCCCATCCTCTTAGAAAGGAACTTGGAACTGAAAGAAATACAGTAAAATTCATGTATTAATGAGAACACTCAGTTTCTTGTCACTCAAGTTTTCTAGCTGCGTACCATTCCTTACTGTATCAGCTGCTATGAACTGAAAATGTGCTGGGAAAGCAGTGAACTCACTGGATCCTTCCTTTTGAGCTGCACTTACAGTACTGACTGATGACAGATACTGGTTCAGCACCATGAAAAATTTTCATTTTGAAGGACTAGAGAACTCAGGGAAATTCAATTTATACAGGAGTCTTCTGGTCAGGTTTAATTCATGTGTGTCTGACAGGCTGTGTCTGCACATTATTGTGATACCTCAGGCATTTTCTAAATACTTCTGGGATTTTTAGAAGGGGAAGATAGGTAATCATGCCATAAAGAAATATTAAGCAATTGCTCATCAGGCAGTATAACCTTCAGAGTGTGATGAAAAGCATTCCTTCTGGTTTGTTCTTGCATGTTATCTCTTTATTTTAACCTGTGATAAAAAAGGACAAAATGCAATCCAATAAATGCTCTCTAATTAAGTGCAAATACTTTTTCCCAGTAAGAGTCAGGCATCACTGAACTGTTTAATATTAAATAATACTTTCAATTAAATATTATGCTCTCAAATGTAAAAGAATAAATAACATGAAAAAATTTAAGTTCTTTGACACTCTGAGGTGAAAAATCCAGGATCTCAGGATAGTTTCATTGATATCAGTAACTCTACATCAGTGTAAAAAACACAGAGGGGTACTCAGTAATAAGATGTGAATGCAGTAACAAAGCAAGTGCAAAAATGCAGAAATGATATTTTAATGTCCTTATTCTTTTTTTTTTCAGTTGCTAAATGAACTCCATGAAAAAAGACAATGCCTTCCTCTCTGGCTCTACTCATGTGTTGAGAAAGTGAAATGTAAGTTCCCTGCTATATAACTTCTTTAGTTTGTCTGTATCTAAATGCAAACATAAGACAGAGTAATATTTCATTTATTAATTTGTTTATATTAGTCAATTAACCAAATACACTAGTCAATAAAAATAAAGCCTGACAATTAGTCTTATTATTTATAATAATATCTCCTTTATTTTGTCTAACCCTATGTTTGCAAATCTTTTTACTAACTCTGTATGTGCTTGAGCAGTAAATTCTATCAAAACATGTTTTATCTCAGGCCTGTTGCAAATCTGTGGTTGCTACTTAGTCACTTAGGAAACACACACTGGTCAGGAAACACACAGTCCATCATTATAATGGTTTCATGTATATAAGGCACAGTTTATTTTAAGTGCTGGTACATGGAAACAAGTCCTTAGATAACCCACACACTCGATAAATCATTTGGATTTTTATTATATACTGATTGAAGGAGAGTGCAGATGTCAATCCTATCTTCCCAGAAACAAGCTTGACTTAATTCTCCACAGTTCTTTTCATGCTTTCCCAAAGTTTTCGTAATGAAAAAGAGAAATCTGAACACTACAGACATAATTCTGATTATTTTGTCATGGGTGTGACATACTCAATGATTAGATAGGCAATCCAAAATCACAACTTATGAGATTCCAATTCTATAGAAAGAAAACATCCTGCTAGTACTGTGACTTTCAGCCTTTCCATTTATCAGAGGATGTAGGGTTTTTCTTTTCAGAGTAAATGTTGGTAGGGTATGAATTATGAGTTGTCGTCTAGAGCTGACAAAATTATTTCCAACAAAAAAACCACCAAAAAGCCCAACAACAACCAGCCAAAAAAAATCTATGGCCCCACCCCCTACCCCACCCCCTCAAAAAAAAAAACAAGTGTGTGGAAATTTTAGCCAAAGTAGGAGGTGGCTAAATAAGAGACAAAATGTAAGACAGCTTTTTTGCAAGAGGTAGATGATGAATATTTAAGAAAGGACCCTGTGATATGATGTGTACTTTATATAGGTACTCCACTGTAGCTGTTATACTAGTTAATAACTATTAAAAATGTAATAATAAAAAAGGAAAGTTCTATGACAAGGTTTAACTGCATTTATATTTAATAAATATATCTTTAAAAGAACACTGGCAGAAATTCTGATATAAGGAATATGCTACTCTACCTCCTACTTCTTTCCCCCAGGATGTCTTAAGAACACATTTCTTCACTGAAGGAGGCTGAGAAGAAAGAGTCAGGAAAGTGTAAAACATGTTCATTGCTCCTAGCAATAATCATAAAATCATGCAAAAAAACATAGGGGGCACACTCCTGAAACTGCAAATAAATGTAAAGAGATAAAAGCTGTGATTCATTTTAAAATAGTGAGATGCACATGTTCTCTATAGTCAATGCACATAAGAGTTGCATCACTACTATAATGCAATATTAGTATCCAGTATATGATGTTTCATCATTTCTACATTGTAAAAATGGTAATAACCTGGGTGATAATTCTTTGGTTTCCTGAGTTGCCTGAGCAATGGCATGATTTCATTTGATTTTCTGCTCCAAATCTATGTCAAGGGTGACTACTTAAATGAACTGCTCGCTATATTTTCTATGGAGGAGGGCTAGAGTGATGCAACATATGGCTCAGACATATTAGTGATATGTTCAGATATGTTCAGATATAATGGAATTTAGTTCATTAATCTGTCCTGAACAACCATCACAACAGAAAAAGCTTAAGTCAAGAACTAAATGAACTGAACAGACATTTGAATGGGGATAGACATTAGACTAACAATACTATCTTTGTATATTCAAAGGACAGAAAGGGGTTTGATGTGGCTGATTAAAATATATTGAATAATGTAGGGCCTGGGAATGATGTAAATGGCATGGAAAAAGGCATAGAGATTGTAATGAATTTGTCTGGGAGGAAGTTAATTTTCTTCATAGCAAGTCTGTATTTAGATTGGCAATTTAATATTTTAGATTGGTGAGCAAAACAGTTGATAGCACACCAGTTGTAGTTATTCTTGACTAGTGCTTGCACAGTGTTAAGACAGTATCTGTTTCTTTCTCTGCCTCTGTCAGCAAGTTTGCTAGGGGAGAACAAGAAACTGCAAATTCTAGTGAACAGTGTCCCCGTCCACGGCAGTGGGGTTGGAACTAGGTGATCTCTAAGGTCCCTTCCAAACAACACCTCCCTGTGATTTCAGGATTACAGAGAGATACAACCAGAGCACCTCAAGCCAGTTGGCCAAAGGGACATTTCATACTCTGTGTTGTCATGGTAAGCAACAAAACTGGGGCTGTATTATCTCCAAAGTAGCCACTGCCCAAGGACTGGCTGGCCACTGTTCTGCAGGTGGCAATGACTGCTTTTGCACCACTTGAGTTTGAGGGTTTCTTTTTGTTTGCTTGTTTGGAGTGGGTTGTTTTGTTTGGGGTTTTTTTCCCCCCATAATTTATTAGACTGCCTTTATCTCAACCCAGAAGTTTGGGTTGTTTCCCCCTGCTTTTGCATTTCCAACTGTCTCCCTCATTCAGCTGGGTGGGGTCTTACCTGCCACCTGGAGCCAACACACCATATACAGGTAATGGAAGTATAAATACAATTTAAAATGGTAATAGCCCTTTTGTTTCTGCCCTTTTTCCCCGTGCTGTTCTCCCACTTACTGTGCTCTTCTATGTTCAAAAGCTAATGGCTGTGTGAAGATGGTGGGGACAAGGGTGTATTATAGCAACTTGTCAGTGCCTGCAGTCACCTGTTGGAGAAATACCATGCTTATGTTAATAGTTTCTTTTTTCTGCTCCAGAAACAACATTTACATGTTTGATAACACAGTTTTACAACTTTGATCTTTCTTCATTAGTCTGCAGCTCTACATTACTCCAAATTCATGATATATGTGCTTTTTATGTCTTTTAGATAGTTTTGCCCAGATCTGTATTTCTTTATTTGACTGTGCATGAGCTGATTATAGCCCTGAGGTCTTTTGTGCCAGACCAAAATCCCATCCCTTACCCCATAATTGCACTCTTCTACGGTGTCTTCTTTGTCTACACTGAAAGCACCTGCTATTCAATTAAACTATTAATTCTCTACGTTGTCATATGAAGGTTATAAATATCTAATTCTGGATAGAATAGTTACTAGTTGTTACTAATGTCTATTTAAAACTTGTTTTGTATCATATACAGATAAATAAAAGTAAAATAAAATAGTCATAGACTGCTGGTCTCTTAGAGAAGATGCTGATAGAGCTAAACCAAGCGAAAACAAAGCTACAGGAAAGTTGATAAAAGTTCCCATAGAGGAAATCTGAAAAACAGCAGTTGTGACACCTTTGACTTCAGTACAAGGCTCACAACCCATCATTGGCAATATAGAGCTACATGTTAAAATTAGCACAAAGAGAAAGAAAATCAGAGTTAGTACTTCTGACATAAAATTATACACTTAAAGTGAGAGGGAAACGAATGGTATTGGTAAACTTTGCTTTTCACTAGAAGTGAAATGTTTCAGGATGAGTGTCAAGTACCTGAATGCAGAGTAGCAAGTGCCTGCTTCCATTTCTTACTGCAGGCTAGGTTCCAGTATTCATAGGTTATTTCTTTATATAGAACTGTATTCACACCAAGTATTCAAAAATATTCAAGGAAAATTTTCTATTAATTTCATCTGAATATATAGCTGCCTTTAACTGCAGCTTATTCAGGTAGTGGTGAAAATATTTCTATTTTCATGTAGATAAATACATGCCTACCTAACAAAACCTTCAGCAAGTTATGGTCAGAGTTTTATTGCATGTAATTAAGCTAGTGTTGCTATTACTATCGTCAAATGCTTGGAAAAGTTCAATTTGGTAAGATTGGGAAAACCAGTAAGTGTCACAAAGAAGTGCAAGTGACTGTGGATGGATTTTTGAGAACTAGTGATACTCATTTTGTGACCCAAAGAAAGTCAGGCTGGTTGTCTCTGAGGATATCAGTATGGAGTATGCTAAATCAGACACCAATAACAGAATTTTATAAAGTGTTATTTATTCTTTTGACTGTTGCTATTGAATCCAGAAAGACTAAATTGGAATAAAATCCAAAACTAAATTAATCTCATTATTTTTTAAAATACTCAGCAATTTCTAAAGTACATTATATAACCAACTATTTAGGTTCCTAATTTAGGCTCACAGATCTCAAAATCTTGGCTTGACTGTGAACAAGAATCATATTATAATGGATTGTTATGAGATGCAATCTGCCAGTTCAATTTTAATTTTTTTTGCCTTTTTTTTATCCTTTTTTACTTCAAAAGAGAATGGAATATATCATAACTTCAGATGAAAATAATTGGGTATAATATTAAAAATAATACACTGGTTCTTCTGAAAGAAATTTAACTTTTTGTTTGGTACTTCAAACTTGGTGGATGTGTTTGGTATGTAGAAAGAAGAGAAGGTAAAGTGAAGTATAAGGGAAAATATATGGAATGATAAGTGAGCAGAAGAATGAGAGAAAAGAAAAGCAGCATGAGGAGCAGTAGCAATACAAAGATCAAGAAGTTAATTAACCAAGGAAGGATTAAAAATAAGATTACTTCATTTATTCCTTTGGGGGACAGAAGAGTTTTTAATCCATGTTTTCTTTAGACAATAGATGGTTAACAGCCTGAGAGGAAGTCAATCACCCAGCGGTCACAGAAAGTGCTCTCCAGGCTGCAGATTCCCTCTTCCACCACAAAAGTATCCTCCTGATTGAGTAAATCCCTTTTGCTGACACATGACCACTGGTGCTTGTATGCCACTGATCCATGAACTTCAGTGCACAATTGCACTGCCTTGTCGACAGGAGGAAAAGGCTGAATCATGGCAGCACAAAATGCTCCAAGGAAACAAGGGACATAGAGAGCTCTCGAGTAATTCAATGTGTCATACTCTGTTTTCAGGCCAAAGTAAATCTAGTAAAGGCCAAATGGACAAACTAGATTTATAGTTCAGACTTTAATTCAATATGAAAAACTCAATATGAATAATGTTATTTAGCACCATGCTTGAAATCTGTTATGCTGTGTGATGTGGTTTTTTCTTTAGAATACAATACCAGAAGATCAGCAAGTTTGATTCCTTTTTGTTTAAACTGTTTAAAATAATCTCTTAAAGTCAATGATATTTCCCAAAAACTAAGAAGCTGGAAAAATTTAGATGAAGGTAATTAGAATAGTAATATTATCTTTATAGTTTTATAGGTAAAAGAAAGTGGAAGAAAATAGTAAATGCTATATGCATTAGTTGAAAATATCAAGAACACTGATCTGGATTGATCTGTTGTTTGTATTTTTATGCAAATCTTGCCATTCATGGTTAATCTTTAGAAAACTCAGATAAAATAGGAGAATTCAGTAGCTTCCAGAAGTTTGACAGAGACTGACAACACTACTGTATTTCAAATGCTTCTGAAAAAGCTTTGAAAACTTAAAAGAAAAGAAAACAACAACCAAACAAAACCAAATTAACTGAGATATTAGATGCTGTATTGGGACAGGGGGGAGAAAGAAGTGTACCTCTCTCCTACATGTCTCATAACTAAATATATAACTTCAAAATCACAGGGTACACATGGCACTACCAGCTTACTATGGCAATCAGGAAGTATAAAAGCAACTGTATTTCCTATTAAAAATCTGAAGTTTTTAAAATTCGCCACTATGCTTTTGTAACTGACACTAGCCCAATAAAAATTGCATCCATTTTTAATAGCTAAGAATGAGTGCTAATATTAGTTTCTGTATATTCCATTATAAAGAATATTTTGGTTATCTCAACCATTAGCTATGTTAACAGTATGAATAGTCATATATGTAAGTTTTAGTTTTATATATATTAAAAGCCATTTGCATTTACAGAGTTTTGAAAATACTTTTAATAATGATGCTTACAATACAAAAAATAATCCTCTGGAACATGAAAAAGATAAATTAAAATTAAATACTGCATAACGTTTGTTTTTATTAATGATTGCTATTTTGTCACATGTTGCTGTTTTTGAAAAAAACAAGAAAACACAGAGTCTATTTGAGGTTGTTAGACTAGGATGTTGATGCTATTACGACATTACCAGCAAGATTTTAAATCATGTGATTTTTTTTATGTTCATATGAGCACATTCTGTTACTCTTCTACCAGAGTCCCCAACTCTGTGTGACTCTTCTGTTATACTACCCCAAACAGGTTCTTTTAGATAGTCCACATGCAGTGTGTAGTTCAATAAAAAATTTACTTATGAAAGATACTTGGTGTTGCATAAGGTTTACAAATTAGCAGAGTGATGCAAAATATATTGTATAGCAGAATAAGAATGTGAGTTATGTCTAACAGAATATATAGCAATTGCAACACAGTTCAATGCCACTGTCATTCTCAAAATCAGTGTCTATAATGTGCTCACCACCATGATGCTGAGCATCCCCAGCCCCCAGAATGGAATACACGAGTTGAAGCCAGCTGAAGCCTATTACTCCCTTCAAAATACTTTTGATTTTCTCTAGTTTCCATAAACTGTGTTAGGCTGAGCCACATATTCACTCCTCCCCCTCCCTGCCCCCATGCTTGTCTAGCTAATTAGGGGCACACTTGCACTGTTTTAATGAGCTCAGGGGTAAACATTTACACAATTTGCTGATCCACTCCGTAGCCCTATGCCTGAGATGCAATCAGCTTCTACAACAGCTGTGGGGAGTCACAGCCTGCACTACTCCCAGAGCTTTATAGGCTCATCTCCCTCACCGTTTTCCTTGGAGCATTCTTTCATTGTAGGGATTTATTAGTCAGTAAGACCTTCCTTCTCAAAATATTTTAATGTCAGGAACTGAAACGTTTGTTAAAAGGGCGAGGTTAAAGAAATTCTCCTTGTACCTGAAGGAAAAAGTGATGAGATTTGAAGTTAATTCAGTATGATAGAGAAGGAAAAAATGTAAAACTGCTGAGTACAGCTATTACTGACAACTCATTTTTATTAGTATGTATATTTTGAATACTATAAATAGTATTTATATTTTTGTTTGATATTCCAACATTAGTACTGGAATTTCAAGCGCACCTTGAATTTACAACTCTTAAGCTGTCTTGATATCTGTCTGTATATGTTTTGACTGAAGAGTCCCTCTTGCATGGCCAGCATTATCAGTGTCAGCACTGTTGGCAGGATATAATGTCAAGTGTTTGCTTTCACATCCAAACGAATTTGAGCTGTTAAAGCTAAAGAGAATTTTAATATAAATAAAATCTTTTCTTCTTAGAAGCAAGATACATACAGTATTAGTGAACTGTGTTTCTCATGACACTATACACCCCACTATTTACCCAAGTAAATTTCTGAGACGTGAAATTATAAATATTTCCAGAAAATGGAGTATAAATGTGGTCTTTTGCGTCCG
>VXBC01011971.1:0-138383 GCA_013399945.1 Ploceus nigricollis
GGCCGGCGGGATGCGGCACCTTCTCCTTCCGCGGCGCTCCCCGCTCCTACCCCGGCGGCCTCCCGGTTTTGCCGCCTTCCCCCTGCCCGGGGCTCGGATGGGGCCTCGGACAATGGTGCCGGCCGCCTTTTGTGCTGCCCCCCCGGGCGGTGGCGGCCCTTCCGCCGGAGCTCGGGGCTGCCCTGCCCTCGCCCCGCGGTGCCGCTGCCGCGCACGGAGGCCTGTGCTGGTGCCGGGGACCGCTCCCACGCTCTGGTGAGCCTGGTTACAGTGTGCTGTACTGACCCGTTTTGTTTCTTGTCCTACCGTGTATCAACTCCTTTTTTCTTTTCAATTTTTATATTTTATTTTCAAATGCTGGTAGGCACATCAGTAATGGTTTGCTGGGCGTCTGCGTCTAAGTGGGGAAGGAGTGCGGTGCTCGGTAAGGCTAAGGCTAGTTTATTTTCCCGAATTTGAGAGTTTTAGGGTTATTGGGAGCTTATTCCCTAGAGATGTTCCAGAGGTCTTCGAATCTGCGTGTCATTATCGGACACATCTTCAGTTCTACTCGCAATTGAAAGAGGAAATCCCAAATCTCGTCTTTAAGTTTCTGTAATAGGAAGGGAGGGGGGAGGGAGCTCTGAAATCAGGCTAGGATTGAAATCGGCTTAGGATTCGCTAGAGTGAAAACCTAAATATGTGTCAGATTACTTTGACTTCACCTGAGGGTGTTTTCCATGGTTCTGTAGATTTTATCACTTAACTTTTCTAATCAGTAGACTGGAATTTTAGTGCTCTGAAAGCACATTCTGTATTTTAGCAGAATTCACACTTCTGCTGCTATTATTTGGGTGGAGACAATTTTATGCAGGTCAGGCTTAGCAGCAGCAGTGTCTTTAAGATGACATTCACAGTGTAAAGTAATCTTTAATTTTTATTTAAGTCTGCAACAGTGAATCTTTCTTACAGAAAATTTTGCATGTAAAGAATATGATAACTTCAACACTTCTGGCTAACATTAGTAAATGTTAGACAATAACTAAAAATTGCCCATCCTTCTGTTTAGCAGTAGCTTCTCAGGGTAAAGAGGGGGCGTGGTGCATTTCTTTTTCCCCTTCTCATCCAGTGAGGCTCTTCCTGCTGCTCCTCATTCATTTTGTCCTTGTCTCATCTCTCCGTGTTGGTTACTGGCTTTGTTGCTGCTTTCTCAGTCACTGGCCTGAATCCATCAGAGCTCTAAACAGGGAAAGGTTAGGTATGTTCATGCCTGGTGTGAGCTGATCTGTCATCCACGCTTGCTTACATTATAGCATGCCCAAGACTAGGGGAATTGAATATCTGCTTCCATGGGGAGGAAGGAGGGAATGGACTGCCTAAGCTTTGCTGAGATTACTCCTGCCAGAACAGTTAAGGTAGCTTAGCTCTCATTTCCCCCTGAAGGAGAGTAATTATTTTGGAGCAGTGTATTTGCTCTTACGGAGAAGTATATCCCTGCAGTTGTCTTCCAGTGTGCTGACTGATTTCCTTTCTGTGGCTGAGCCTAAGACTGGTACAGAGCTCCAATAATGGTAACATTAAAAGCTGTCATATCTGCTTTTGGAAAGGGTTAAAATGTAGGTAACATATTTCTTGCGAAAGAAATATGCTAGTGCAAGCGAACAAGTAGATAAAATGCAGAGGTATTTTAAAGTTGTATACCCATGGAGAGATGCTAAAATGAAATTTAGGTTCATTTAAAGGACTATTAAAGATTGGGAAATGTTTAGGTGTCTTTCAGAACAGCTTAATTTATATTAAATGTCTGATATTTTCTACTAAACCTCCTTTTTGACTCTTTTCTGATCTGGGTATTTAAAAGTTCATGTTAGAAATACCCTTCTGGAGTAAACTTTATCTAACTTAAGCCTCTAAAAGTAAAACAATGTAAGTTAAGTTTAGAGTGGAGAATGAATGAGCACAGCAGAGCTATATAATTGCCATTAGTTACCGTGCCTCTCTTGAGGAACTGGTACACAGACTGACCTGCTGATTGCAGAGATTGTCTCTGTGTAGGGAAAGTTATTAGCTTTCACAAAGTATTTGTTTTCTAAGTCAAATATACCTAATTCTCAACTGTCAGCAATTAAATACACTTTGTTTGCTCCCTGTACTACAATAAAGAGTTTGACATAGAGATCCTGCCTCCAGTTTTCTGTACTCAGCTTTGGAAATCAGGAGGCATCAGTGCTTTCATTGGCATTGATCTATATCTTCTCATTTTGTCAAATTCCACCACAGAGAAATGAAGTATTTAGAATGATGGCATAATAAATCATGATCTGATATCTAGATTATATCCTCTGGAAGATTTAAAATATTCAAAGCTGTACAGTCTCAGCTGCAGTTTGAAAACAGTGGCACTTGAGTCACCTTCTGCCTGGAAAGAGTCATTGCCTTTGAACACATAAGGCTTGAACACATTCTTTAGTAATCTTCCTTTGACTGCTATTAAATACTTGAGAGTTACTATTGATCCCCTCTGGGTACAGACTCTTCTGGCAGACCAAAATACTTACTCCTTTAATTTGTACTTAACTCGTATTTTATTACTGAGTTTGCTGGGGCATATAATTGTCTTTGCTTTTTCTTAATGCAACTTTAAGGGAAACAAAAGATGAGTAAGTACTTCTGGATTTTGCTATGGATCCCATACAGCTTCTCATTGTGATTTTTAAAGAGCAAAGGAACAGGTCTGTTGAGCAGAAATCATAGGTTCTGAATCTTTGACCTGTACAGGTTCATTCTCCTTTTTCTAGTTTCAAGTTTGAGTGGAAGTTCCATACCTCTTTGTTGTCTTCCTCTTTTAGGGTAGTAAAGTTGTTGATACTGAACTGGAATTTTGATTTTGGGGTATTAATATTCCAAAAAATATTTAGCCCTCAAAAGGGGTAATAGCAGTATCAAATGCCACAAAGTAAGTGTTCTTCACTTAATGTGAGTTTCTGTTCTTTCTTTAATTAGTGAGATTTTTCTATTTTTATAGGTACTCTCATGTGATTAGCAGCAGACAAAGTTAACCTCAGCCTGCAGAGCTGATCAATAAGGAGCCAAGACACTCATGGTTTCATCTGGACAAACAAGTGCCAGTTCTCCCCACAGCCTTCTGAATTCTGTGTTCTCCTGAGATGTGAAAGAAGTTTTTGAATTGTTACACATAAAATGAGACGACTTTCCTGTGTTGATTATGGACATGAGTCTTAAGTCTCAGTGATGTTTTTTTCCCTAAATATCCAGCACTAATTATTGCAGTACTGTTGAGGCTTCACAGGACAAAATTAAACAGTTGCAGTCACTTAATTTGTGACACTCATTGTAATTGTGTTTATTTGTTTATATTGATATCTAAGCTAGCTTAGTTTTTAGAAAACCTAATTTGAACCTTCTGATTTTTGCAGTTCTTCAGCTTCATTCTTTGCTTAGTAACATCCTTCCTAGCATTATTTACTCCTTCAATGTTTTGGATTAGAAATGTTGCTTATTCTTTATTACAGTAGCGGGCACCCATTTGTTGACACACAGTTCTGATGTTTAAGGTGATGGATCAAACAATCAGCCCATTTTTTTCTGTCAGGATTAGTCAGCATCCCTGACTAAATCTGAGGAAAAAGTCTTGATAAGCAGAGGTGTTGTAATGTGTAGGGATGTCTATATGACTTGCTGGTGTTTTTTGTGTGTGATATAATGAGACTCTGTGGTCATGAAATTAGCAAAGTGCATTCTAAATTAAAACTCTATATGCACTACACTCATTTAAAAGAAAACCAACCAATGAGAGAAAGAAACCCAAAATCTAGAAAGGAGTTAGCGTGTTATAAACTGAATAACTTTATATAAAAACACTTCAATGACTGGGATTAAAATTTCCTTTTAGTATACTTGTCATACCCCTAGTCATAAGTCAAAAGAAGACAAGTCCTTGATCTTCTCTTGGTTAGGCCGTAGGGTTATCCTTCTGTGATTTGTTGAGGGCCATTTACCGAAAGGAAATCTAGCCACTCTGTCATCTTTCACCTACTCCTGCCCTATTTGATTTTTAGTTTCTGAAGTCCTGGTCACTGATGCCTTTTTCCTGCTTACAGGCAGTTGTGTGATCTTTAAGTCTGTATCACCTTTGGGATCAGGAACTTTGATGGATACATTTTTATTCTGTACCTTCAGCATTCTCGCCCCAAATGAGACAGAGAAAGAAAGCGGGCTTAGCCCAGATCTCAGGCATCAGCTCTGGTAGATTCAGTGTATTTACTGCTCCTGCGTTGCTAACAGTGAGGATCTAATTTTTGAGGATGCTTGAATTCAGTCCCATTTTTCTATCATGCTGCCATCAATTTTTTGTGAGCAGAGGAGCCTCTGGGGAGGCCAAATCTGTGCAGTCTCTGGGCATCTGGAAAAAGGTACAGGTTGGCTTGAAGTCGTGTTCCTATCAAGTGTCAAAGGCTTTTTGCAGTGGCGGTTCCATACCTGCACAGTGTTAGCGAATGAGTGGACTTGCTGCTGCCAGCTCATTTCTGGGTGATGTTCTGTGCACTAAGCAGAGTTTTTGCTGTCTCCCCGTATTCCCCTCCAAGGCTTCATGAAACAAATAAGCATTGTAGCAGTCCCAGAAATCCTTTTACTCCTAGCTACTTAGTACCAGTGCAGTTTCTTTCAAAATTTCACAGATTGATCAGCTCTCTGTTTCACTTTGGCACAGGAAAGGATACCAGAAGGGAGTAGGGATTTAACAGCTGGTTTAGGTGTGTTTAAGGTACTATGGATCTGCTGTAAGGTTCACTGACTTGTTGAGTTTCAGTAGGTAAAGTGAAAACACAGGTGGCAGGTAACTTCCTGTTGGGAACTAGATGTAATACAAGATCCAGAACTCTCATGCAGAGTTTTTTAACTCCAGCTGCTTCTTTATTACCCTTTAAACTCAGTATATATACTCTTGGGAGAATAAAAGTGTACATGTTTGTACCTTGGAAAGAATTACATGGGTAGGAAGTAAGGTACAGATGTGGGAAGCCTCTTTGGTTGCTATTGCTGCAGAATTTCCCAAGCTTTAGTCTGCAAGTAAATAGTTCAACACTGTGAAATGTTTGTGACTCTTAACAGAAAGCAAACACCGAATAAGTCCATTTAGATGTACTGTGTCGTGTCTTCCATGAGGTTCAAAATCAGTTGAATGTGTTGCATTTTAAAAGATTTAAATACACAGATACATTAGGAAATCATTGTTTATTTCCAAAATACCTGTGGAGAATGCAATATGGAGATGGTATCTTGTGATGAACATAATCTTCATAAGCTGATTGGGATCTGTGCTTGCTGTATTGAGGCCCAATTATTGCTGTTTGCTGTTGTGATATACCAAGCCTCTGGTAATCTTCCTGTAATTACAGAATTTGTTTTTCTTCATTCTTGTGTATTTCTAACACTATAGCAGTAGCACTGGTATCTCTAAAGCTTCCTTTATGAAAGGATTGATTTTTAATTTGTAGAATATTGAAGTCTAGTCACAGCTGGTAGCAGTGTAACAGTCAGACTAGTTTTAAAGGGCTCTTTAACTATTTTTTGCATAAGTTCTTTGAGGCTTTTATAATTGTATAGTTCCAGCACATATCTAAGCAGGATGTTTTGTCCTTTAAAACTACGTTATATGAAAAGACAGCAATTAGGAAGATGCAGCAGCTACAAGTAACTGATCAGATTTGTGTTTGTTGTGGGATTAGAAGTGGAATGAGGCATCTAATTTATAACAGGCTAGAGGAGGCAATGAAGTAGTAGATAATGGGTTGTGTCATCAAATAGTAAAGGCAGATTATCAACTGACCTGATGTGAAAAAGAAGTCCAAAACCTGTATCTTTTCCAATAATAGAGTCTGTCAGTTGTTTCCAAAATACCTGCTGTGGGAAACTCTGATACTGAATTGACGTTCCTTCTTACTAATATAATAGCAGAAACTGAGCTTTATATTCCATTTCACAAAATTTGATGTGGGTAGTCAAAAGCACTGGTATCTTCCAAAAGGTTAATCCTGCATCAGAACTGTCTGTGCCTTGGAGTGAACTAGTTGCAAAGCTCTTCATGTTTCTTTAATTTTCTGCTCCCTTAGCTTCCTGAGCCAGCCCTTCACATCTGGAGAAGACCAGTGGTGGCTCAAAGAGGTCAGTGTGAAGGGGAGAAGGTATATCTTGTCTAGTGGTATTTAACTGTTGGATTGTTATCCCTTCACAATCAGATTAACACCATTAAATCTGCTGGGGAGGCTCCTCTGGGTCACCTGACACTCGTCTCCTTTTTCAGGCTAAGCAAATGTTGCAGTCAGCTTTGAACTTGATTTTGTGTGTATTTAAAAAGTACAGCAAGTACAAAATAGGAATATATAATGTACTAGTGTCTGCAGAACAGGAGACAAATTTGTATCTTCTTCATTCAAACACCTGTTACTGAATTACTCATTTCCCTCATACTCTGTCATGTCTCATCAGCTGAGGACCTCTTCTTGAGCATTTTTAACCTTTTTTATTGTCAGATTCAGTAACAGGTGGACTTTGGAGGTGGTGGTAAAGTAAGTGATTGACAAAATCAGTTTGGAAAAACAGCTTCCTTTCAAGACTTGTAAGCCTTGATGGAGATGTGTTTTATTGAGTGTTCAAGCCCCTCTGCAAACTTGCTGGTGTGGAACATAGAGCTCATCTGTATGAGGAAAAGGTGGTCAGTCACACAGGGTGCTAGCGTGGCTTGTGCCCAGGTTTTCAGAGGTGCAGTAGGGGATTCCTGACCAGGTACAGTGTCAGATTTCAGGTTTGCAGTTCTCAGAGTGCCAGTCCTTGCCTTTTCTTTGTCAGCTACAGTGTAAGTCAGAAGGTTGATCAAATTCTGGGAAGAGATGTTGTGTCTTGCTGAGGTAACTGAACTCACCCTAACCAGCAGATACTCTTTGCATGCAGCTTTTTGGCATCAGGGCCTCTCAGTTCTTTTTGTGCACATGTAATGTTAGGTGCAAAGTCAGTGGTAGTGATTTCTCTGCAATAAAAATCTGACTTTCAGCCAGATACAGAAGGCTTTCCACATCAGGAGAGGGTCCTGAAATGAGAGCCCTGCTGCGATTCATCAGGATCCTGTTAACCACTGTTTGCCAGGTGTGCAAGAAGAATCTGTAGTGTTCATAGCACTGATCAAACAGCACTGAGGAGCAACCTTCCAGACAAGAAGAGGCATTAAAGGAGCACTGACATGTGCAACCAATGTGACAGCATCTTTTTTTTAAATGTAAGGATGTATGAATTGGAATTTTAAGAAACTGAAGGAATCCTCAAGGAGAGCAGTATGATACCCAAAATGTTCAAGTAATGTAAGCACACTGATTCTATGTTTCTGTCGCATTAAAAAGTGAGGCAGAAGCATCTAGAATTCAGGATATTGAAATGATTAAATCAAAAGGGCAGCTGACAAGGTTCATAAGATTGTGGGATGTTGCTAGACTGTATTTTCTAATTCCTAATGCTCCATCTTCTTCCTGTGTTGTCAGCTGGGTTTGTTGTTTTCTCTTGCATCTTGAGCAGAATGATCTCTTCATAGATTTAATTAGGCAGCTAGCACATGTTTAGTATTTTTTTTGCCTTTTGATTATATCTTTCAAAAAACAGCAAAGAAAATCTGATTTCATTTGAGCCATGTAATATTATACCAAAAAAGTGTGCTGTAGTTGAATATAGTCTAGCTCTCTAGGGACTTGATTGATTGGGTTTTTTTTCATGGCACCCTGTGAATGTATGCAAATTGCAATTATTTTCCCATTTTATAGATGGAATTACAAAACTTTTTTCCCCCACTTCACAGGGAGGTGTTTATAAATACATCATGCATTCATAGAATGGTCATCTGAGGTACTTTGATATTACAGTTGAAGACTGTTAAAGTATCTGAAAAGGGAGTGTCTTTATTCAAACACAGATTGCACAAGAAGGTACCTGGCTAGTATTTAGCCTTGTATGATTTCATTTTTTTTTTTCTTTCTAAGGGAAACTAGTATAAATATTTGGCATGCTTAAGAATCTCTGGTCTTCTGGTGTTTGCCCCAGAAATCTGTGAAGCCTTTCTGACCAAACGCTTAATTTTGTAATGAATTTCTTGAAAGTGGTTATCTACAATTTCATGTAAGTTTTTACATTTGAAAGTATTTAAATCTTTATGTTGATCTGAAGATCAAAATTTTAGTCAGTTGTTTGCACCTAGTTACCATGAAAGGTCCTAATTTTGCTTTGCTGCTTTGGTGTCCTCTACACAAGTGAATATGGTATTTTGTCTGTGAAGTGTGGCATTAGGTGGTAGGTTTAGTTTCTGGTAACATCTATTAGTAAAAATGAAACTGTACCTGAGTTGGTCTTCTAGACTCTTCTTCAGACTTTTCAGTCTTCTGGACTGTGGAAGGGAAAAGGGCTTCCTTGTCTTTTGTGCAGGCAATCAGGTTTTTCCGCTTGACTAGACAGGTCTGCTGCTTTCCCTGCTCAAAAGGGATGAGAGGGATGCTTGCTTAGAAACTTTAGGAGAGGCTAGAAGGGGTGTCATGTCTTAGGCAAGAACAAGGAGTTGTGTAGGTATTTCATTTGTTCTCCCTCAAGGACAGGTTAAGCTTCTCTTTCCAGGAAACTCTAAAGCATTTACTGTACTGTTCATGCAATATAGCAAAATAACTAATTACCTTTTTAGAAGATTATGTACTGGCAAAAGCAGATTCCTGTAACATAAAAAGTACCAAATCTCAAATCCTTGTACCTGTTTAATGTGTCAAGAAGCCTTAATCTGTTGCCACATTATATCACAGTACAAGCTGGCTTGTACTGGGCATTTATCCACTTATAAATAAGAAACCCAGCCCAGTTCCATAAACTGGCCTCTGGGTTGACACAGGGGCTCCATTCAATCACCATCCTTTCTAAGCTGCAAGCATATCACTGGTCCAGTGATATGGGGGGCATAAAGATCAGACCAATGAGCTGTCTAGACCAGGAGGTTTTGAACTGCCTATAGAAGAAAGCTCGGAACAATAAAACATGCTGTTTGCTGATGACCGACCGGTGTTCTGTTGAGTGTCCTGTCTCCGACACCTGACCCAATGGTAACATTAATTTTCTAACTTTCAAAAGAAGTATGAATAGGAATCACTTGTAATTAGACTATCTTGTTTTCCACTCTTCTTGGTGTTTATTTGGTGTATTACAATATTCAGATAAGGCAGAGCTGGCATTTTTGTGAAATTCAGTATGCACTTCTCTTTCCAAAAGATACAGGAGGAGGAGAAAAACTTGATGCAGGTATCCATCAGTTTCTTTTGGGCTGCAGCATAAATGACCAAACACCGCAGTTAAGTTTTTCAAGGTAGACTGTATGTCAAAATGGAGATGGCAAGTGACTGCCTTGCCACTACTTTTTGTGACATTCTGTGGAGAGGTTCCTTGCCCATTTAGGACTACCAGTCAAAAGCAGTTCTTGGAAGTTGTTGGTGATCCTTGCTGTCTACCTGTTGGTTTGTGCAGACCAGCGGTTGCGCAGTGGTAAGTTTATCTTGGGATGCTCTGGAATTACCTGGAAACTTGATTTTGCCTTGAGGTGGAGCCCAAATGGGTGTGTTGTAGTCTTTGGTCTGATGTCAGTAAAGGTGCGATTAACAGTGTTAAGATCTGCATCTGAATGGAAGTCCTGTAAAACTTTTGACAGGATATAATGTCCTTGATTCACACAACAGTAGTAACTGGAAATGGACTAAATTCTGTATTTCTTCCTTGAGTTTTGATGTTGAATAGAGAATTCCAGCTCTTTTATTCTATATCAAAGCAGGAGGTAACCTGTTCATTATATTCCAGTATTGGTGCAATTTGTGTTGAATGCAGCCATCTTGCTTCCTGTCGAGTCTCCTGAGGGTTGTTTGATAGATTTGTACTTGTAAACTGGGTAATTGGTATATGGGAATGAAAACAGGAGTGCTCACTTCTCACTTCTTTGCTGGTAGTAGCTCAGTATGGAGGTTGAGCAGTTGCAGAGAGGATATCAGGACCTCGAAGAATATCCTTACAAAAGAGCTGGTAAGAAATAAACATAGCAATTGCTTTTCTGCTAAGATCTTTTGGAGCAGTAGAAGCAGACAATGTAGATGGGCAGCTCTGTCGGCTTCCACAGGACTTTCAGGTGGGTCAGCATCATGAGCGGTAATAATTGGAGGTTTGTGGCTTTCCATATTGGCATGAGAATCTGACTTCAGTGAGTCACTACCCACCACTAAGTAAAAGAGTTACAGTAGAACTCTCATTCATCCAGTTTGCTGAGGCTAGGCAGGTTCAGATACTTGAATTATCTTGCCACAGACTAGTTAACGGAAGGTAGCTAGGCTTAATTTCAGGGGCCCCAAGCTGGGGATTAAAAAAAAAAGTGTGGCAGCTCCAACTGCAAAAGAACTAGTTTTCTTTTAGTGGCCTTTATTAACCCTGAGGCACATAAGTCCCAGACAGATCATGGCATAAGATACAGTAGCATAAATACTGCACTCTGCTCTTAATGTACCTAGTACTGTGTTAAATATTACAAGCCAAAAGGAAGCTTTAAAATATTATGGTCCTGCAACACACAGGGAATTAAAACAAAGTTTTAATACCTTCTGCAAAATAATAGAATGTTTACCTAAAAGAGGAGCAAATACCTTTTGGGTCAAATAGTACTCAGATGAAATAAAACTGTCTTGGAGTGTCACATCAAGGTAGAGACACATTTTAAGTTTGTTTGGCTGCTTTGTACTGTGGAATCCATGCCCCCTGCCTGCATTTTTGACTGGGTCAGCATAATTTAATGTGGAGCTATGATAACAAAACCAGAAGTGTAGTTGTTCTAGCTTTGTAGTCTATACAACTGGGAAAAAAATCCCTTTTTTTTCTTAGAAGGACAATTTGGAGCTTTATATAGGAGCACTTGGTAATTAGGTAAGTCTCAAAATTAGGCTTGGGGAAGAAGAGTCTGCCTAGAACATACACTGGTTGGGGGGAAAAAAGATGGGTAATAATGATGCTTGTGAGTAAGGGAATAAACCTAGCTAGAAGGGTTAATTTGGACTAAACATTTGGTTTACTTTGGCATGGATGTCAAATCTTTCTGTGTGCCCAAAAGAACTAGATGGGATTGGTGTCCAGAGCATTTCTGTTTTTAATTCTTCCAGTTGTGATTAAGTAGTTGTGTTCAGATCTTCATGATGCAGTCCCAGAATTCTTCCTTCCTGTACTGTGAGATACTTGCAATTCTTGGAGTAAGGGATATGCACTTTGAAAGTGTGAACAGGTAGAACAGCAGTGTCACCTCCTGTCAGTGTTCTTAGTCTTTGTTTTTATCTGAAGCCAGCTATTATCAGAACAAGTAGAATATCATCAGTTTAAGCCTCAACTTTACACGTACTAATTATATGCCTATGCAAATTAGGAGTATTTAGCTTCTGATGTTAACCAAAGATAGGCAGCTGACAATCTTAATCATCTCATCAATTGTATACAAACAAGCATTTTGATGGGGTTTTTTTCTGCCCCAAACCAGCCTGGCTCCTGAGGCTTCTGCCTTTTCATGTGCATTGCAGTATTTCATACTTTTGAAGAGGTGTCAGGGAAGCAATAGGGAAAAAAGGCCAGTAAAGCAATTTCTAGGAAAGATCAGTGTTAGTTCATCTATACAAACATCACCTTTTACTGTCTTGCACCCGCACCTATGTTGTGAAGTATAAAAATTGTACTCAAGGATATGCTCATATGCAAAAGGAAAGGCATTAGTTAAATCCTATCCAGCTGTTGGAACTGGGCCAGATTTTTCTTTCAGTTAGGCAGGTGGAAGTAGTCTAGAATTGACTTGCAAATGCTAAGCTAGTTGGGCTCCCTCTATGTTTAATCAAGCTGCTTTACTAACCCAGCTAGGTGTTCAGAGCTACATGCTCTAAGCATGTAACTTCTGATTTTCTGAAACCTGTTTCTGTAATGTTGAGAGACAAAAGCAGAAATAAAGAATTTAATGATGTTTGTAGATTCGGAGAAGTTAGAATTGGTCAGTGAATTTGTTCTCTCCATTTAATAGCTGAATTTTCAAAGGAATTAAATGGACATCTTACTAAAGTTCCTGGAAACATAACTTGTGTATCCACAGGATAGCCAAAGCTGATATTGGGCTGTGGTGTTAGTCTTGATGCCTTGAGAGGCTACCTAGAAGAGAGGCTAGACAGTGTTAAAGGAATAAAGTTGGCATTTATTAAAAGGCCTTCAAAGGATACACCTTGGGCAGTGCAAGAGCCTGGCCGTGGCTCCACCCAAGATGGATGACGGGTCCAATTACGTATTGGGGTTAACTGTCCAATTACAGCTTGAGGTTATGCAGTCCCATCCTCCCAGATTGCTCTCCTCAATTCATTGCTGTTTACACTTTTTAGGCCTGAAGCTGCAGTGGTGTCCTTGGTTCTCAGGCTGGAAAAGGATTGTTTTGTCTAACTAAACTGTGAGGAGAATTTGCTAACACTTTATATGAAGTTCAGAGTTATGTACTAATGAGGTACAGAATGTGAAAAATATGAAAGCTAAAACCTAAGGCATCTGTCTTGTCAAGATGATGCTGGCTTTCCCACTTACATGGGCTAGCTTGAGGGTGATATTGCTGGGTGGCCTGCAGGAGAGTGGGGGTAGGCAGCTAGCTGGGGCAGCTGGCAGTATTGACATGCTGCCTGTGTAAAAACATCTGTTTCCTGCCTCTTCATTTCTGATTGTTTGTGGACTTGCTTGCTCAAGTTGTAATGGAAGTGATCTAAATGTGTTGATTAAAAGTTGACACTGCTGAGGTATCCCACTTAACGAGGTGGATGCTCAGGATGAGCACTGCACTGAGCTCCCTATATTGTTACAATGGTGGATAGATTTTTAGTTGTCAAATGCTGGTTATACTTTAATCTTCCTTCTGACACAATTGGTATAGCTAAAAGTAGTTAAAATTATTAAAATTCATACCACTTACCGTTGCAGCATTTAATTTTTTTTTTCTGTGCAGCAAATCTAGATTATTAAGCACCCTGTACATGAAATTTAATTTTTAATTTTGTTTAAGGATTCTGTATCCCAGCATACAAAATGAAATGTAATAACCTGACCTTCTGACTAGTTGTGTCACCTACACATTTAAATAGTTTTGGGTTGCTGATTTGTACTGTAACTGGAGATGAAGTAATCTTACCAAGTGTCCAGAATTCTGTGACTCCAAAAGTGATATACTTAAGGAACTTCAAAGTGTTGATAATCAATTAAGATTGATTTTTAGATACGAAGTAGAAACTTAACAGAAACCCTAAGACTAGTTCTGATATTTAATGAGATTGAGCTTGCTTAAAGTAGTAACATTGTTTTAAAACATTCTTTCATAAATAGATGACTATCCTGACTGCTTTGTCTAAGGTGTGATTTTTATCCTTTTGGATTAGCTTGATTTTTTTTTTTCCTGCAGCCTTGTATGATTATAGTAGGGTTTGGGTTTTTGTCCCTCCCCCCCCGCCCCACTCTGGTACAACACTTTATGTATTTGCTACAGAGGATTTTGAAACATGTTATCTTGTTCTCATGTACAAGTACAGCTGATTGGTTCTGGGGTTCCTTGAATTTTTTTTTTTAGTCTGCAGAAGCTATATGGGTTGCCTTTTCAAGTAGTTCAATGTATTATGTAGTTAAATGTTTTTTATGTTAAACAAAGGCTTGAAAAGCTTGTTAGACTTACCTCCATAGAATCTCAGTGTTATTCAACACTTGAAAGTAATCCTTTTTTTTCCAGAAAGGTCTGCATGGCTCGTGGTAAGGCACCAAGTGGCAGTGTGACGGGTGGTATTGGCTCTTTAACACATAATGAGCACATACATCCTGTGCACCTTCATATGCAGTTTCACAAATGGTACTTGTGTTGCATGTGTGGTTTGGTGAAATGTTTCCAAATATTTGGTCACTGAGAAATAGTTTTTTTAATTGCTGTTGGTACAGCTTACGCTGATAATTCAGAATTTCAGAGGCCATTGATTTTTGATATCAAGAGTTTGATGCAGTTTTGTGTTCTGTCATAAAACAAGTATCAACTGAAAAATAAGGAAGACATTTCCCTTCGTCTCAGGTGGCTGAAATGGAACTTTTGAGTTTCTTGTCATCTTGTTGAGAGAGATGCCACCCTTGTTGAGAGATCTGAAACACTGATCTGATGAGGACAACTGTATTCTGTGTTCCTTCTGCCCATTGAGTGTGTCAGAGGCAGTTTTACAGGGACCATGGCATTCTTTTCCTCTTTTTTTTTTCCCCCAAGGTCTAGTGTCTCTTAAATCTCTTGTCTTTTGTCAGCTTAGCATTTTTGTGTTTTGTATCACAGTGAAACAAAATTCCCTTGCAGCCCTTAACACAGCAACCCTAATGTGTACAGTGATTTTCTTCTTTGGCATATGAAATTAATTTCAGATTTGAATGAACTAGGAATTATTTTTCCTTCAAGTGGAAGGTGATAAGGAGTGATTCTTCATAGGTAACTGTTTGTGTCTGACTTCGGAAGAATATTCAGAAATTCAGGGTGGAAGTGAAACACTGATTTATCCAACACCATCTGGCAGATCTTTTTGGGGGTTTTTATGCTTTATTTTATAAAATAACAAAATGCTGAGGAACTTGAAATTAGAAATACTGCTCAACATCTACTTTTGAGTTGTAACAAGACTTACAGTACTCGGTGCATTACTGTGGTCATGTCAGCCTGTCAAACATACTGGTAAATAATTGTTCCTTACATATGGTGAAATGGGGAGAAGAAATCTCCTGTTACAAAAGCCTTATGAACTTAAGTCTGCCTTGACTCATGTATAACAATTGAGATGTAATATTGTAGCACAGCTTGGTAAGTGTTGTGTTCTTATTTCTTAATGCTGACTGGCAGTTACTCATTTTTACTGTTTGCACTTAGTGCACAGTGCCTTAATACCTTGTGTTTAGGAGTGTCCTCATGGTTCAGATGCTGCAGCTGTCATCATTTTCTGATTTGTAGGATTTTGCCTGTGCTGTGTTTTTCCTGTCTGAGATTTGGAGACTGTATTTTTTTATGTAGTGAAACAGTTCAGCCTTGGCTTGGGGGTTAGTGTTGAGATGTGCTGTTCCAGTGTTCCATGAAGTTACTTGTTTGAGCACATTATGGTGAGATGTAATCATAGTCAGAAGCTGTGGATGTCAAACCCTGTATTAGATCCATTGGTAACCTCTTGCTAGGCTTCAGCTGGTATCTATAGACTTCAGCAGATGTCCTCCCAGCCTGGAACCTGGGAATGAATCCTGGATTAAGTTGCAGAGTAATTTTTTGTCTTATCTGACCTGTGTTAGCTGGGGAAAATGTTTAGCTTTTCTACTGGAGTATAAATCCATTGTAAATAGCTGTCAGTTCCCTACATGCTGGGTCTTGCAGGTGTTGTAAAAGTGTGTTATTCTGCTTACAGTGGTAATGGTTCCTTGAAGGGAGGCTAGCAGTGGTACTTAAGACTGCTTCTTTTATATGCAATTGCATTATGTGTGTCTTTTCTGAGGCTGTAGGAAGGTGCTGATGACCTGCTGTATTTCTAAAATGGCTCATCTGAAACACAAGCTTTAAATACTTCAAAGAAATGGCAAATCAGGACAAAAATCATCTGAATAATTTAGATCTGTTTTTTGGGGAGTAAAATCTGGGCTTTGTCAGTCTTCCTGTCATATCCTGTCCCACTCTCCCCACCTCACCCCACCACGTAAGATTGGAAATTGTGCCTTTTGGTCTGCAAGTTTTAAAATAAAGCTTCCAAAAGTCCAGCAAGAGTATGCAGAATATGGTGCTATATGTATGCCTGCATTTCCTGTAATCAGATGAAGTTGAAATATGTTTTAGGTCTTTCAAGGTGAGGATGACTAAATTGTGGGCATTCAGAGTTACCGTAGAGCAGTCTGTCACTAGTGTATCAGCTCCAATGGTAAAGAGGAGAAGATCAAGCTGGGCAGCAGTTTGGAGAAATCCTCAGTAAGAAGCATGAATAAAATTAGGTAATCAAGCCAATGTAAAGTGCATTCATGTGTTTTTCATGTACAGTCTGTAATTGTTTTTCATGTACAGTCTTAATTCTTAATGAATTAAGTAGATGGGCAAGGCTAAACACATTGATATACAGTGGTCATCTCATGTGTCAGGGACACGAAATGTTGGGTTAGAAATAATGTCCGCGGACTTCAAGCAAGGAGCACTGATCATGATCCAGCCATGGCAACCAAGTTTAACTGCCAGAATGCACCACAGGCTCTTTGGGAACTTCAGTCCCATGTACTTGTAGCAAGCCTCTGGCCCTAACATTGTATCACTGATTATTGATGATCCTGATGACCCTGACAAACTGATTTTTTTTTTTTGAAAGATGCTGTGCCAGCAGAAAGCTCTGTAAGACTGGGAGGCCTTAGTTTAGTTGGGGGCACTAAACTGTTCAGTAACAGTCATTGGTTCCATGGAGTTAAAACTGATATCCCAGTTATCAGCCTATACTGTCTTTTAAAGGAGGAAGGTAAAAAGAAAATGTACTGCAGCTGCTTTAAAAGAGAAAACACTCGTAGTAATGAAATACAAAAGAACAGCAAAAAGGGTAAAACCCAGGTAATATGGAGATTGCCTAAAGAGTATTAGAGCTCAGAAAATCTGTGGTACTGGACAGCAAAAATGTCTGCAGAAGTGATAACCTTTTTTATGAATCTTTCTAAAGAGTGGTAGGTCTCTAAATGAGGAAAAGATGGGAGATTTTTGTACATTAAATGTGAAAACCGTAATGAATTAGTGAAATATTTTGAAGATCAGCTTGATAAAAAACAAGAAAAAGAGTAAAAAAAATATTGAGACAGATTTGTAATAGGGTAGGATCAGACAGGCTGAAGTAATGGAAGTATGAAACAAAGATAAAACCCTAATGGAAAATCTGAGTGAATTATTTGCCCTTAGAAAGAAGCTTGGAGTCTTCCCAGTAGAGACTTTATGGATGGCTGACTCTGAGTAACTATCTTTAGTCAAAGTATTGTTAGAGAAGGTTTTAGAGTAAATTGATGAAACGAGTAGTAATGTCTTGCCTGGGACTGCTCTGTATTTGGGTTTTTTCTAAACCAGAAATAGCAAGCTGCTGAACCATTGAGCACAGCATATAGTGTTCCTTAAATCTGCCCTGCTTCCAGAAGAGTGGTAAATGTTGTCGTTGTCTTCTAAAGTACTTCAGATTTAGTCTGACTTTTCTGTTCAGTATAAGCATTCTAGAGTATTCTTGGATAGATAAATGAGTAAATTGTCAGTAAGGGAGCAAATCTAAAAGTAAATTGTGCCTTGCATCAGTTAAATCACTGAGACTTCAAATTTAGCACGTACAATATTGGATTTTGGAGAGGAAAATTCTAGTGGACGCTCAAGTTGACTGATTATGATAGGGTACACCTCAAAATTTAAGATTAGTAGGAATAAAAGATGAAATTTAGGGGAAGATGGGATGGTGTTGCTAGTAAAAAGTTCAGTAAAGAGTTTTGGTGTCTAGAACACAGAATGATCAAGAAAAGAAGACTTTACAGCATTGTTCAGTTATTTTTTATTGAAATGCAGAGTTACAGAATCATAGAACGATGGGAGTGGAAAGGAGCCTTGGAGATCCAGTTCCAACCCTCCTGCCATGGGCAAGGATACCTTCCACGAGACCAGGTTGTTCAAAGCCTCATCCAACTTGGTCTCAAACAATTCCAGGGTTGGAACAGGCACAACTTTTCTGGGAAGCCTATGCCAGTGCCTTACCAGCTCACAGTAAAGAATTTCTCCTACTATCTAGTCTAAACCTGCCCTCTTTCAGTTGAAAGCCATTCCCCCTTGTCCTATCACTCCATACTCTGGTAAAAGTCCCTTTCCAGCTCTCTTGTATCCCACTTTAGTACCAGAAGGCAGCTGTCATGGGGAAGAAGTGTTGTAAAACTTCGGGCTATATGGTGTCCTTAAATTTGACACAGTTATTAAGATTATTCAAATATAAAGTTCTAATAGAACAAGAAATTTGAATGACTGGTCTTGCTAGTTGCATATGATGACTTCTTGGGTTCTTCATTTGTTCAGACAAATGAGCCTCTTTGATGCCCTCCCATTCCCCAGCTATCCAGTCCCTATCATACTGAGCTGTTGCAGCAGGCTCAGATGGTCATAAGTGTCAAATGGTTTACCAAAATGATGAGAGGGGGAAATAACATGCAGGTCTGGTGGATGCTGTAGTGCTGGTGTCCTCTTACAGTAATGAGGACTTACTTTGTTTAAAGTAGTAGAGTTCAACCCTGTAGATGTAAAAGGACAATTTTGTCCGTGTTTACATGAGTGAGCTGGTTAATCAAGCAGTGGGCAGGAAGACAAGCCTTCCTGACTCTCAAGTGAACCCAAGGTAATGAATTTCATGGAGAATTTAATGAATTTCATAATGGAGATGAGACAGCTTCAGGGAGACCTCATTGCAGCCTTCCAGTACCTTAAGGGAGCTTACAAAAAGGAGGGAAAGAGGGTGCTTATACAGGCAGATAGTGACAGGACAAGGGACAATGTTTTTAAACTGAAAGACAGTAGGTTTAGATTAGATTTCAGGAAGCAATTCTTTACTGAGGGAGTGGTGAAGCACAGGCACAGGTTGTCCGGAGAAGTTGCCGATGCCCCATCCCTGGCAGTGTTCAAGGCCAGGCTGGATGGGGCTCTGAGTAACCTGGTCTAGTGAGTGGCACCCCTGCCCATGGCACTGCTGTGCAAACTGGCTGAGAACAGTGAAGCTATTGTAGTTCTGTCCTGTATATATTCATGGTGTGAAATCTGCTCATTTTTTTTAACCTGTGTTTCATCTTTAGCATGTTTGGTGTTTTCTTAGATGGCTGATGGGGTGTGCTGGTGTTTGCTGTATATTGCTGGTCTTCACTGGTAACTTTTTTTGCTCAAGGAGTTATTTGCCTTAACTCAAAAGGAATGTGATAGTGGCAGTGAAGGTCAGTAGCAAGGATAGGACATAGAAAGCATTTTAAAAGGCTAATTTTAGTTAGTGTGGGTGATCGTGTTGGACTGCCAGCAGTCATCCAGTCCCGTTCTCCTTTGTATTGCATTCTGATGGTACATGTCTTTTCCACTGATAGTTGAATGAACCTATGGAGATTGCCTTCAGTAGGCTAAAGTTCTTTTTCAGTCTTCTAGTCTCTCTTATCTGAGAGGTGCAGCAGCGTTGTCAGGAATGTGTTCTGAGTGCCCAGTATCTTTAAGGAGCTGAGATGCTTATGGGCTGGTTTTCCTTTGCAGTGTTTAGGCTGTAGATCCTAAGGAGACTCAGTACCACTGTACAACTTTGTTTCCTTTTTCTGCAAGCCTGATTGGTCTTGTTGCATTGAGCTCAGTCGTCTTCTGTCAGTCATGATTGATTTTGGCCAGAGAACTGATATAGTTTATGTGTTTAGGTTGTGAATGTGATTATATGGGAATATGAGATTGTCTAACCTGGATTTACTGCTGCCTATGGTCTGCCCATAAAAACACCTGGAGAGTCATTTCAGTGAGAACACCTGGAGAATCATTCTAGTGAAACTCCATGGGGAAGTCAATATTTTGTACCTGTGGGATACTACTTGTGGTTTATGACAAAGCTATCTGTAAGGTGTATGATTTAAAAAAAAAAAAGAGAGAACAAACCAACCAAACAAAAAAACCCAACCGAAGCAAAACATCACAAAAAACATGTGTATCCTCCTAGAAAAGATTGAGTTGTAAATTATGCACATTTTCCCTGTCTTTTGATGAATAACTGCACTTTTTTTTACCTAGAAACAGCTGATTCCAAAACAGAATACTACTTTCTTGACATACATTTTTTTTTTTTTAACAGACTATGAGAAGACACAGAAATGAAGTTACAATTGAACTGCGGAAGGTGAGTCTGCTTTTGTTTATCAACTGTGTTACTTTGCTAAAAGTGCTCTGGTGTCTTAACTAAATATTTTTCCATAAGCTTTACTTTGTAGCCCCAAACATACATAGAAAAGGTGTAAATTTGTTAAATACTAACTGTGGATTCTAATTTATTTTTCTTCTCCAATTTGTGAAGCTCAGTACAACAGAACAGTACTGCTTTACTCCAGTGTTATCACTTGGAAATAATCCATATTGAGTTTCTGTACCAGTTATTACAGTGGAGTTCTCAGCTGTTCAAATGTTTAAAATCTCTGAATGGGAAAAGGGAGAGTTTTAGCATTTAGAAAGTGAGGTTGTTCATTTATCTTGTTTTCTGAAAATTATTGCTTCCTTGCTGTACAGGGAGTTAATTTGGGGGTCAGACTTTGGCTGTATTGGGTAAATGTCAATATGGCTGGGAAGATCATGAGTATGAGAGCTGATCTAGTTTACTGCTCTGCCTATTTAGAGCATTCATTTCATCCTCATGTTTCATAACTCTTCCAACTGCCTTTCTTGGCACCTCAAAGAGAAAGGGTAAACTTTTATTTGCTTTTGGGTACCTTCAGTGTATTTGAGGACTTCATACTGGCCCCTTTTCCTTTATCCTGTTAAGACAGCTTCAGTTCTTCACCCTTTTCTTGAACATTCTCTTTCCTAGATTTGACTTGTTGCTGCTTCTCAGATTCAAATTGCCTGTGTTTTTCTGGAAGTGTGGAAATCTGAAAGGATGCAGGCTGCAGCTGAGCTTTAAATGGAATAGTGAAAACCAGTTCCTGATACAGTATTCCTCTTTATACTATGTATGTTGTTGACAGGCACACAGTCTGTGTATGCTTTGTACACTTCTTAGAGTACCACAAAGCAAATGTAGTTGTTTGTTTTGTTTGCATAGTTGAATAAATGCAGGTTTTTTTTTACAATTGACTTCTGTCTTCTGAATTACATCTGCTTTTTCCAGGCTTTCCCATTCTGTTCCCCAGTATGTTTCCAGGCTTCTCCAGCTTGGTATAACCTGTGTTTTCTATTATTTTCATTAATGACCTGATAAGCGTTTGGTTTGAATATTCTCAGTATAGCCCAATCTCCTTTTGGTCTCCCATTTGATGCTTCTCTCCAGTTTGCCAGTTGAATCCGTGGCAGTTTGAGTGGTGCTTGCTTAGAAGTGCACACCCACCAAATTCTATCTTTTTTTTTCATTATTTGCAAATTGAGAAGACAAAATCCTTGCAAAATCAAAGTGAAGGGTTTGTAGATAGAAACTATGTTGATAGAAATTAGCCTAATTTGTTTTTGAGAAATTTTGTCTGCACTTATCACCTGATTGTGTAGGAGCAACCAAAAAATCTTGTGCTAGTATTTTCCTGGGATCTGTCTGTTCCTCTTGGAAAAAGGGACTTTGTTTTTTCAGGTCTTACAGAAAACCTTCTCTATCTCATTACAATATAAACTATAAATATTTCTAAGATCCATCCTGAGACTATAATAATTAGTCAAAGAAATCTAATTTGACCGAGATGACTGGAAAATGATCAGCAGTGGAAGTTTATGCTGACATGTTAGAGGCCCTCTTTGTTCAGAACTGGTGTAAAACTTGCTGCGTAACTGTGAAATCGGTACCAGGGAGAGTCATTCATAGCACTTGGGCAGCGTGTGCCTGCAAAAAAAGCAAACCAGTAAAAGATGGCTTAACTAATGCAGCATATCCTTATACATCTTGTTAAATTGAGATAGAAAGTGAGCATTCCAGTGCAATCTTTGGAGAGAATTTTGCAGTGCAAAGTGAAAATTTTAATTTAAAATTAATTTTTATAATGGGTTTTTGTAACAGGTCACAAATTCAAGGCCAGTTTATTACAGAAGCTTGATAGGGAGCAAGTCAGACACTTAAGGCAAGATATTATCCTGTGTGGAAGGAATCCAGCATGTGCCAGTAATATGTGAGTGAAAATGAGGAGGAAGCCTATGAGCTGCCAGTGACTTCTCACTGAAAACTGCACATGCAAAGATCAGTTACATATTTAGAGGAGAAGCCTGAGCACTAGATGTAGGTCAGACTGTAAATCAAGAGTGAACAGCAGCACTCTTAAATGCAGGAATTGGTGTTCTTGAGTGTTGGTTAAACATCTTCACTGCAGAGACCAGAAAAAAATCTGCTTTAATAATAAATTCAGCATGTGTCAACTCAGCTGGTGCTGGTGGGCAACTGGTTTGCAGTGGGAACTCTGTGGCAGATGAGATTCTGTACCATTGCTTCTGGTACAGAATTGAGACTGAAATGTTAAGGGATATGTTTTATCAAGTTCCAGCATGGAAAAGATAAGTTGTAATATCGTTGCTTCAGTCTTTACAGTTAACACTGCTGCTCTAGCATGAATATGCCAAATTCAGGAAATTTTTGGCATGACCTTAGTAATCCACCGGTGCCTCTTCAAAGGAAAGGGATGTCTTCTCTTCATCCCATCTACCCAGATGCTGCATGTACACCTGACTTTGAAGAAAAGAGACAAATTGAGTGTATTCTTGATCTGTATGGTTGAAGCACTACATAGTCATGGGTTTGTCTTTTGAATCAATGTGGATATAAATATTAAATGAATGGATCTGATGAAATTGCTCACATCTCTGTTTAGTAAGATGGAATAAAAAAAAATCACAGCTTTGAACAGTAGTAAACAATTTCTGCATGCATCAGTGTGAGGTGTTTATTCTCTTGAAATTACAGACATCAAGGTGCATTTGCAACACATTCTGTGTGTATATATATAATCTCTATTCACTATCTTCACTCCACAGCTCTTATTCAGGAAGAAACTATTTTTTCCCCTGTATTTTATTTCTCAATCACTTATTATTTGTTTAGGAATTTAATTAACAAAGATTAACAAAGCTATCTAACATGAAAAGGTAGCAGTGTTCTGGCAGATTCCAGATTGGGGCATGGGTCGGCATTATGAGCCAGTCAGATGACACTCCTCATGGTCAGGTGCCCTTTTACTGATTCCATATTGGCTTTGTGTTCTGCGCATTTTGAGAATGGATCTACTACATTTCTGCAAAGATAGTCTTGGTCTCTGATTATATTGTTTGTACAAGAACAGGTCTGAGAGCTTAAACAATAGCCATCTCCCTTTCCTGACAGATAACAGTGTCAGTTTTGACACAGTGTCAGGTGATGGAGACTGCATCAGGATTTAGAATATAAAACTCTTCAGTGCAGAGTCTTGGTGAAGTCTGATTTAGAGTGTTTATCGCTTGGTTTCAGCATCCCAGAAACCTGAGGGCTGCTCTGTTAGTAACAGGGACCCTAGAATTAATGGGCTTAGTCAGTTAGTCTCAATCTAAAGGGGCATGGTGGATGAGCAATGGTTAGGATTCAGTTTAAGGTTCTATATCTAAATCTCAGTTTAAGGTTCTATATCTAAATGAATCCTGTAACTCCATTGCTCTGAGACATCCTTTGATTCTGGGTGCTTGGCTTTCTCTGAAGATTAAGTTTGACTTGGGCCACTTGTGTACCTAAAGAAAGGTAGTCCTTAGCCAGGTCAATGATATGGTCATTGAGTTAGATGTCACCCTTCAAAGGAAGCCTTAGCACTCCTAACTTCAGCAGAAGCACAGGATACTGTCCAGCTAACTGGAATCCTAAGAACTTCCATGATCTCTCACAAGGTTTATTTTTGGCTTTCTTGGCAAACTCAGCTGCCCCTGAGAGCTCACAGACATGAGCACGTGAAAGCTCTAATTGCCAATTAAGTTTGGTGCAAGGCAAAGCAATTATTTGCTAAATAAGTGGTGGATTAAAGAGTCATAGGCATATGTCTTTTTTTACCTCTTTCCCTGGCATACTGTCCTTGTTTCTACTCTGATCTTTCTTAAATAAGATTGTTTATGTCCATGATAGCTCCTAAAAAAAGTAGAATATTCCTTGAAGAAAGGAATCTGTCTTTCATGTTGCTGGGAGTGCTAGGGTAGAAAAAATCTTTTTCTGATTCTCAGTAAGTCTGAAAATCCAAAAGAAAAAGAAAATACTTAGTTTCAGGATAGTAAAACTTGTATCAGTTAAGTGTCTTTTCCAGTTCAGTGTGTATGTATAGCTTTTCGTTCACTGTAAAGAACATATTTTAGTACATAAGTCTACCAGTTTGAAGAATGACTACAATGACAGGGGCACTGAAGCACTATTAGTATGTTCTTCTGGAGGCTTCCCTATCAAGTGTTAGTAGCACAAATTCTTGGAAAAGAATTTGCATTTACCCTGCCTCAACTGATTCATTAAAAAAAAAAATACCCTAAGAGGAAAATTACATTCCTAATAGATTATTTTAGAGGCTTAGTTGAAAGGGGCTATGAAGAAATTCTTGGAGACTTGCCTGAATCCATTTGGGTGAGATCTTGCTGTTCCCTGACTAAAGAGGTCTCAATCTTTGCAATCCATGCTTAGGTTATACACTGGTATCTACTGCTTTTTAGTCAATTTACTCCTCTTCTGAGACAGATGAGCACTAATCAAACAGGAACGTTATGATTGCTCTCTGTTGTCACAAAGGTGAATTAGCAGGACTCAAATGTAGGAAAGTTGCCTTTGTCTTCTAACTGTGTATCTGTAGCTGTCTTTACCTGAAGAAGAATCTTGGAATCTGACTTGGAATCAGCGGTAGCTTAAAAGGGATGTACAGAAAGCCTGAATCTACCTCCATCACTGGCTTGAACCCTTTGTCTTTCCTTGGATGTAATTGCAGGGGCAAGAGCCGCTTGTTGTCATCTGTGAGTATATCTAATACTGGCTAGCATTAGCAACTCCAGTTTCTAATATTGAAATGTTCTTAAAGTTCTGCTTTTTGTCCTCAAGAAGACTCAAACGTAATTATCTTAACTTTCATGCCTCAAGAACTTCTACTGGCTACTGAGCTCCTAAACTTTCCCCTAACCTGAAGAAACATTTTGTTATGGTATTTGTTACCTGCAGGCAACGATTTTCTTGTTAATTTCTTTTCCCTTTTAATCTTGAAACCTCACAACAGCTGGCACTCTTCACAGAGCTTTTCCTGTCTGTCCAGTGCTGAAAAATATGTAGAAATTAATATTTGACACCTTTCACAGCTCCATTAGAGCATCCCATTGGCAATGTCCCCTAGTACTAAGTGCAGTGCAGCGCAGAGCTTTTTGGATGTTCCCTTTACCCACAAGGAGTCTTCTGTTAAATAATGTTTTTGAACATTTGAAACTTGCTTGCATTAGTCTATATATTTTTTTTAATACTGTGGCCATCTTCCAAGAAGACAAACAAAAGTACCAGGATCTGCAGGACTTGAATACTTACTGTTCATGTAACTTGACCATCCCACTCTCAGTGAAGCAAATGATGGGCATCTGTCATAAAAACTGGACAAGAAAGTGCACTCCTGGTATCATTACTGTTATCTGTTAATTTGGCATGTTTACCAATGCCTTTTGTTTGTACAGAAACCTTTGTAGGCTGCTGTAGTAGGACTCTACCAGAATGTTGGCAATGCTTATAACCAGCAGTCAGCACCTGCTCATGAACTTCCATACTTACTGTACATAGTACGGATGGTTCAGGCAGTGTTGAGGATCTTCCGTTTAGAAGGAGACCTGCTGAATTTTGTTTGTGACAAGGTTTTACCCTTCATCAGCCATTCCACTCTGATGCTTCTGCCTTTGAAAGGGCTCTCTTGCTAGGCTTTGAACAGGAGAGCTGTATTCAGGTATGTTCATTTGTCTTTGTTTTCACCACAGGAGCCTGCAGAAGAGGCCAGTGCTTTGATTTAGGCAAAACGTTTTTGAGTTTGCTACAATATGTCAAAATTACAAGCATTTTAAAGCCACGGCAGGCTGCAAATCGTCTTCTTTTACCTTCCGTAGGAGAGTGATTGGCCTGTCAAATTACTGGAGAGAGCAGTTTAGCTGTCCAGGGATTGGCCACTTTTGCAGATGGACAATGATATTTCAAATAGCTTTAGAGACACTGTTTAGGACTGAAAGGTTTCATGAGCACTTTGACTTTATAAGAAATACTAATTAGAATAGAAACTTTTAGTACTTCTCAGTAAGTACTAGCCTCTCTGCCTAAGGCTGCTGTGGAAACTCTTCTATATTGGTTCTGACAGTTGTTTTTCAACTCAGCCACCTGCAAACACGGAGTAGCTACAGGAGCATTGTTGGTCCTTCTTTCTTTCCTTGGCTGAGTAATTTTTTCTGGAGCCCATCACACCATATGACTGATGGCCTGAAGACATTGCCTGCACTCGCAGAAATTGCAGCATCATTCTGTGGTCAGTTACGTCCTGTGAAGTTTCTTTCACTTAAGGGGGTGTAATATCTTGGCCTTAGAATATGGACTGTTACTCGTACTTGTTTTGGTTAAGGTTAACAGTAGGAGGCATTCTTGGAGATATGCTCATAGTGTCATGTATGCATGGCTCTGGAGCCAGTCTAGGTGGTCTTGTGCACTCTCTGAGGATCTAGTTTCTGTACTTACAACTTGACTAAAATGAAACTATGCTAAGTCTGTGGGTTGTTGTCTTCTGCATTAAAGGGTTATTCTCGTGCTCATTTGTAGTTCTAGCTTTGTTATATCTGGAAAAAAAATTGATTGAGAGGATTTCAAACTTGTTTTAAGTTATTTCTAAGATGTCTGAAAGGTAAGCAATTTTGGACCTGGAATTGCTTTTTTTTATAATATAAAATAAAATACTGGAGACCCTTCAACACATCATTCTGTTTAGAGGCTTTTTTAGATATTACAAACCAGGTGTGGTATAATAAAATTTCTTTAATGAGTACTGTGGTTATCAGATAATTGGAGACTGAAGAGCCTGCCTTTCCTAGGTAGTATATTAGATTTCTTCTAGATGTTAGAGCTAGCTCTTACTCTTTTTCAACATTTTGCATCATTAAATAATTAAATCTTAATTAACTTATAAAAAACCAAAACCAAACATAAAAAGGTGTTCATATATATATACTACATAATCATCTTCCATTGCCTCTTCTGTCTTTGTACCACTAGACATACCAAACAAAATATAAAGTCTAAAATTTAGAAGAGACCATTTCACAGTTTTGGTATAATACTTTTAATACATTTTAAATTTGTAAAAAAGTGTAAACAATTGATGATTTGTTTTCTTTCTTTTTAAATTACTGTTTTATGTCTTCAAATTCATTAAATTAGGAATGTTAAAATGAAATGCTAAATGGGTATTTTACCACTGAAAAGATAATTTTATTCTTTTGTAATTCCTTAAAGGAACTGAGACTAGAGGGTGTCTTGTTTTTTTCAGAAATTAGGCTAACAGCATGAGTGGGAAATACTGCAAGTGCCAGTGTGCATGGAGCATGCTACTTTAAACAGAAAATGCAAATAGATGTGACCAGGGAGCTTCAAAACAGGTTTAGCTGAAAAATAATCTTACACTGAAAAAGAGTTTCTGTTACGTGTGGCTAAATGTTAATATCATGCAGAGCTATGAGTATTGTGAATGCCTGTTAGAAAACTGATCCCCAGACTGTGAGTTTTAATTAATTCAAATGTCATGGATTGTTGTAGATCTGTCTGATTAGCAAGCTGCCAGATTATTACAGCTAAAATACTGAAAATTCTATTTGCAGTTACAAATGCCTTTAAAAAAAGCAACCTTATCTATACTTAAATGTTGAAAGGGTCCCTTGTGCATCACCACCCTGTACTAATAAGCATTAAAAGTGGCTTTATTTTTTGACATTTCTTTACAGAACAAAAGAGATGAACATCTTTTGAAAAAAAGAAATGTTCCTCAAGAGGAAAGCTTAGAAGATTCTGATGTTGATGCTGACTTCAAAGCAGTAAGTTCCTTGATTCTGGAATTATTTTTAAAACTCTGGTGATGTCTCTAAACAATATATTCTGTTATCTTGCAGTTATTTGAAAGTAAATTTATGAACTCATACACTGTTAAAATAAGTTTTCATGTATTAAATGTTTAAGAAGGTTATAATTTATCAGCAAAATTACTAAAACTTTTTTTTTTCTTTTCAAGCAAAATGTAACACTAGAAGCTATACTGCAGGTATGTTACATTTAACTTTTTCTTAACTAGAAGGGTGTGTTCTATGCATTTTTAATTTTTACTGTGTTTTTAATGTTTTTTTTTCAGAACGCCACAAGTGACAACCCAGTGATCCAACTGAGTGCTGTCCAAGCTGCAAGGTAAAAATAAATAAAGATACAGAAACATAATTTATACATATTTTTTGTTATAAAAGTTACTTACTTTTACTTTTGATTTCACAGAAAACTCCTATCCAGTGACAGAAATCCACCTATTGATGACTTAATAAAATCTGGAATTTTACCAATTCTGGTAAAATGCCTAGAAAGGGATGATAAGTAAGTATTCTTTTAAAAATCTTCACTGTTACTGGAAATTTGCATTAGAAAAAAAATTATTTGAAACAAAACTGAGGATTCCAGCACCATATAATCTGACACAGTGGATCACATTCCATGATGATAAATCACAAGTTCTCCAGGAATATTTATTCTGCCACTGAAATATCATTTAATTTTTTAGAGCATGTTTGAGCATATCCAGCTAATGGAGAAAACCTTACTACATTTCTCATTGGTTTTGAATATTTCAGCCTTTTACCAGCTTTTTTTAAGAAACCTACCACAGACTTGTTGTGTGTATTTCCATGAAGGCAAAGAACATTGCCTGGTTGTGAACAGGGTTTTTTTCCAGAACACATTTGTCTTTTCCATTAAGATTATTAGCTGAAGTTTCTGTTTTCTTCTCACTTCAAGGTGTGTTTCCTTCTGGCTCTCTCTTATGTGATGGTAGAACATGGTGAGCATGCTCTCTGAGTCTTTACTGGAAAACAAAGAGCTTCAGTAAAGAACATAGAGAACACTGAGCATATAGCTGCAAGCATTTAATGACATGTAAGAAACAAAACACGCCATATTCAACAAATCTTGAGCCCCTGATTCAGATAGATAGGGATTAGCACAATTGAGGTAAATATTTTAACCTGTCTTTGGCCTCAGGCAGACATGAATGTATTTCTAGTATTTCCATTTTCAATGTTATTTCTGCAGCTATGAGAGGTAAGAACTTCAAAAATATGTTGTGGTATTTTTGGTATATTTTGATGGCTGCAAAACTGCGAACTGCAAGTAGGGTTTTTTCCTAGCTTGTTTAACAAAACAATTGCTTAGAAGGCAGCTGACAATAACATTCAAATCAGGAAAGAATTTTAAAATGGGTCATGAAGGCTTGTCTGCTCTAGAAGTAGATGGTTCAGTGCTTTGAAAATTCTTTTAAATTTGAATCTTCTGCTAGTTTTTGTATGATTTACCCTTGTAAATGTTTAGTAAGTCTTTCAAAATTGAACTCGGCGGTTTTTTTTAAGCAGTCCTTTTAATCGTGATTGCTGTATAATATTTAGCAGAGTTAAACTCTGAAAAGACTGCATAACAAATCATTAAAGCTGTTGTTTATGTTATACTTAAAAGCTTATCATGAGAGAAAGAAAAAAGGGACTAACTAAAACTAGAATTTTAATACAGTTGATCCTAAAATTTAAAGGTTTATAGGTAGCTGTTGACCAATGTGATTTGTTTTTACCTCCTGTTTAATTCTTTTGCAATCCCATCCCCAGTAAAACCTCAAATTGCTTTGGAAATTAATACACTAAAAAGTTTAAAAGAAGCAGGTACTTACAACTATATATAAAACATTACTGATAAAGACACAAAACCCATGGAAATGAAACAGTCACTTACCAGTAAATATTCTGTTCTTCCTAAATCCAGACACTTTCAGTTGTGCTAATGACCTTGGGCTGTAAACTCTTTTGTGGCTTGTAGAACTCTTAACTTCTAGTATTTGCTTGAACAGCAGTTTTCCTGCAAAATGTTTTACTAAAACTGCTGTTGGCATAGACAACAGTTGGCAGACATCTTGGAAGAGATGTTCTCCCAGCTTTCATGACATTTGTAACTAATTTTATCTGTATTTAATAAGACAGGTGTGATGCTGTCTTTTCATACTGATTCTAGATCTTTCACCTGTCAGTGATGGTGCAAAAAAATGTCTGTATCCAAGTATACCAGCTTGCACTTGATCTGGAATGTAATGTTGGAAGAATCAAGTTTAATTGGTTGTTTGGTTGGGGTTTTTTTGTTACTAATATCAATTCAGAGTGATGGATGGTTTACAGAAGGTCACAGAATGCAAGATCTCTTTTTTCTTACAGCTTTTCACCTGAAAAGTCCAGGATTAGATGTTGGAGTTTTTTAAATTTAGCCCCATGGTACTGCCTAAATGTAGAGTATTTCTTATAGATATGGCTAGCAATAATGAAATGAACCATAAAATAGTCTTCAGATCATATTTCAACTGACTAGTATAAAATTCTTTCATTACAGTCCTTCATTACAATTTGAAGCTGCATGGGCATTGACTAACATAGCATCAGGCACTTCTGCACAGACTCAAGCTGTTGTACAGTCGAGTAAGTGTTACAGCTTTGGTTTTTTTGGGGAGGAGGCAGTGGGGGTGGATATTGTGGGAAAAAGAAAGTATTTGGATAACGAATGCCATTTCTTATCAATACCATTAAAGTAATAAATACATGCTTGTCCTAAAGATTTAGTGAAGATTTCTGAAAGATTTCTACATTTGCTCTTAAACATAAATCTGCTTGTCACTAACAATTAATGTTAGGGATACCAGACAGGATTTCCCATAAAGAAGATAGAGAATGACAGATGATACAATAACTACGACAAAAATCTAAGTCCTTTCTCGTTCTTGGTTTGATTTCTGAAATCATGTACCATTAATTGCTTTGTGACTAACACTTTAGTTAGGAATTAATTCTTTCTGCCTCAAAGGTGTGTTCATAAATTTTATTAAAGTTGTTAAATATTACAGTTATATAAGGTTGCACATTTAAATACATTGTTAANTGTTATTATTAATATTATTATTATTTATTATTATTATCCAAAATAATATTTGGATAAAGTGATCTTACCAAAATGAGCTTTGGATAAAAATCCAAAGGCTTTAAAACAAAAAAAAAATCAATACCTTGAATTTGTTTCAAAAATTTCTGGTGTGATTTGGGCACCTCTGTTTTTAGATTGCTTTTCTGGTGTCTAAGTACCTTTGNGTCCAGGATTAGATGTTGGAGTTTTTTAAATTTAGCCCCATGGTACTGCCTAAATGTAGAGTATTTCTTATAGATATGGCTAGCAATAATGAAATGAACCATAAAATAGTCTTCAGATCATATTTCAACTGACTAGTATAAAATTCTTTCATTACAGTCCTTCATTACAATTTGAAGCTGCATGGGCATTGACTAACATAGCATCAGGCACTTCTGCACAGACTCAAGCTGTTGTACAGTCGAGTAAGTGTTACAGCTTTGGTTTTTTTGGGGAGGAGGCAGTGGGGGTGGATATTGTGGGAAAAAGAAAGTATTTGGATAACGAATGCCATTTCTTATCAATACCATTAAAGTAATAAATACATGCTTGTCCTAAAGATTTAGTGAAGATTTCTGAAAGATTTCTACATTTGCTCTTAAACATAAATCTGCTTGTCACTAACAATTAATGTTAGGGATACCAGACAGGATTTCCCATAAAGAAGATAGAGAATGACAGATGATACAATAACTACGACAAAAATCTAAGTCCTTTCTCGTTCTTGGTTTGATTTCTGAAATCATGTACCATTAATTGCTTTGTGACTAACACTTAAGTTAGGAATTAATTCTTTCTGCCTCAAAGGTGTGTTCATAAATCTTATTAAAGTTGTTAAATATTACAGTTATATAAGGTTGCACATTTAAATACATTGTTAAGAAAATTACCATCCTTTCCTTGTCTGTATGACTTGTATCTCCTGTACACACAAGTTTGTTGAGCTGCTTTCATTTCTTGTTTAACCAGACAGTGAGAAAGGAAAGAAACTCTGAAGTCAAATGAAGATAAATTAATGAAATAATTTTTTCAGGATTATATTTATAGCTTTTATGGATCATCATACTTATCTTAAAACAATCACCTTTATGCTATTTACAATATGTTGTCTTTAAACACTAGATTATAGATAAGCAAATATATAATAAGCTGTCTTGACTTACTCATATTCTCATTTTTACATGGGAAAATGATGACTTAGTTATTTGAATTTTTTTAGTGTATGAACATGCCTTTCAAATTAAGATGCTGGTTTGTATGTTTTCATGGCTAATAAAAGAACTGAATAATTATTAGATTCTGTATATTTAAGATATTGGAGCAATATTATNGTAAAAATTAAAAGTAGAATAAAAGTATGTACAGCACAACTAAAAGCATTATTGTTACCTGAACAATTACTAGAAATTCAAGCTGGGACATGTTTCTCCCAAAATATGTTTAGTTAATGCTTGAAAAGAAGAAAATGTGCTAAATGCCTTCAGAGAATCAAAAGGCATTTTACTCATGAAGAGAAAACGGATGAAGTTTAGTCTAAAAGTCTTGCTGCTTTGACTGGGAGATGACCATGGGAAAACAGTCTCCCAGCTCTTCTCCCTTTAGATAAGGAAGGGTTTGAGAAAACAAAGCAATAGACCCTTGCAGTTACAGAAGAGGCTGATGCAGCCTTAATACAAAAGGCAGCCTCCTGCAATCAGAAGGGACAGATGGTACTTGGAAGGCCCAGAAAAAGAGGAGAAGTACTAAATGCACAGGATAGCTTTTAGCAGGAGCCAGTTTGGAGCAGGAATAATTAACTTTTTGAGACTGGTAGGTCAGATAACCTCAACTCATGCTCTCTCAGGTTGTCCTCCTGCCTGAGTGCTATTATGAAATAACTTCATTCCTGGTTTTGAAAGCATACCAGGATTGCAGTGTAATATAAACTACATAGTTGACCCTCTTCTCCAAAAAATGTTGAATGCATCTATGGCTGAATTGTAATCTCAATAATTGCTGAGAAGGAAGCTGAAATATTCCACTTGAGCTAATGGAAGTGGGATGATTTTATTACAAGAGTGAGTGTTCTTAAGCAACAAAGTGTTGCTGTCCCTGCTTGTCGGTTATAGGCAATGGCTGAATCACTCCGCTGGGGTGGGGAAGGAATTTTAGGTTGTCTTTCTTCTTCATGGCTCTGTATTTTTCAGGAAAATACATCAGAGTTTTTTGGCTTATCACTTTACATTATCAACACAATATTGATTCACAGTTGCTCACAAACTGTGTTGCACTTTCAAAAAATTTGTGAAGCTATTTCTGCAAGAAAAATATTCTTTAACAGTATATAAGTTGATCCAGTTTATTCAGACTATAGGATGACTATGATCATATATGGATTTTTAAAATTGCTGCAAGAGTTACTGTCTTTCAAACAGTATGGGTTGTCTGAAGGAAAACAAGTGCATGAGGATAGTAGTGGGATGGTTACTTAGCTCTATCAAATATATTTAATTCCACAGAGAATGATATCTAAAATCAGTACCACTTCCTTAATTTGGTATGTTGCTGGCATTATATAAGAGCAAATTAAAACGTGTCTTGGGACTGGCAGATGGATGTAAATCTTCACTGCGTATGGAAACTAACTATAGCCATCTCTTGGGAGGAAGCTATTTTCTTAAAGTCAGGATATGAAGCACGTTTGCACAAGTAGGCATGTCATTCTGCTTGGTATGTGTTGTGATCCGGGATAACTGGAAAATCTGAATTACTGGGACGTGAAACCTCACGCCTGCATACTTGAGGGTCTACCTATCACTTTGAGAAATATGGGGAAATTTTTTAATGTGGGGCATTGTTGATTAATAATTCTGTTCTCAAGTCTATTTTTCCCTTCTCTAGATTTATATAGAAATGTTCAACTGAGGTTTTGTGCACCCTTCATAATAGAAACATTTATAAGGCATGGTGGAGAATGTGTTTTGTGTAAATCAGTGAACACGTTGCTCATATACCAAGATCCAGCATTAAACAAATCTAATCTTTGGATTCTGCAGATGCAGTACCCCTCTTCTTGAGACTACTTCATTCACCACACCAGAATGTTTGTGAGCAAGCTGTCTGGGCTCTCGGCAATATTATAGGTAACTTGTTGTTTTAATGATTTGAATTCAGGGAACATTTCATTTTAGAACTTGACTTTTTGAACATTGGCATTATCATAAGAGACTATGTTTCCTCTGAATTCTGTGTCTTGATACAATTTTTTTTAAAGTTTATAATATGGCCAGAATTACATCTGTACCTCCTGATTTTTTTCTAAATAATAGTATCACTTGCTGTGCAAAATATTAACAGGATAAATTTTTTGTTTCCTAAAATATACATACATAACTTTACGTATGTATATTTAATTAAATATGACCTTTTAGTAGTAGACTACTGGTGAGGAAACATAGAATTTCAGTATCCCAACATGTCATTGCATACATTTCAAGATTTTCCATTTTTAATGTAATTTCTTTTGCAACAATTTTCATTTCTGTAGGTGATGGTCCACAGTGTAGAGATTATGTCATATCACTGGGAGTTGTCAAACCTCTTCTGTCCTTCATCAATCCCTCCATTCCCATCACCTTCCTTCGGAACGTCACATGGGTCATTGTAAATCTCTGCAGGAATAAGGACCCCCCACCGCCTATGGAAACAGTTCAGGAGGTAAATAAAGAATTATGAGACAGATAATGTTTTATACTCTGGGCTGGAGGCCAAATGTTTTACATTGTCATACTATGAATTTTTGCGTGTTTTTTGTAACTGCACATGAGTTGTGCCGCTCTATCATATGTTAGATGAAATAATTTGACTAATTTGGTGGTTCTTGCTACAGCTGTAATAAAGGTATTTGTAACATATGAAACTGAGTAAGACTAAAGTGATAAGCTATACAACAAAAAAATTAACACACTAGAAAGCATTAAAATACTCAGCATTACATGTTTTCACTAAAAAAAAGAAAAAAATCTACAATGTGATATTGTATGTAGAAGAATTCAGGTGTAATTATTTTCAGCAAGAGGAAGTGTAAGTAAACTGTGGCATGTAGTGTGGTTTGTGTTTTGACTCTGTGTGCACATGCAGTCAATGCCCAGTCCCAGCCTGAGCAGAAATCCTGAAAATCCTTTTAAACTGGTGAACAGAGCAAATGCTCGGTTCATAGCGTCAGCACAGTTAGTAAAATAGAGCTATTTGACTAGTACTGTAATTGTAAGTAAAGTTCTTGATTTTAAGATAAATTCAAAAGTGTAGATACAGTTTTGAAGCCATGCGAAATATGTTACTGTTAACAGCTAAACGTTAATGAAATTTTGAAAACGAAGCAGAGAAATAGGGAAACTTTTGCAAGTAATGCTTTACTAAATAAAACACTCTGTTCAAAGCAGTTTTATCACAGCCCAGTTTTATATTTTCTCCATTTGTGATTATAAAAAATTAAACTTTAATCCAAGAGGTTTATATATTGATATTAGGCTAATAATTTTTATTGTGTGTGATAATAAAGCTTTTAAAATAGCAGCAGGGTATCTTATATCTGTTATTTGCTTGTTTTCCCTCAAAATAAAGTCTACATTCTTTGTCTGGAATCTAATACTGTCTCATATTTTCACAAATTTGAAATATAGATAATACGGATATTTTTATACATACTTTTGAGGGAAGGACCAGCTGCTGGAAAACGTGTGATTGCAATATACTAAAGCAGACTCAAGCTAAGCTTTGTGATTGCAATACTTGGATTCATAATTTTACCACCAATTTTGTTCTACTGTAGTGACTGATGAACTTCTTTTCAGATTTTGCCAGCATTGTGTGTTCTCATTTACCATACAGATATAAACGTAAGTAATTTCTAAAGTTTTAGATATTTAGATTCTTTGTTTTCTCTAGAAAGATAATGCTGCAGGATTTTGTTAAAGTAGTAAACTTGGGTTTGTGTGTTAATTTATGTATAATTAAGTCATAAATGCATAATTAAATATGAAGACTAATGTGATTGTAGCCATTCAGAGCATGAAAAAGAAAGTGCAAATACCATTTCTGAAATACCTTTTGTAGAAGATGGCATTTTTTATCCTGTACATTTGAAATAGCTTTTAAAAATCCTATCTTGAATTGAGCACTAGAAAATTGGAGTGGCAGCTTTACCATCAGCTGCACTTTAATTCTGCCCCAGTTTATAGTTTTGCATAGATGATATGTAATATGTGTAAAAAAATTACTTGTAATTCTATATATCAGTCCAGTCAAATATTTTGATCATAAGGGTAAACCTGACTTCTGTAACCTGTTGGGTGCCTGACTTTGCAATGTTTAATTAAAGAAATTGCATATGAAAATATATTTAAACAAACAGCAATAAACTATTGTTTTGTGGCACCTTTGACAACCTTCAAGTTTTTACTACTAAACCTTCAGTACTTCCCACATTCCTGAATCATGAGTTTACCTGTGTTTTTCCAAGTAATGTCCTAGGGAGTGGATTTACCTCATGAAGCCTTATATATATTGGGACTTCAGAACGAAGATCTGTGTAACTGAGAGATATTGAGCTGTTTTTCTCCTCCTTCTATCAGTACTTTGTAATCCCTGTAGTGATCCTGTAGTTTAGGGAAGAAGGAACTGAACTCTTGTGTTTGGTTTGGGTATAAAATAAAGCATGAGATCAGTGGGACTGTCATTTGTTAGTTCAACGCTGTAGTAGCAGTGTTTCTGCTGCTTTTTTAATGGTGAAGTGGGCTTGTCTCCACAAAATATTTGTACAGTTTAAGCTGGGATTTTGCCAGGGTTTTCCCAGTGTAGTGTGAGTGGGAGACAGCACATGGTGACTTTTCAACGAGTAATTTGGACAAAGCTGAAAGGAATTCATTGCAAAACCAAACATACTTCTAACCTGTAGGCTCTTTTTCTCTGCCAAATTTTAAAGCTTTTTGCAAGCAATGATTGTATGAGAGCTTATTGATGTAGGTATGAGACTGTGATGCCAGGTTTTGACTGATCTCAATTAGGGTGTCCGTCATTTTGATCCTGAGAGTCAGGTGCTAGTTTGGAGGTACCAGTCTGGTCCCAGCCTCTCTGTACTGGAGCAGCAAACCTATCTTTGGAGATGAGTCAGTGATGCAGGTAGGTCAGCCCACAGTCCTGTGAGCACTTCTGGCGGCTGCTGCTCTCGTCACCAGCAGGGCTGTGGGGCAGTGAACTGGTGAGGCACCATCTCTCACTGCTTCTGCTGCCATAGTGGCTCCACTGCAGCATGTTCTGCTGTCCCTGCGGCACAGGAGGTGAGGGCAGCAGCAGGCTGTGGCAGGAAAGCCTTTGGGCTGTGCTGGCTGGCATCCAGAGCTGGGTGGCTGCAGCCTGTGGGTCAGGACTGTAAAGTCCTTCCTGTGTTCCAGTACTGCAGTATTCAGCTGTTCTCACAACTGGAAATTTTAAATGGCTATCTGTTTTAAAAGTAGGCTAGATCTAGGTACCTCAACAGATTATGTCCTTAGTGGGGTCCAGATTTCTTTTCCTGCAGTTCCTAACATCGTCTCTATGTGATGTGATATCCCTTTCTGCTGGCTTTGTTTCTGCTTCAGGTACTACCTTTCAATGACTAACTTTTGTACCTGTCTATTTTTGAGGGCTTTCTAATTATCCTTATCAAGTCACCAGTGACTTTTTTTCTTTTAAGATTCTCAGATGGCCCTGCATGATAGGCATTTCTCTGTGGGTTTTGCTTTGCTTGAACACTTCAACAGTTGCCACATTACAATAGTTGCCAGTCCTTTAGTTGGTATAAGAACTCCTTTCCTTTGCTGTGTTTTTTATTCTTAATATGAAGGCAGGAAAAGGCATACATCCAGACTTGTTTGCAGTTTCACTTCAGAACTGCACTGTGGATCAGAAATGCTAGGGTGTCAGATGGATTAGAGACTTAAGGGATTTTATGTATTCCATAATCATAAGATAACACATCTAACAAATTATGGCTATGCTAAGGAAGCTGTACTGGTATTTTCTTCAGAAAGTTGCTAGCATAGCTACTTAACCTGAGCTGGTTGTCTACCTTGGAAATGCAAATCAAGCCCAACAGTTTACCTTTGTGAGATGATGTATGCTGTCACTTTATGCACCAAAATGTGGTATTTAATTGAAAAGGAATTTGAGAGGACATAGAGAAATTACTCTGATGGAACAAATGGCCCTGGTTTTCATAGTTGTACATAATAATCTAACATATTACTGATTAGGTCTCATCACAATCATGTTTTAAGTTTTTCCTATAACTAAATTGCATGTTTTCCCCTCTCCACCCCCAGATAAGTAGAATGTTGTTCACTAAATTAAGCCTTCATTATACGGATTTTTCTGTTCAACGTGTAAACCATGTTCTCTCCAATCTGTAGATTCTTGTGGACACTGTTTGGGCTTTGTCCTACTTAACAGATGGTGGAAATGAACAGATACAAATGGTGATTGATTCGGGAGTTGTACCTTTTCTAGTTCCCCTTCTGAGTCATCAGGAGGTTAAAGTTCAAGTAAGTCTGATTCAGTTGTGTTTGGACAGTCCTTTGTATGCTGTTTGCTAAAAAAAAATGTGCCTTACAGTATTTATTAGTGGAGTTAGTGAGATGAACATTTATAGCTACGTTTTGTGCAGGTAAAACTGAAGAAAAAATATTATCTACACTGGGAAAAAAATATTAAAAAGAAAGAAAACTCAAGCAAAACAGTACTAAGACAGTTTTAAGTAGTGACAGGTTAAACATTAACTTCCGTTATGTGATTACCAGGGATGCCTTCCTTTTGTAGTCCTAAAATATTTAATGACAACAGATTTTATGTTTTCCAGAATTCAAGTAATATTCACTCCTTCTGGTGCTGCATACATGGTTGTGCATGTTCTATCTGAATAGTTCATGGAAATCAGTATTTTGGAACCTTTAGAGTATGGAAATATTTGCGGATGCTGAGTCCTTTTAGTAAAGTAAATTTGTAATTAGGTAAATTTGTAATTAGCTGTGAAAAGTTAACTGAACTTACTTGATTAATTTTAAAGACAATGTGAAACTAAAAGCTAGTTAATGTGTACTGGGTTTTTTATGACCCATCTACTGTAATACGGAGTTCTTCTGTGTATCTTTCTTCGGACCATGTTTGTTTAGTTTGCATTGTGGATGAGATTTGGCTGTCTTGAAATTTGTCAGACCAGTTCACTTGATGAAAGAAGTCTCTCCAGTATTCTGTCACTTGTAAAGCATTTACTGACCAATACATAAAGATGTAAAGTCCATTTCTGAAATCACCGGAGACTTGATTGAGACCTCAGATTGAGAATCTCAATCTGAGACTCAGTAAGTAGTTGTGAGGTTTTGAATGCCCTAGTGGGGAGCGGAATGGAGAAGTGAGCAACCTCAGCAGACATAGAGCCTAGAAGCTGTTGTTGGAATTGTAACACAGATCAGGTACATGATAAATTAATCTTCTAAGGTTTTAATATTCTTTTAATTTCTAATCTTTGCACTGTTTGAGTTGAGCTGCAGTGCATTTATTCTGTGATGTACTATGTCTTTTGATGAACCAGTATCCATTTTTCTAATGTAGCTCAGAGGATGAAGTGCTAAATTGTATTTTGCAAAATGTTTTTATAAAGAGATATCTTAAAATGCTCTTTGTTATAGCGTAAGTAACAGCAATGTCTTTAACACGCAATTTTTTTTCCTTCCCACTTTGGATATTCAGACAGCAGCACTGAGAGCAGTAGGCAACATAGTAACTGGTACTGATGAGCAGACACAAGTTGTTCTCAATTGTGATGTTTTGTCTTATTTCCCACATCTCCTGACGCATCCAAAAGAGAAGATAAACAAGGTATGATTTGCTTCTTCCTAACTTAGTATTTTCTTAAAAAAATAAAACAGTAGCCTGTGGAATATTACAGAAGAATTTCCTACAGCTGTTCTTTCCAGCATGTGAGCAATTTTATATAAAGATGCAGCCTTTGAGGCTGGTGCTTAATTAGGACTGAAACCAAACAGCCATAGTGAGTATCCATGCATTGGTGTTGATGTCTTGTGCTTTCCGGGAGGACTGAAGGGTTTTACTTTGAAGTGAGATACTTTTTCTTTTCATTAGCAAAGTGAGTAACTGGCTCACTTCAGTTACTGTTTTTCATAATTTTAGTTGAGTCCAATGAGTTGCATAAGACTGATCCAGCTTTCCCACTTCACCTTTTCATAGTGAAGTTTGTTCACTTGTTCATCTTCACCTTCAAGGAAGGAGGATGTATCACTGTCCTTTCCTGAAAATTGTCTCTGTATTTCATCTCCTTCCTTTTGGCAGAAATAATTCCACTGCTCTAAGGATTGGGTGGAATAGGGAGATGAAAATGGTCACTGCCTGCTTTTCCAGAGCTGTATTTCATGTTATTTGGGTTTTTTTAGTCATTGTGCCATCTTCCATTGCAGAGATGGTCTGGCTGAGGCGAAGGCTTTTTTGTTTAGATTGTGTAAATCCCCCGTATAGTGTACCATTGAGGAAAAATCTATTTGTGAGGAATCTCTTTCTTCGGACCCTGTCAGCTGTGAAGATCTCTGAAGAAGTTATCTTTGACAGTCAAACTGATGTTGATTTATTTTTGCCTGCCCTCTTAGCTCTTACAAGAGAGTGATGAAGAGCTCTTTTGAAGGCCAAGGAATTATTTTTGTACAAAAAGAAAAAAAAGATGTCCAGAAATGCTTTGAATTTTGTTTCAAGTCGATATTGTGAGAGGCAAATAGAAATAAAAGCAAGATACAAGTCCCTAAAATAGGAGAAACTCATGGGGGTTTTTCCTGCAGTGCTTCATAATTGCTTGCCACATCTTTTACTTAAGATTGGAGCCTTTTTAAGATGTTCTGGATTGTCATGACAAGTATCCCCCTTTGTAACTGGGAATTTATAACTGCCATGAGATAGGTGGTAGCTATGTAGATGAACCTCCTGAAGGAGTAACTGCTGAGCAAAGTCACAGGACAGAGTATCATGTGTGATAATTGAATGAGATTTATGGACACCACTTCATGTTACACAAAGAAAATGGGAGGTGGAGTCTTCCTTTGATCATAGCAGAAAGGTACTACTGAGCTGTCAGTAGTAGGATTACAGGACAAGTCCTTTTTTTCTGATGGTTTACCAGTTTTCCTATTTTCCTCGTAAAACTGATTGAAAGTTTAAAGCCTGTCTGTGACTCCAGCAGTGCAAATTGGATATAAGGCTTACATCAGTATTACTCCTGATGTATGAAGACACTCCTTGTGTGAGAGAGAATCTGGCCCTGTGAATCAAGCATATTAATTTTACATTGATTCCCTGTTGTCTTTCACAGTGCAATAAAAGTTTGTGTGCTAGAAGTGCTACTGAGGAGGAGGCCTGTTTAGTGATTGCTCATCATATGATTTTAGGTTTTGAAGTGGTCAGGTTTGGTTGAGTTCTTTTTTTCATCTGCTGACTAGTTTTTAAAAGTGCTTTGCTTTTTTGCTTTATCCCATTGTAGGAAGCAGTTTGGTTCCTTTCCAATATCACAGCAGGAAACCAGCAACAAGTTCAGGCTGTAATAGATGCTGGGCTAATCCCCATGATCATACACCAGCTGGCTAAGGTCAGTCAAGCTATCAGCTATGCAAGTTGTCATCCTCTTTTTATAAATCTGACATGAGGAGTTTGTGATTTTTAATAAGTTTGACAGATGTTTCCATGCTGATTTTAATGAGCTATTAATTTTATTTTTCAGGGGGACTTCGGGACACAAAAGGAAGCTGCTTGGGCAATTAGCAATTTGACAATAAGTGGGAGAAAAGACCAGGTATGTGTAGCGGGATTTCAAGCTGTCACTAAAATGTTGCATATGCAGCTATTTATGTAAAAAGCACAATGTTGAAAGCAATTTTTTTTGTTTTTAATTATTTAGGTTGAATACCTTGTTCAACAAAATGTAATCCCACCGTTCTGCAATCTACTCTCAGTAAAGGATTCTCAAGTGGTGCAGGTAGTGCTGGATGGCCTGAAAAACATCCTCATAATGGCTGGTGATGAGGCTAGCACAATAGCTGAAATTATAGAAGAGTGTGGAGGTAAGAGCTTACTAGGCTTTTAAAAAATTTAATTGGCTGGATGTTACTCTGTCTTCCCCTTGCTGCTGTTGATGTTTACTGTAGTGTTATTTAACATGGGCTATTTGAGTAAACAAGGGAGACTTTTTAATGAGAGATATTACCTTTTTTTTTCCTGTTTATTTCAGTTTGGAGATGGCTGTGTAGAGGCAGTTGTTGAAGGAGCTTTCTGTAGCATAGGTATTTTTTAGGTTTCAATGAGAATTGTAATTCTTTTCATTTGATAATTGCACATACTTTGTCCTGTGGTAAAGCACACAATTCCTGCTCTAGTTCATTGCCTTGGAAGCAGTTACAGGATCATAATTTCATTACGGAGCAAAGCAAGATGAAGAGTCTTTTCAATATCACAATCCAAGTTGTAATGTATGCTAATTAAGTTATTATAATAATGAATTACTAAAGAACATAATGCATTGGAAGCTTTTCCCTTGTGTTATTCCATATCCAGTTTGAAAATGGGACTAGTGTTTTAGCTGCTTTGTCACCTTGCTGTTTTAAACTTACAGGAAACACACAAATGTAGCCACTTCTTTTTGGGGATACACAGAAAGCACAACGACTAACCCAAAAGTTATGCAGTAGACAGAAGTTTTAAAAAATAAAGACTTTTATCTAAACAAAGACAAGACTCCACTATCCATTGTTCATAAAATGGAATATTCCCTGGCATATAAAGTTCACAAACTACTTCTGTTTCCTCTTAGAAACAAAGATAGCTGCTGTGTAGATCATATTTTCAAACTGAGCTACATCTTTTCTAGTGTGTTTCAGTAGTAATGTTTAATTATTTTTCTTATTTTTTTAAAGTAGTCAGTAACTCTGGTTTAATCTTACAAAACTCTTCTCCATTTTGTTTTATTCAGGATTAGAGAAAATCGAAGCCTTGCAACAGCACGAGAATGAAGACATTTATAAACTAGCATTTGAAATTATAGATCAATATTTCTCTGGTGATGATGTAAGTATGCTAAAGATGGAAAAGTATATGCATTGTGCTCTTAGCTTAGTAAGTATGTTGTCACTGTTCCTCAGCTCCAGTGGTCATGAACATACATTATTTCTAAAGTCAGTTTTCCTGGTCCTTGTTCAGTAGTTTCCCTCAGTTTAAAGTCTTTGAAGAGTTTTTCATACCAGGACTTTTCTTCAGCAAAATCTAGAGGACTGCTCTAGTTTTGCCTAACAGATTGATCGATGCTCACTTAATTTTGTCAGATTGACGTGTAGTTACTTGTGATTAGAATCTAAACAGTTCTCTGGCTCTCCTTTTTATTTTCTCTCCTTTTTATTTTCTCATACATCAGTCTTTGAAAGGGGCAGTGGATCCTTACTTTCAGATAAATTTTTGTATTTCAACTCTGTATTTGCTTAGTCTGGATTCTGCAGTGAAAAGAGTCATCAAAACTATTAACACTTTCTGCAGCTGTTTGATCTAGACCATCCAATATTTTGTTGCACCCGGGTTAGGTATTTTGACCCTCTGGTTCTAGCTCCTCCTGCTACTGGCTGCTTATGAGTTCCTGAGGAGCACTTCAACATGCAGTTCGAAGACAAATTATCTTTTCTAGGCTTTCCAGGGTGTCTGTAGTTCTACAGCTTAGTAGGGCTATGTTTTCAGTTCTTCTCTTAAATTGAACTCTCTAAATGCCAGCTCTAACTTCAGGACTCAATAATTTTCAATTCATGGGCCCATCATGTTGATTGGGAAGTTAGTCACCAGAGGTTAAGATAGGCGAAAAGTTCCCTATGCCTGTGATTCTGTGAGCAGTGTCTTAAGAGTCTCCATAGAGACTCTAAAACTTCTGTGTCTACCTGAAGAGCACAGTCTGGTTGATGTGGGTGGAAAAATATCCCTGTTGAGGTTAGTACTCGCTTTTGTGCATTTATTTTTTACATTAACACAATTTATACCTGGTGGGTTGAATATGCCTGCTTTACTCAAGAGCAGGACTTTCCTTCAGATTATTATATTGTTACTATGTTTTCTGGAGCTTCTTTAACTAAAAATTGTAGGAATTCCATAATTGCTCCAGGGAGACAAGAGATTGGTTATGGTAGCCTGATTGGCAGTGTTATGGTGGAATGTCCAGGAGTGTTCTTGCCTTCTGTCACTTCAGGATCTTCCGTATTCTCATGAGATGTTGCTGGCTGCTAGATGTCCCTTCATTGCTAATCCCATCTGTTCCTTTGCTGAGCCCTGTAAAGTGCACAACCTGTACTTTAGGACCAGCACTAACAGCTTCCTGACTTCAGTTTTGTGTGTTAAAGGCAGGTGAGCTTAGGTGGGGTTACTTTGTAGTATCCCTGCAGAAGGCAGAAGTGCTAATTTATCAAAACAAAAATATTTTGCGAAACATTCTGGAACCAGACTCAGTCTTCATGTGGGCATGACATGCAGATTGTTGTGGTCACAAAAGGCCTCAATCTCTTCCCCCCACCTTAGATAGTGTCACCCAAAGTAAAGAGAAAGATTTTTAGATGAGTCAGTTGTGATGTGTGCACTACTACAAGGCCGGGTCTCAGAAAGCTGTTCAGACCCCTCACACAAGGGCTCTTGCCTGCTTCAGAATGACATATGATCTCAAATGAGGCTCAGAGAGCAGTGCAGCTGGTGATTTGCAGGAGGATGGGTAGGGTTTGAAGTTGTGCATTTTGTTGCTTACTGACCATGTTATTTGCTATTCCTTGAGGCTGTAAATACCAAATTCTAACAGCTCTGAGGAAGCTGGGTGAAGTTGGCTGCTGATTCCTTCCTTTCACTCTGTATCCATAGAGCAATGAAGTACTGTTGATGTAAAACCAAACTCAGATTGTGCTTATGAGACCTATAAAAAACTGCACTGAAATGAGTTCTAAATCCTTCAGATTTTGATAGGAGATACTAAGAAGTCTTTTAAGCTTTATATAAGTATTTCTATCAGCTGCTGATGAAAATATATTTTCATGTTGAAAGAAAATGGGAGAAAGTACAAAGCTAATTTTGGAATCCACAACTAGTGATTAGCCAGCTCCAGAAGTACTAAAAATTGGCACTGAAAATTAAACTGCACAGCTAAAATAGCAACTGCTTTGACCAAACAGCAGCACTGTCCCTAACCATTACAATTTTCTGTTTCCCTAATGGTATTAGAACAGAGTTAATGTGTTATTCTTTTTAAATATATTTGGGGAATTTAATTGGAAAAACTGATCTAATTTTACTGCGATAATACTAAAAAAAAAAAAGAGAACATGAACATTTGTGAATGTTTTCTCTGTGTACCCAATCATGCAGGAAATCAGCCTCTCATGTGTTTCTGCTGTTGTGTTTTGTAGATTGATGAAGACCCTAGTCTCATTCCTGAAGCCACTCAAGGAGGTACTTACAACTTCGACCCAACGGCCAACCTTCAAACAAAAGAATTTAATTTTTAAGTTCAAAAAAAGTGCAGCTTCTCTTGTCCCACACCAGTACGAAGCACCACCAGATGGCTACCAAGTGAAGAAACAAAAGGCTCCAAGACACACATGCCTCTTCGTTTTGATGCTTCTAAAGCAAGCCATGTATTGGTCACTTTGCAGTTGCCAAACATCACTATCACATGGACTGTAAATGCATATGCATGATCTCTTAAACTGTTTCAGAATTCTTTTTAAGAGTCCCAACTACCTTTTTTTGCCTTTTTCCTGGTGCCACATGCTGACAACCGCAACCTGCAGTTTTGTTAAGAATATTCCATAGTGGTGGCACATTGGCTTTCCACGGAAAAGTAGCTTCTTTGGAAAATGGTGCGCTGTGGATCAAGACACTTTGGTATGATGCATACATTTTGGAAGACTTTACAGGGGCCCAGTTTGCTCTGAGCCTTCATCATTGTCCTCCACAAACATATTTTCATAAACTTTATGTGGAAGAATAGATTCAAAAATGCAAGCCAAATGAATTTCATTGGTGAAACTGAAATAAAAATAACTTATAGAAACACAACACTTGGCAATTGATTAAACACTTAAGTTTAAAACAAACAAAAAAACTACTTCAGCTATCAGTAATTGATGTGTGTTCATTAACTGCCTCAGAAACCAGGGTTGGAGAATGAACTATAGATTTGGACTGGTAAAGCTTTTGCCATTATACCTAATTTTTGAGAACAGCGAGCCCTATTTGACCACTCACTTCAGCCTGTGTGTTCCTGCTGTTTTGAAGTAATCAAATGCTGTGCATGGTATTTTACCTGAGCTACAACCTGTTATGGACTTGAACTTCTGTTTAAGCTGAAAGCAAGAGTCCCAGACTGTAGAAAAAAAATTCTGTCCAAAAATGTATTAGTTAAAAAGAATCTTGCTTTCAACTTTCAGTAGTCAATATCTTCTGTTTTAAATTGATAATTGGATATGGTTGATTTATATTGGGTTTAAACTGTGGAGCTTTCATGTTTACTGTAATTTAGTCTTAAACTATTTTTTACTTAGTAACCAGTGCTTATGATGATGTGGTTGGCAACAAACCAGCAACTACTTAGAAGCGTCATAAAAGCTTCATTCTTGGAGTATTGGAAGAATAATTCACAAGTTAGTCTCAAATCTTATTCATGTGATTAAAAACATACAAACTGGTTGATGTGTGAGGCTGTATCGAAGCTGCCGTTACTCAGCGTAAACCTGATGTGCAGCGCACATTAAATAACTTTCTATAAGGTATGTGAAGTCATTGCTTTTGGAAAATCGCCTGACCCAGTCACTTTCAAAGGGATTTTGGTATTGCTGGGGCGAAGATGGGTAATTTTGAAATTCTGTAAGCTATCACACAAACTGGTTTTGTTGCTGTTGTTTACTGGGTGTAATTTCCCAATGCATTGATGTGAAGGGATAGAAAAATCTAAACTAATTTAGTTATTGGATGTGGGTTGTATTTACTGTGATGAAGATAAGGACAGATGCCATCAGAGCTTTGTGGATCAGCTGTTTTTCCACTGATGAACAACACATAGCAGGTGTGCATTCATTAAATATATATCTGCCAAGGTGGAGCCACTTTAAAGAGTGAGTTGTCTTGTATCTCAGCTGGATACAAGCGTATGTTTAAACTGCAAGATTTTTACTTGCTAGATAATCTGTTTTAATATAGTGGTTTGGCCTCTGATTATTTATAGGTTTTATAAATTTTAGAATCAATTTCTCTTTAAGGTGGCTCAGATTTTTCAACTCTTGTGCACATAAAATTGAGTTGAAGTTCATTGTGCCTTTTTTCTTTTCCCAGAAGTTGAGTTGAAGCTTCATATGGTAACTGCATCCTATTCACACACTATAGTCTAAAATCTTGAAACTGTGTGGTGTTCGCTAAAAAACTAAACAATAAAAAGTCAAAGTTAGGTAAGGTCACAAAGTTTTTGTGAAATTAGAGTTCCAGCAGATGTTATTGTGAACAAATATTTCCCCCTTCTAATTCAGTCTAGTCTCCTGTACGCCATATAGACTGATGCATACTCGGTTCCGCCTACACTCACTGTTGTTCTGGAGATCACGTACAAATTGATGCCGAAACAACAGTTTTCCTCTACTGTCGAGATTCGATCCTTTTCTTGCACTCAATGCATTATAATAAAAGTGAACATCAGAGAACTGGGTAAGGCAGGTCAAAGTGCTTGCTCAGCTCTTTCTGCTGTGACCTTATCAGCTTTTGATTGGGATTGCACCATTTCATAGTTAATAAAGGAAACAAAGTATATTGCTGCACTTTTACGTTTTCAAAACAGTGTTTAAAATTGCATTGTTTTTATTATTTTTTTAAACTATCAGTTAAAATAGACTAAAACGTTCTTTCAAAGAGGCATCTAAATGTGTTCCTAATTTTGTATATGGGCTTAGGTTTTGTAACCAATAAAAAGCTGCTATCAAATACTATAAAACATTCAAGAACTTATTTTGAAGGTTATGGAACTGCTTAGTTTTCATGGATTGACTTAGGGGTTTTTGTCTTTGACTAGATATTAGTTAGCAGAACTCCGCATCAAAGTTTGAAGTATGTTACAAGTATGAATAAAGTAAGCTAATGCAGTCATCTCTGAAACTTTGGATACGGAGTTGTATACTTTGTATGGAGATGTTTCCCAGGTGTGTACAGGGGGTTGTGGTAAGTGAGCTGCAGCTGTTCCATGTAATTATTGAAATAATGACTTCAGTTCAAAGGCTTGAAGGTGGACCAAGAGTGTCAAGGAACCTCCACAGTCGTCTTCTACCTCCAGAAACATCCTTTGAGACTCCTGGTGCAAGGCTGATTGCTGATTCAGCATTAATTTAAACTCAGAATGCTGCACAAGGGGGGCCCAACTCCTGCCCAGTGTGGGTTGGGAGGGAATGTGCACCAAAATACGCCTTGGGCTGGACAGCCTTTCATGGCCAGTATCCCCCCCCGGAACCATTGGGTTGCTGCTTGGGAACAGCTTGGAAGTGTCAGAAACTTGCATTGTCCAGCAGCCTTCTGATTAGTACAGTCCTGCTTTACTTACAGGACAGCACCAGTGGAAGGAGACCACTTGAACTGTTTGAAAGGTGCCTATGACTGCAGCTGTGACTTTGCCATCCTTTCTCTGTTTCAGTTGGCTGAGCCACCTGGACAAACCCCTGTCTCCATGGGTGGGAGATGATGATGAGCTTCCAGTGCTGTATTTAAGTCTTTACAAAGGTTTGTCCATGGGGATATAAAGATTTCATAAGAACCTAAGTCCCATTTCCAAAAGCTGTTTAATCCCTTTGGTTCCTTCAGCTTTCAGCTGACAAACTGTACTGTGTTGGGTTTTTGCAACCTGATAATCATCCTCTAGATCCTACCTGGAGGACTTGAAAGACACTACATTGGAATAAATAATCCATTATTTTAAGACATATCTTATTTAGAAAGAGTAAACTGTAGATGATATATTAATGATCCCCATACTTGTAAAAGTACAGACACTTCCATTTTGTTTGCTTGATCTGCTAAACAGAGAAATGAGTAAGAAGAGCCACTGACAGGCAGATGTTTATTTGATTTTTTTTTTTAATCTCAGTGCGCTCAGTGATAGTTGAGGCCCACTTTGTTATTCTCCTCTAATGCCCTTTAGATTCTGAATGTCATTCAAGCTAGTCCTTTCCACCAAATGCAGTGTGTTGTGTTCCTTCTATTTTGTTGCATAAAAAGTATTCCTTTTTGTGGCATAATTATGCTTCTATTCAAACATATGTAGGACAACAAATTATGCCAAGCCATTAGGAAGCCTTTTTCAGGAAGAAAAGGATAAAAACCCAATCAGTAGAAAACTGTGGGCTCCAGGAGGCAAAGCCTTGGGAGATTTTGCTGCCGGGGTTTGTTATGATTGTCACTGTCACCTTGACAGCAGCGTGAGCTGGAGCTGGCTGAGATGCACAGGTCTGTTTCAGGTTGGGACATTACTTGAGGCTGTTCTGGAAAACTGCCTTGTGTCAAGATGCAGAGTTAGGAGCTAGAGCAGCTTTCTCCTTCCCTGATCCTGGTTTGTGTGTGCATCGTCCTGCCACAGAAGCGGTAATGGGCAAGTCTGCTCCGTGCTGCTGGCTTGGCCTGGAGCTCTCCAGCTGGTGCTGCAGGCACACGAGCAGCTTTGTGTTCAAATGCAGTCATGATACAGCTTTCTTGAGCAGCATCCCAGTTTGTAAAGGGACTTAAAAGATGATTTTTTTCCAACCTTAGCTGGAAACCTTAGTTGTAAGGTTTTAATGTTGGAGAGATTGCAACCTTGTGTATCACACCGAAGAATGTTAATAAGATGATTCTTTTGTTTTAAAATGAAGTTTGGAGCCTTTAGGCCTTTGTCTTCATCTATAGCAGTAGAATAGGTGAGTGTCACCACACAACCTCAGAGGAAGAACGGCAAGTTCTGTGAAGGATTTATATACCCTGCAGGTAGGCTCTTCCCTGGATGCAGTGGGGGAGCTGCGGGAGGAAGTTGGTTGTCCGTTTGCTCCATACACTAAATAGGCTCCAGGGACACACAAAGGTGTGGAACATGGATTAACCATCCTCTTTCCTAAGTAGGCTCCTGTGGAAAACTGGTGGTTGGATTTTTTTAATGTGCTGAAATGAAGTGTAAGAGAGCTCATGTCTGCACCTGTGATTTGCAGACTGATCATCTTTAGTGGCTTTATTTGCTTGTTTTTAACCCTAATTCATGGAGCCAGATGATCACCCATTACAAAATTGTTTGTACACGAAGAGAGAGGATGAAATTGAAATATTTTGCCAGTGGGCTTCAGCAAGTTCAGTTCTAGGTTTGTGCAGAGAAATGCTCAAGAGAAGCTGCAGCTCTTGCCCTGAGATTAGACCCATCACTGTTCCATCTGTTTGATGCAGTTCACAGATAGTTTCCCCTGCATTTCGTACCTTTATATCCCGGTAGAGCTTCCTGAAATCTGCATACCGCCTGCATATTATAACATTGAAAATAAGGGATAAATTCCTTCTGTTTTTGCCATGACAATCCCAGCTTGCAGGAGGTCTGGCTCAGTAATTGTAAGTATTTTTTTGACATTGGTTCTCTGGGAGTGGTTTGCCTGGTCATAGGTTTTGTCATGTTAAGCACAGCAGCACATAAATCTCAGGAGGTGATGGGTATAGAGGGAGCATTTGGACTTGTCAAATTCTCATGTTTTAAATCACATGTGTAGAAAAATGTGTTGCCTTTTCAAAAGAAAAGTGCTCTTTCAGTTGTTTCAGATCTCTCAGTCACTTCCTTTACCGGTTTAGAACAAATATTAAAAATTTTAGAAAAAATGGGGCTAAACCGCCTACCTTTTTAATGTGTGTTTGTTTCAATTGCTGCTAAAATGTTGCATCTCACATGGAAAAATTTCTGTCCAAAGGGCTCATTTGTGAACACTACCAGGGAGCTGGATATGCTGATACTTAGCAGTAATACTTCCAGCTCTGTAATCTCAGTCTCAAATTCTCAAATTTCAGGGCTCTGCGCTGAAATATTTAACCCTTTGGTGAGAAAAGGGCCCAGTCCATGGGGAGTAATTAACGAGGTGGCACCTTGCTCCTGCAGCAGCAGTGTGTTCCTTTCTCCCTGCCATCGAACTGCTGGGGTTTTATGCAGCCTCACTGTCAGCAGCATAGAGCAGAGCCAAGAGTTTGCACTGAGCTTTGTGTGGTTATTGTTATCCAGGGAGGTGTTTTTATGTGAACTCAACCAGAGGTCTGTTCTTGAAATATTAATAACTGACGGAAAGGGAAAAAATCACTTCTTGTAAAGGTCACAGTTTTCTCTGTATTTGATATTTTAGTCAACATCTAAACTCCTGAATTTTTCCAGGAGTTTTACTCACCTCAGTTGTATATTAGCTTAAATTTAATAGAAGAAAAACTTGGCTCCTAAAGATGGGAAAGAAAATTTGCAAATGTGAGTCCTGCATGTTTAGAAATGAAGTTTACTGAGGTCCATGATTTTCTTGATGTAACCTGGGGGCTGCTTCTCATGCTTCCAGTTGCAAGAACACAAAAAGTATTCCTCAGGGCCTTTCTTTGCTGTTACCCCAGTCCCAGTCACCTACTCAAAGAGAAGCACTGCAAGCACTAAATTGTTTCCACTGAGGACTTGGGGGCTCTCTTCTCCCCCCTTGGAAATCATCAGACAACAGGGAGCTGAACTGCTTCCATATTCCTTCCAACCTAAGATTGTGCGAGAGCTAAAAGCGGTGATGGAGAAGCAAAAGTTCCTTGCAAGGTGGGTGTCAGTGCCAGCTGCAGGCTCTGTGCCTGGGGACTGATGCCCAAGTCAGGCTGTCCCCCTCCGTTACACCAGAGAGAGCTGGTGTGGACATAATTTGCTCCTTACTCAGTGTGTAGTTGCTCAGGGTTATAAAGCAGATGGCTGGAACTGAACCACTGACTTGAGGCTGCCTAGCTTTTGTTTTGCAGCTGAAATTTCCTGCACTGTCCCTGTTTTTTAGGGTTTGGGTGTTTGTTTTGGTGGGGTTTTTTTTGTTTGTTTGGGGTTTTTTTAACAGCTGTATTATTTTTATTGATATTCTATCATGGGTACAACCTGCAGTCTCAAACTCACAGCAGGCATGTCATCTAAAGCTCTTTCCTGGGGCATTACCTTCAAGAAAATGGCAAGAAGATCCATTAAGTTCCAGCACCAAAGAGACTGAAATAATTCAATGAGGATGCATCTCCTGGGAGGAAGATGGCAGAGACTGTGAGATGCTCCTGCATGGCCGTGGACTGGGCGGTCGGGGGCCGCGTTTCCCCAGGCTGCTGACAGGCAAGAGCAGGGCGAGCCAGGGCCAGCCCTGAGGGCACAGGAAGGCACAGCCTGTCAGAAGCCTTCTGTGGCATTTTCAGCCTCTCTGGTCGAGGCTCTCACCTTTCCCAGAGAATTAATTCTCTAAGGATCTGTTTTCCAGCGATTTTCCTGCCTCCAGCAGCACATGAGCTCCCATGCAGTGGTGGGGGCGGCCAATGCTGTCTTCAGCTATGCCAGGGGAGGGTACAATAAGGTCATTTGCACCTCTGCTGATGGTGCTGGGGGAACAGATAGCAGTGTGAGTGTTCTTGTGGTGTGGAAGAAAGTGTGCAGAAAAGAACAACAAAATTATAGAGTCTGGATTTTTAATTTAAGATAGATGGCATCTCATTGAAGTAAATCACGAGTGCTTCTTCCCAGGGTGGAAATACAGGAGAATAAAGGTGTCACCAAGAGGGAAAGCCTGGGGAAAGCAAGGGGTTAAATCAGCACCTTCCTGCCAGGCTAAGGTGCCTGTATCACCCAAAGGTTTGGGGTTGCCAGCAGCCATCTCCAGCAGGACATGTCCCCCACCCTCCCAGTCATTCCCAGGCACTGTCTTTGCAGAGCTGCTTTTTCTCAGAAGCGTGGTGGACATCATGCCCATTCTTCCCAGGGCAGCTCTGGAGACTCAGGATTATTTTCCCATGTTTGCAGTCCAAAACCTGCTGTTCCTGGATGAGCTTCCCTTGCTTTGCTAGTGATGGGTCCATCCCATCATGCAGAAATGGAGCATCCTCAGGAATGATCTATCATGTTTTGCCTCTGTATTTGCCTCCCCCAAGGAACAGGGAGAAGCTACTTCTCCATCCTTGTGCAAGCTCCACTCTGAGGCACGTTGTGCAGACACCTTACAGCTGGTGCACTGCTGAACCCCTGCTCCAGCCCTGTACTGACACAAACCTCATGTCTCTGAAAATACTGCCTGTATTGAAGAGTGGACTTTTAGCACTGGTCTTCATTTACACCATTACTAAACAAAAGGACTACTGCTAAGTGCTGTCAAAAGCCAGAAAATCATGCGGTGTAAATTTTGTGTCTTTATAAGCGGAACAGACTGTCCCCTGATCCCCCAGGAAAAGAGGGCCACAACTCTCCTCTTGTCGGGATCGGTGATATTTAAATGATTCTGAGATTGTAGAAAGTCTCTGTCTTTCAGCCCCACTTCCAAAGAAGAAGTCGCAATTCATCTGTGCTGGTTTTCAAGGTTGTTTATTCTTGCTTATCTATAACATGTTCTCTCTGTCCTGCTGAGGTCTGTCTTGCAGGACGGTGTGAGGGGCTCTGCCCTCCGTGGGATGTTACAAACTTTATATACTAAAAGCTACGTGTGCTATATTTACAATAATGTGCCAATATCTATCACCTATGTTGAACAGTGTGTCCCCAGTCTGAACCAACAGAACAATACCAACACTACAGTGAAACATGGAGGGCATGAAGAAGAAGAAAAAGGACAAGGCACGCCCAATTTCCTCCATCTTGCCCCCTTAAACCCCTTATCTAAAACCCTAAAATCCTACCTTTGCACCTGTGCCACACTAATTGCTACTTATATCGTGGAGCTTGTAATTCATCCTGTGAGACTGAAAACTCTTTTCCATAGACAGGGATCAGAGACAGTGTCTCTCAGGGCTCTGTACAGGGGGGCTCCTGACCCCCTGCCAGGGTTCCAGACCTTCCAGGGCAGCCAGAGGGATGCCCTGGATTCCCACATCCTCCCAGCTGGTATTTTTCTTCCCCAGGAAAGCCCCAGTTTGGTCTTTCCAAAGTAATTTCCCACCATTATCAAGCTTCACATAGTTTGATAATGTGACTTTGTTGTCTCTCTGCAGAAACCAGTGTCTTTGTAACCCCACCACTGTTCGATTAAAAAGCAAATATTTCTTTTATACCCAAGGCAAAATGTTGCTGCAGAGCCACCGTTCACCAAGCAGGGGTTTTTTGTGCAAGTGGTTGTGGCTGTTGGAAAAAAACCCTCATTGCCATATCCAAATGTGTTTAGCCAGCACAAGCCAAAAAAACCCTAATAAAAATCTGAGGTGTAAGGGAGAATTAAAGAACAGTTTGTCAGCTCTAGGAGCTCCAGGGAAATTGTTTCTCACAGCAATTAGCAGACGAGACATTGATGGTACTGGTCTGGCTTAAAGCAGTAGAACTTTGGAGAAGAGAAGTGTCCAGGTTGGGTTGGAGCAGAGGTTTGTGCTTCTGCTTGGACGACAGAGAGGCAGGTGGAGCACAGGCAGAGGGGGACACACTTGTCAGGTCTGGGTCACAGCAGTTGGTTAAATTATCGGGTTTTTTTTCACCTTTTGGCAGGAATTTTATGCAAGTCACACTGTGTGAAGTATGAGATGTGGGGATGATGCACTCCTGGCTATGGATGCATCGCTGGGTTCCTAACCCAAATCCCAGCCATCACCTGGCATGTTTATTAATATCCAGATGGCAGGCTCAGGGCTTTGACTCAAGCAAATGCATCATGAAAAAAATCCAGTGTGGGAAAGCTTAGATGAAGGCCAGTTAATTAACCCTTTGAAGCCTGTGTATTGAACAGTACTTTGTCATTTGTCTTAATCATTATTGCATGACTGGCTTTTAATACCATTTGGCACCAGTTTTGATTTTTTTAAGAGATGGCGTCACACGTGGTTTTGCTCCTTGTTTTTTGTTGGTAAATTCTATGGAGAATCTTTATAGGTGGTATTTCAGGGTTTCTTCAAGAGGAAGAAATTACTTTACAGCTGTTAGGTGTATTAAGCAAAAATTAAGACTTTTCACTGCATTATACAGCCTATCTTCTAAAAAAAAGGGGGAGTGGAATCTTTTTTCCATATTGTATTTGAAAAGAAAGCTCTTCTTAGCATTAAAAAAAATCTTATTGACCTTTCTTACCCTGAACATTTTCCAGATCTCTGGCTGCTGCCCAAACACTCTCTTCCCCGTGTTACATCCAGTCACAGACCCCTCTCATGCACCATGTGCCTGCCTGTTCCCTCTTTAAATACTTTTGGCAACTGTCCATGCCCTCACCCTGCAGCCCTGGGATCTCATGGTTCCCCTCTGATCTCAGGCCCTTCAGCAATACTGAAACTCATCAGGGAAGCTCCACCAGAAACTGCAGGACAAATGGCACGTAGCTCCATCTGAAAAGAAAGCAACAATGCCAGCAGCAGAAGTCAGCTAATGTGCAAGTAGAAACTGTTTTGTGTCATGGACTGGCTGAAAAATGGAAGTTGTGAAGAGAGCAGGGAAAAGGTGAGTCACCCTTCCTGTTCTGGTGAAGAGGGAAAGGTGAATTGTCCTTCCTGGTTTTAATGTTGGTTGTTTGGGGTTTTTTTTTGTTTGCTGCTTTCCTGCTCTCTGGAGTGGGATGGAAAACTTGATAAGAATTAAAAAATAAATCTGTGCTGGGCTCATATTCAGGAAGCTGCTTTAAAAACCAGTCCCACAGAAAAGTTAGTAAATCAGTGAGGAATAAGCTATGTCCTTTCATAAACAGTGTGAAGGAGCAATGAAGTGTCTTGGTGTCCTTGGAAAAACAGCAAGACATGGTAGTAACTCTCACTGCAGTGATCCCTGCAAAACAGAGATGGGATGGGAAGCCCAGGGGCTGGAATTGCTAATAGACCTGGGCAGGGAGGCTGCTGTGACAGCTCCAAGCAAGGGTAGATGATTGTATGGCTCATCTCAGTGGAGGGGTGGCTGGGAAGATTAATGCACAATTACGGATTCTGGTTATGTCACTGTAAAGGTTAATATGCACACCAGAGTGCATCCAGCAAAGTTTCTAAAAAAAGGATCTTGAGCAACCAGAGTGGGCTCTGGGACAAATAACCTGAAGGATGCTTCAAATTTATGAGGAACCTGAAACAAAGCTCTAAGGATTTTTCTTTTACCTGCTATTCAGATAGAAGCTGTGTTATTTTCAGAAATCAGTGCAGAGACTGTGACATCTATCACATGCCTGGGAAGATGGAAACTAAGTTTGAGGGTGCTCTCCTGGCTGAAATCCATAAGGGTAGATATTTTAGGGATTAATATCACTCCACGTGGCAGGGGCTCTCCTGCAGAATTGCCAGGAAAGATGTAACAAACTTCCCTCCCTATAGCCGGCTGCTTCCTGCAGACTGCCATGCTGCTCCCTTTGAACCAGGCAGGAGTTTTGACACTGAAATATTTAAGTGCTGTTGGGTGAGCGTCCTGCAAGCCTTTGATTAGAGCAGTGCAGTGCTCATTAGACCGACTTGTTCTAGCAGCTGTCCAACACAGGAGAAAAGAGAATCATCAGAAGTAAACTCTGTCTTGCTATTTCAAATATTATGGCCAACCATTGCTCTTACAGTCTCTGAACAATGGCTGAGTAATGTGACCAAGTGTCCAGAAAAGCTTTCTTCCAGAAAACAAGGATGGTAAATCACATGATGCCCCATGAGATGGGGTGTTTTGCCAAATTACTGCTTCAGGGGAAGTGAGAACAATTTCAGTAACTGGAATGTTGCTTCATCAGTTTCAGACCCTCAGGATTCCCGTTGCCCTTTCTTCCCCACTTCCCACCTTGCTGTTTTCATTTTTAATTCGTGATGTCTGCCAAAGGCTGGTGGTTACCTCTATTTGCTGCCAGAGGAGCCTATTTTTTATCTTTTAAAAGAGCTTAAAAAACACTCAGAGGAAAATAGGAAGGCTTCAGTGCCTCTTTTAACTACTAGCAGACAATCCTGTAGAGTCAAATGCAGGCATCAAGGGGCACTTAGGAGTAAGACATCACCACAACAGCCTTTCAGTCTCTGTTGAATTTACCTTGATGCACAATTCTCTGTTTTGTGCCATGTGAGACACAAGAACAAAACACCAGCAAACTCAACGAGGACAATTTTTTTTTTTTTTTGCATGGCAATGTAGCATGGAGCCTTTCATCTTGTGCCTCTAGAACTTGTGTCCAAAATGGCCAACAGATGTGTTGGAGCCTTGCGTGCTAGAGACAAAAAATGATCACCTGCAACAAGCTGGAGGTTGATCAACCAGCTAACGTCACCTGCAAAGATTTGAAGATGTGATTTTGTCCTCCTCACCATGCACACAGGTCATGGAATTAATTATATGGTTCAGGGCTGTTTAAATACACTCATAACTGTGATTGCTTAGGCCACATCGATACTGCAGCACTGTTTTATAGCACATAGTAGTTCTGTATTAATGCAGCTAAAACAGTTGGGAGGGATTCTTTTATTGAGACTTTCCTATAAATGTCTGATTGTGTTTCTTCGTGACTGTTTGAGCTCTCTATTCCAGCTGCTGCCTTCTATGAAGTGTGGCTAATAACAGCACCAGGATCAGCTGGACAATTAATTCCTTAACAACTGTAAAATGCTCTGGAATGAACAGAGGAGGATTTTGCTGTGTATTTCTCCTTGGTGTTTCTAGGCTGAGTATGCCATTCCTTGAAAGCAGCTGATTTCTGAATAGAAACAGAAATGGAAAATAGAAATAAAAATGTTGTATCCTATCCCTCCTCTTCCCCATTCATTTCATAATGAAGCAGGGACTGCTATGAAATATTTTAATTTTAACTCTGGACAACAGAATCTTGGATACACATTTTATAGGTATTTCCAATGGTAGCTTGAGCAGGATTGGACAAAGACCATCCCTGCCACATGGGACCCAGTCCTGTTGTGAGCTGCCAGGGGCATTGTCATTTGCCCTGGACACAGCTGAGTGTGGAGAGACCTTTGGTCACCAACCTGCCTGTGCCCATAGGTGCCCATGGTTACCAACCAATGCATGTGGAGCAGTCTCATGCAGTTTCAAAAGTCTGAGAGACAGGGTTTTGTCTTGGCTCTTCAGGCCACCATGAGGATATTTAGAGGTTGACTGGCCATGGAGATGGATTTCCAAGCATCTTAAAGTCACATCTGATTTCTTTGTATTTAAACATAATCCAAGAAAGATGAGGGACTATTTTCATGAAATAATTATTTGATAAAAATGATGAATAGAGAAAGAAAGAACCATTACAAGAAATGCATAAATTAATATACACACATCCTCAAACTGCATTACACCATCAAATCCCAGCTGGCTTCCATGGCTTGAAGATTATTATACCTGGAGATGCCACACTAAAACCAATCAGTTGCTTGGCCATTTGATGTCCTGAGTTAACACTGCTCCCAGTCAGCCATTCCTTTCAGTGCTTTCCTGCGTTCCCAGCCAATGAACATGTGATCCACGCTGAGAGACAAGCAGAATGGGGCACATCCAAGCTCCCCCTGTGTGGGGATCATCCCATCTGGATAGATGTATCTGGGCTGAGAGCTGCAGAATGAAGAAAACTTCTGTTCCTTGCACACATCTCTGTTATAATTCTTAAATGTTAAAAAGCATCCTTGCTGAACCTCTGGACATACACGTGCAATGTATGAGTAGAACATGGTGACAGTGGGACAAGCTGCAGCTAGAGATGAGAGCCCAAGAGATGCGGCCAAAACTACTCCATGATGGCAGTTTGCTTGGAGATCCTCCTGGTGGGTTTTGGTGGTGAGGAGCTGGGTGTTTCACAGAGTGTGCCAGCTGCAGCTCTGCTTCTTGTAGGGGTGCCTGGAGGCTGGAATCCTCCATGACAAACCTGCTGGCAGCCATGAGAGGAAGGGGTCCATGTTCAGGTTTACTCTGGAGCTTGCCTCCTCTCTGCCAGCCCCGTGATGGGCTGCTCCTGGGATAGGGAGCTCTGCTCTGAGCCCCGCAGCAGCATTCCCAGGATGGCCAGGACTTCGTGCAGGCCCTGGCCAGTGTGGGCACTGCATCCCCGGAGCATCCAGCGGTGCCTTGCCAGCCCCCCCAGCTGCAGCATCTCCCCCAGCTCGGCTGGAGCCAGCGCTCCTGGCACATCCTGCTTGTTGGCCAGGAGGAGCACAGGGATGCCAGCCATGCCGGGGTGGCTCAGGGCCTCCTCCAGTGCTGCCATTGCTTCGGCCAGCCGGGCCATGTCTGTGCTGTCAAGCACGAAGATGAGGGTGTTGATGTCCTCCAGGTAATTAGGCCAGCTGGCCCGCAGGCTGTCTTGTCCACCAACATCCCAGAGGTTGAAGGATATGCCACAGGGTGTTTTCAGAGACTCCACATTGAATCCCACCGTGGGGCAGGTCTCCACAGCCTGGCCACTCTTCAGTTTGTACAGAAGGGTGGATTTGCCAGCAAAGTCGAGCCCCAGCATGATAACTCGAGCATCTCTTTTCCTCCAGCCTTTGGAGATCAGCTTCCCCATCCAGATACTGGCGGTGGGGGGAATGCAGCCAAAAAAAAAAAAAATAGCAAGCAAGCGTATTTCCTCGATGATGTCAGTCATTAACAGGGGGCTCAGTCCTGCCTCTCGGAAAGAGCACCGTAGGTTTGCTGAAGAAAGATGCGGGCAGCCGGCTTTTGCTTCTCTCTCTAGCTCAGGTGAGGTGAGAGCGATTACTTATGAGGTGTGCAGCAGAGCCAGGGAGTGATGTTCACAACAGCAGTTTCTACACCCCAGCTCCGCTGCCGCTCCTTTTCATTCAGGACCCGAAGTGATTGGTGCAAAAGAGAGCTAACATTTTGCAGGAAGAGGTGGGGAGACTGTGGAGTAAGTTTCCTCCTCACCACATACATAAATAAATGAGCTTCTGTTCATTGGCTTGTCTAGGAGAAATCCACCTCCGGCAGGGCAGGACAAGGAGGAACCCGGGCTTCAGACCAGGGTTACTCCAGGAATTTGCTGAATCACAGCTCAAGGGTGGGGATTTAAAGCCTCTTGAGCAACAAGACGATTTTTCTGCCAGTCTTATGTTAAAAACTACAAAACAAACCACTGTATCATCAGCTTTTACTACCTTTTGTACAAACGGTAACAACAGTAATTTAAAAAAATGCACACAAACATGTTTTTTTAATGTCTCACTGAAATACAGTGAGTCAAAATGCCATTCCTGGGGGGAAAATCCATAAAATTCTTTACATCAAAGTATTTATGACATTTAAACTTTTTTAAGTGAAGCAAAGTCAGTCCTCTGTGGCTGAGGGGGTACAAAAATCCCCTAAAAGAACAGAAAACTGTTTAACAAGACAGCACCCCTTGCACTTTACATGCCAGAGGCAAAAATGTGCTGCTACAACAACTCCCAGACTGGCTTGTGCAAGAGCAGCTGATGACGGCCAGCAGATTCCCAGCAAAGCCAGTATTTATTTCCCTTCTTTATTGGTTGGGTTTTGCTCCTAAGAGGCTGCTCAGAGGTGTGCAGAGCTGCTCTCTAGCCACCTTTATCTGAGAAAGAAATGGGATTCACCCCTGCTTCCCTGGGCCCGCAGGGGAATTTTTAACACATCTGTGGGAGATGCAGTTTCCTCAGCAATAATCTCCACATGACAGCTCCATGTCACAAGCATTGCTGGGGGTGAAGTTCAGCACAGCACGTGAAAGGGACTGTCTGGTCAGTTGGTCACTGAGAGGCATATTTCTTCCTCTGGGGGCAAGATACTTCAGTTTTCCATCTTTTACAGAAAGGAAGATGCATGAGAAAAAAAAGAACACAAGGAGTCCAGCCCACTTAGGCTGCATGGGATTGCAAGGGGTGCAAAACAGACCACGTTTTGCAAGATACCTCTGTGATAAATGTCTCTCCCACTGTTAACCCACAGAGCTGGCTGGCACCAAGAGCCAAGATTTATGCAGCTTGTGGATGTGTAAGATGGATTTTAACAACCCAATACCAGGTTGGAGGGACCTCGAGGATCACTTGGCCCAACCTTTCAAGGCAAAAGCATGGTCTACAAGAAGCTCAGCACCCTCTCCAGCTAAATCTTAAGTGTCCCCAGGTGCTGGGGAACACACCACTTCCCTGGGGAGATTATTTCATTGTGAAAAGTTATCCCCTTGTGCACAATCAGAATCTCCCCAGGAGTAGATTGTACCCATTAATGCTCATTTTTTTCCATAGACTCCTTGTAAAAAGGGATTCTCTATGCTCTTTGTAACCACCTTTTGAATATTGGAACACAGTGATCAGGACTTTCATAAGCCTTTTTTTCTCAAGATTCAACAATAAAATTGTGCAGCGTATGTTCACGTGTGATCTTTTCTAAAACCAGTCTGTAAGTGCAAAATTGGCAGAAACCTCCCTAGATGTGGATAAGAAAAGAGAACTGTAATGTGCAGTGGATTTTGGCCCTTCAGGGCACTGCTTGCACACCCTGAAGTGTATGTTGCTGCCTGAGGGTTATCCTTTTGTCCATGTTCTTCACTTTTTAAAATAAATTCTTGATCTGCTTGTGACCATTTTGGAATAACCCTCCCATATTTCATTGTCCTTTAAGATCAGTATAGTTGGTATTTTTAGACATAACAGTGGGTCAAGTGAATTGTGCCTTGATTTTTTCATGTTTCTCCTGCCTTTGCTGCTGCTCATCCTCTCTGAGACTTGGCAGGCAGTGGTGACACATATCTGTTTGGTCTGACCAGATATTCATAGTACTGTAATTTCTTTTAGGTAAATTAAAATATAGGTACAGGAAGCAGGGGTAGAGACTCCACCATTCAGTGAATAATTGAGCATTTGAAATATGACGTGATGGAGTCTTTGATTGCACTTCCTCATATGCAACAGAAGAAGGCTGCTTCTAAAAAAAAAAAAAAAAAAAAGGGNAAAAAAAAAAGAAGGGGAAAGGGAAAAGGAAAAAGGAAAAAGGAAAAGAAATAAAGCCAGAATAAAGGATGTAAATAAGCACAGTTTTACTGATGATTCCCTTCAGGTTTTCTATAGCACACAATACAGTAATTCATGGCAAATAGAAGAAACTCTATGTTTTTCTTTTGTTTACATGCTTATACCCTATGTATTGAACCTATTTTCTTTCTTCCTGACAATTATTCCTGACAATACAGGGCGCAAACTCTGCCTACAGAGCCTGTTCTGCCCACAGCTATGTTACAAAAGCATAGCATTTCCAATAAATAATACATAGGAGCAATTACAAGTCTGTTTAAGAAAGAATGAAAGAAAAGAAAGTAAAAGCAGGCAAGATGAGTTCTGAGTGCATCTATTGCTGGAACAGAAAGGCCAGGTACTAAATAATTCAGACATTGTGCTCAGAGACAAGGACAGCCCCTATTCAAGCTGTGTCTTCTGTGGACAGAATAAATGTTCTTGTCTCGTGTGTCATTTCCCCAAATTCTCAGAAGCAATGCTAATTCCATTTATAGTTTCACAGAATTTCAGTCCATTTATTTGTTTGCTGTTTTTATAGGCATGCATTTCTCTGCTTCATAGATATTCATCCCAAAAAAGCAATAATCAGTACTAGTAATATAGGAGAGAATCCCCCCTCCTTCCCATGCCCCAGGTATTCCAATTAGAGGGATTTTGTCCTGATCACTATATTAACTCACATTTGTTCCAACCTGTGCCACCTCTTTGGAAGGCAGCTCCAGGGAGACAACCCTTCACAGAGCCAGGAATAACAGCTGTAGTTCTGGTCCTTGTTGTGAGTGTGCATCCAAATGGCATCTGCTCGGAGCAACAAGCACATCTCAGTCCAGTGAAGGCAGAGTGTGCTTCCCCATCCAGACATGCTTGTGTCCCTGAGAAAGGCCACCAAAGCCACCGTGCACCCAGCCCTGCCTGTGTTTCCTGCAGGATCTCCTCACTAAATCATACGTGGAAGGACCACCCATGGAGGGCATGTTCAGACCAGCAGCTGGTGAGCAAGCCCACTGGGAGCTGAAGGAGGCCCTGGACACAGGTGGATGTCTTGACCTGCAGAGCCCACCTGTCCACTGCTGGCAGTCACCTTGAAGGGGACTTCTCTGTGATTGGCCTGTGACAACTCCTTGTGGACCTGCGGGGATCACTGGATTTGACCTAGACAGGGCCCCAGGCTAAAACCACAGCAAAGCCAAATGTGACGGCTCAGACTTAGAGAAGTCTGACCTTTTTCTTTCCTGCATCCTGCTCCATTCCTCTTGCTCTGCCCCCGATTTCTGGCGTGCCTGCAGGAAACTCACTGCTGCTAATAGACTCATGCCAGTTCACTTGGCATGTGCCCAGGAAGCTGCCTGTTCCATCAGGGTCAGTGGGTAGCTGTGAGAAGCTGTGGGCAGCTGAAGGCAAGCTCCTTCCTCTCAAGAAGAATTCCCAGAGGCTTGAAACATGGCTTAGCATAGTCTGAAAGTTACACAAGAGAGCCACAGGCTACGACATGCCCTAGAAAAGCCTGCCTGCAGTGATGTCTCTTGACAAGATATGATCACTTAAAGTTGAATCAACACCCTAAAGTTCAGAATGACTAGACTCACACAACAAAAGACACAGCAGATGTTAGGCATTTGTCCTTCATGTGCCCATCAAGCACTCTGAGAGGTGTTGGTATCTCCAGGGCATTCCTGGTGGGGTTGGAAATAGAACATTATTGTCATGGTCCAGCCCATCCTGTGGTCCTTGTTTATCCCTCATTTCCTTGGACAAACTTTTGGCGAAGGAAAATGGTTTTTGGTAGCATAAATGGCAGCAGATAGGCTATCAGCTTCATGCTTTCCAAAATTTACTCTTTCCAGTAGGGAAATGACTCTAGCTGGAAAGCATAAAAACTCACTTGCTACACCATCACACATGCCATGTCACAGTTCCCAGGATGTCCTTGTCTCTTCTCAGTCCCCACCTGTCTGGCCCATCCCTGTGCTGGGGGATGGCAGCCACTAGGACACAAACATGCGCACGGATGTGAGATCCTGCTCAACACAGATGCCTGATGGTCAGGGCTGGTGGTGCCTCTGCATGTTCCCCAAGCCTGCCTGCTCCCTGGCTGGGGACAGTGGGACAGGTCCTGACCATCAGACCCTGCCATAACTCCCTGCATTGCACCCTGACAACAAGGTGAATGTGGAGAAATACAGCACAGAGCAAAGGCTTTTTTCCTCATTTTCTCATCCCTTAGCTGGCAGATGCTTCAACAGCAGGATGACATGGAAAGGAAGATGATTTGCCTTGCTTTGATTTCTCTCTGAATTACTATGTCCTTTGTATATGACTGTAGAATATTTTTCATAAATATTATTACTCTAGTCTCTGAAATTATAATTTCTGAAGCTGTTTGGAATTTTATCAGGATGCAAGTCCTCTCTAGACATACTTATTCAAGTGCTACCAAACTGTTTTAGTTTTTCCCACATAAATTGGCAGTGCTCTGTATTCTTCTATGTCACTGAAACTCTCATTCCAGGTCCTTCTTTGTATGTCTTAAATTTGCAGACCTCTTCCTCCTTGACCCCTAACATCTTAGCTTTGTCTCCTCAGGACAACTTAAAACTAAGCTTCTTTGGCATCCTTACCTATCCTGACACCATCATTCCCTTTCCTGATGCTATTCATTAACTCTTCCTCTTACAGTTGGTCTCTATCCCAGCTTAGGTCATACATTCATCTATGACACATACTGCCCACAAGCCATTTTCACCTTAGAAACTATTAAAATACAGCTCTGACTATTGTGAGAGGCCTTAACCTCAATTCTTCATTATTATTAATGTTTCTAGTTGAAGAGGAAAAAAAAAAGAGCAAAAAATGTCTATGCTTACAAAACTATCAGTGTTACATGTGCCAAAAAAAGGCTCAGGTATCCTAGTATTTGCTTCTCCATCGGTTGAATGTAAAAGCCATGAAACAAGGACTGGTTTTTTGGGGGCTTTTTTTAGCATTCCTTTGGTTTCTATCGAGAGGAAGCCCTAAAGGGATCACATAATGATGCTTAATCCTGCTCCCTACCTGCACCAAATATAGTATAGGTAATATCTTACCTGTTACTTCTATGGGAAGTAAAAATTTATACATTTGAGGTATGCTGATGAAATTAATCTCTCCAGATTAGTCTGGAGGAAATCCTGCTTTGCAATATAGAAATCCAGTTCCCTTTAAGGTGGCCTTCCCTTGTTCCAGTTGCAGAAAAAGAAAATTAAATGACATTAAAATGACAGTGCAAGCATGGACCTGGAAATGTACTTTGTGCAACTTGATAGGCTCCAGAGCAACAGCAGGGTCTCACTCAGTGCTCCTAGATTCAGGAGGTTTGGATGCAAAATTTTGTTTAATCGCTTGTTTTTAATATTTGTCTTAGCTTGCCTGTTTAGGACGTTTTATACCAATAAACAAAATTCACTGAAAAGACACTGGAAATTATCAACAAGAAAAAAAGCTACAAACTGTTCTTTACTACATTTCTGTTCGGTAAAATGGAAGAAAGTGACAAAACCCCGTGAAATTTCACAAGTTGCATTTGATCTGTCTGGCCACAGAGTGTCAATGTTTTCCCACACATTTCTCAATGGAGAGCCTACCTCCAGCGGAATCAGCTCCTGCCAAACAGCAGATGTCAGAGCTCCTGCTTTGATTTAGCGAGAGGCCCTCGACACCCTTTTGCAGATGGATCACTTTGAAAAGGGTTTTGCTGAACAGCAGCTGTAGGTTTGTTTTGTGTGCCACAGGAAGCTGATGGTGAGCACTGCAGAACAGAACTGGAGTGAGATGTCAGCTCTGTGCAGGTCACATTTAGCTCCATATTGTTTTCACATCAGTTTTAGCTGGCATCATATCCTAGGACTCCACAGTTTGAGTGAAAACAGTTAACCTGCTGATGGAAAAAAAATGATGCTTAATGAGGAGAAAAACAAGAAGCACTTTGAAGAATTTTCTTCCTTTAATATCCTTTAACAGGTCACTGACAGTTGCCATCACAGCTCTTCACTGTTTGCGGTCACTTACAGAGCTGAAGATACAGAACAAGCATTTAAATGCACGGTTAACAAGATCATAAATTCCTGTAAACTTGGGTTTATCTATGACTATGCACACCTTTGTGGTCTCTAGGTTTGACAACACATCATTAGGAATGAAATTACAGAATCAGGTTGCATTAGGGTTTGGGGTATAATTCCATGCCAATCTATTCTCCATTTTGTATTTCTAGTGTCCCCCCTTTGGTCACTTGAGGAAAGCCCTTCACAGTCCCCTGCTATCGCTATCAAGAGATGCAAACTGAGGCTGTTGGTGTAAGAGAGAGGAATCAGCACCTGAGCTGACTCACCAAGGCCAGCAACACACATTATCTGTGTGGTGTCTTGGGAAACAATTCCTTTTGTTCTACAAAACTTCTCTCTGAATAGCATTGCTTTGCCTGGTTGGCCTATTTATTGCTTTCATAACACTTCCAGTCGGTCATAACTTTTCCAAGACGGATATCAGGTTTCATAACCCTTTTCCTCGTAGAAAAAGAAATGTTAGAGGAAGGTTGCTTTTTGTTACTGCTGGCTTTTACAAAAAGCCACACTGAGAGAAAAAGAACTGAAACTAGTTATTTGCAAGATAATAAAATTATTTCTGCTCCACACAGAGCACTTCTGTAGCTGTTTCAGCTGCTCATAAAGCTCAGACACAATATAAACCGCCTGCAACTACTGTTTAAGGACTTATTCCATGATAAAATTAGTGTGAAAACTAACTAGTGATTACTAATAAGAAGAAAAATACGCCCATGTGAATAAAAATCCCCTGACTTGGAGCTTGTCTTCTGGTGCTTGTTAAAACAACTGGGTTTCTGCATATGGTAACTAAGCAGGGCTGTCCTGCAGAACTAAAATCACAGTTTTGTTTATGCAGCTCCACCTTTGCGCCATTTCCCAGCAATGTCAGGAAAGGCAGCTGTTCTTGACAGACAACTCCTTTGCGTAGCCACAAACACAACCTGAAAACAAATGCTGTGTATGTTCCATTTCTGGCTCTTTTGGGCCTCCCATGGAGGCACTGATGACACTTTTCCATGCATCTTATTTATGCCTTCTCTTTCTGTTGCTCCAGAATTCCCACAATGTATTCAGCAGTACTTTCCTGATGCTGGCAGTGCAGCAAGCAGCAACTTGGCAGGGAAATTCTCTTTCTACCCTGGACCTACCACTGTGCTTTCCTTGCCTCGTATTCCAGAGCAGAATTTCTTCAGCATCATTGATTCCCTTTCAGAGCAACCCATCCACACTTGATCCCTGGGTTACTAAAATTGATTTTTCTTTTTTTTTTTTTTTTAATTACAATTTCTTCTTTGAATTTAGCTTTTTCTTAAATTGACCACCCTCAAAAAGAGATTGAGACCTCCAATGGCCTTGACCTTACTGCTTTATGTTTCAGATCCATCAGCTCTCCACTCCCTGCAACCCCCAGCTGCTTTCTGACCTACTGTCAGGAAAAAAAAGTAAATTTTGAGAAAGAAGGAAGCCATTTCCTGGTAACAACTTTGTGTTAACAAAAGACTTGGGAATGCCGGTTTCCAGTCTTCCCTTTCCTGGACCCTCCCTACTTGATCTGCAGGTGTTGAAATGGAACAGTGAAGGGACAAGACTGTGCCAATGTTAAGGTCTAGCAGGGGTTTATAGGCTGCCTAAATACTTTTGAATGAAGAGAAGTCGCTGAGTGACTGTGTCAGAAGACCCTTAGCCCTGTCTCTGGGATCCATCTGGACTCAGGCCTTACTGGCACCAGCCTGCAGCAGAACCAGCAGCGATCCTGCTACAGGCGGGCTCTGCTCCCCCGCGCCAGGGCAGGGAGCCTGGGCTGAGCCACCTCGCTCTGCCCTCGGCTCCGCGCCGCTGAGGATGCGGGGGCTGACAGTGCCATCAGCTCAGGAAGGGCACTGAGGTGCTGGAGTGGCTCCAGAGAAGGGCAGTGGAGCTGGGAAGGGTCTGGAGCAAAGTCTTACGAAGAGCGTCTGAGGGAGTTTAGGGTTGAGGGCATCGTTCAGCCTGGAGAAAAGGCGGCTCGGGGGGAACCTCATCGATCCCTGCGGCTCCCTGACAGGAGGGTGGAGACAGGGCGGGGTCGGCCTCTTCCCTCAGGTAATTTAGCGGCAGGACAGCAGGACAAAGCCTCAGGCTGTGCCAGGGAATTTCTTCACAGAAAGAGTGATTGGGCATTGCAACGGGCTGCCCTGGGAGGTGGTGGAGTCACCGTCCCTGGAGGTGCGTAAGGAAAGGCTGGACGTGGCACTCAGTGCCATGGCCTGGTTGACACGGTGGTGTTCGGCCGGAGGCTGGACTCTGGATGATGCCGAGTTCCTTCCCAGCCCCTCTGTGCCCGCCGCTTGCCTGGGGGGGAATAGCGGGGAAGGGGACGTGTCACGCGCCCGGCACACCCGCGGCACCCAATANTGAGCAGCGCCCGCCCCTCGCCGTCCCGTTAGGGCGCTGCGGGCAGCGGGCGGGCACCGCGGCTGTCCGGGGCTGCGAGGGTGGCGGTGCCCGTGGGGAGCGGGAGAGCGGGGAGAGGCGAGAGGGAGGGAGAGAGAGAGAGGGTCCTCGTCGCCGCAGCAGGGCTGGGGTGGGGACCTTCACCCGCGTTCTGTCTCGCTGCCAGCCAATTTCCCCCACAGCCCTCTGCAAGGCTCCTACTGCATGTCCTTAACATTGTGTGTTCTTACTGATTTTTTTCTTTTTTATTTTCCTGGTTTGTGGTGTTGCGGTTTATCCTTCCCTTTTGTCGCCGGCTTCCTGGAGCCTGACTGAGGTACCCGGCTGGTCGGAAAAAAAAAAAAAGGGGGGGGCNACAAGGTATGGGATTAAGAGAAAAGGGTCGAAAACATCATAAATGGATATGTATTTGGAGCACAGAGTATTTTAGGAAAAACTTTAGAAACTGGAAGGTGCATTCGTTCTTTAGTGCCTTAATGTGAACGTTTCCCCGTGAATGCTTATCTCTCTATGCGTCAGATTGGAAGACAGGCATTACTTTAGAAGACGTCTTGTCCTCAGTGAATGGATTTGATAAGTTGCACTAATGGCTTAGCATAGGGAAAAAAAAAAGAAAATAAGGCAAAGTGTGGTTGTAATTACAGTTTTGTAATTGGAGGTTTGTTATGGTGGGTGGATGACTGTCATCCTCATAAGGGTGTTTTCCTGCCTACTGCCATGTTCAGTAGCATTCACGTGCATGGTCGTGATTTTTACTTGCTTACCTTTCTCGGGTGGTTTCTCAAAGCAAACAGGAGGTCTGGTTGTCAGCCCTTAGATCAGCAGTTCTTTCCTCCCTTGTATGGCTCATTAAAGGCATCTGAAAATAAATTGTGTAGAGGTTTGGAACACATGAGTTTTGCCATAGAAATTTTGCTTTCTGTGAAGTCCAAGGAAATTAAGTTAAGGCAGTATTGGCAGGGAGAATGCCTCAGTAACATCCCTTGGTTCATACATCTACTTTATATCAGTAGTGTTGTTAATATAATGATAGTATATGGTTTTCGTATTCCTTCTCAATGCCAAAATATGAAATCAAAAAAAAGCAAACGAGCCTGGCGTGATGTGAAGGATTTGATTCTTCTTGCTTAAAGTGTACTTCAAATTAAAAAGGGATTAACTGTGCCAGTCACTCTGTGTTGTTCTAAAGCCAGATATCCCAGCTTTTGTGCTCTCACTGCTGTTCGTAATTCCCAAAGACAATTAGGAGAAACGAAGGTCTGAGCTTGCATTTTTTCTGTGCAGGAGTAGGACTGCCTAGCTGGAATAAACTGCAACATTGGAGCCTAAGGAGGGAGTGAAACAAACAAACCTGCGATTGTGTTCCAACAGTTTTTGCAAATTAGGGGATAATCTTTGAGGAGTTAACTGTAGTTTTTTTGTTGCGAGGACCATTGCTACTGTTTTCCTGGTAGGATGTTGTGTTAGGCTATTGTTCTATCCAGCATGGATTTATTTAGCCGAACTATAAACTCTGTAGAACAGCATCTAAAATCATTTTAACAATGCATTTTGTAAACGCTGACTTTTTATTTTTTTTAATGCAGGGATTCATGTTTGTCTTTCATGTGCCACTGTGAATTGGCTTGCAGGCTTTTTATTTAGTAAGAAAATTACGAAGGAGATGAATGTGTAGGCAGCAGATTAACACAGAATTTTTGAGGGGCCTATGGTTCCAAAGGTGTGTGGCTTTTTAAAATTGTGAGCAGATGTACATGTTTTTCCTCTAATGTTGGTGCCTGCCCCGAGGTCAATTTCTTTTTCATCACAGTATGTGGCCAGTTCAGTTTCCTTTCTTTTACAAGTCACCCTTTCTTGCTTATTTTTAGCCGAAGTGAAATTCAAGGAGTGATCTCTGTTTCTGTTCCTGTTTGGATACTGAGGTTGTTGGATCATTTTGGAGATGTCAGAGCCGTGAGAAGAGGTGTTGATGTAAACTCCCTCTGCTGGTTCATTTTGCAGCAGAAATAAAGCTTTGTGTTGTATAATTGTTTATCTCTGCATTATGCAGCAGAAATTTAACAGTTGAGAGGTGGCATGCAGTGTTTCTAAAACCAACTTGAGCAACCAGTTTAAGCTCAGGGGTTTTATACTCATAAGGTTTTTAATTGCAATTAACTTAAGAGCTGTGTGTTGAGATATGACAGATACTCCTCAGAGCCACTGCTGCCTTGTTGCACACAGAATCTGAGCAATAGCTTGAAGCTAATATATTGAGAGAGCTATTAGCATGCAGATTAAAATACCTTGACTGCTTGGGGCTCCATCTGGTACATTTGCTCTTACAAACTTCTTAGCTGAGGTGCAGCCCTTGTGCAGTGTGTGATGTAGCAGGGTCCTGTCAGGTAAAGTAAATAACCTTAGGTGTGGGACTGACACACTGCAGGAAGGGTGAGTGAAGGACGCTGGGTTTCTTTGTGCTACTGCTTGTAGTGCCGTGTCTGGAGTCTCCTGGATCATCAGCCTTTTGAGGCAAGGATTTGCCCTGAAGAAACTTCGCACATGCCTGTTCCCCCCCAGATTCAGGCAAATGTTGCACAGGGATGAAGCATGAGTGTGGTTGGTGTGAGGGGTCAGTCACGGTACCACAGAGCATCTGCTCTTTTGGGAAGTGAGCAGTATGTCTTACAGGATCCTAGGATCAATTTGGTTTCAGTTTTGGTAACACTGAGTTACTTTACTGACACCTCCATTTACAGTCCTACATTTAAAAATAGATTTCTCGAATACTTTTTTCCTCACTGTAGACTTTTTTTTTCCTTCCTGTGACTGCCAGAACTTTTATTGGACAACTAGGAAATTGGCTGGGGTTGTTAAGGAATCTATTTCTAGAGAGAAAAAGGTGGTGCTTCTACCTAGGTGGAGCATTTTATTTTCTGTGGAAAATGAAGAATAAATCAGCTTTATAGTTGAATCAGCTTTCTATGCACAATTACCGTTAAGAAACAGTAGTCAGTGTATAAGGCCTGGAACTTGCAGGTTTGTATGTAATTTCTCTCTCTTAGACAAAAGGATAAAGGAAAACAGCTGCTGTTGCTGCCATAGAAATGTTGAAAGCCAGTGATGATAGGTACTCCAGCAAACAGCAGAATCTAAGGACAGTAGTTAATATTTCAAGAGTAGGGAAAAGTGTGTCTTTGAGGAGAAACAGTACATATTACTAAAAGGCAAGAGAGCATTTTTTGTTGTTAGTTTGGTTTAAGGATTTTTGTGCACCTTCATTGGTTGCTAAATCCTGGATAGAGTTTAGGATTGAGATTTATTAAAGAAACAAACTTGCCAGTGGCAGGTGAGTTGTCTTTAAGAACCTTTTGAGGAAAACCCCTGAAATAACTGTAGAATTGTAGTAACAGTTGAAATGGCTGAAAATATACAGCTTGGTTTTGGGTAAAGCAATGTTAACACCTGTTAACAATTGTAAGGATCTTCACTTGTGGATGGAGTTAATTGCTCATATCTCCAATTTGGGAAGTCTCGTGTGCTTGAAAGCTTTTATCTATCAGTATCAGTTTGTCTGACAAGATGTCAGGTTGAGCTGTGGGGTGTGGGAAGTGGAGCATAACTTGCATAAGTTTTGGAAGTGCTTGGAAAGGTTTTGTCAAAGAGCGGTGATTAACTGAGTCATAAAGAGCAGAAGAGAAGTCAAATGGGTTAGAGACCTAGTGCACAGATCAGGAAGGGAGAGAAAAGGCAGCACATATTACACTTATTACACTTATATACTTTTAGAGTAGAATAGGTTCTCTGGGTGCTGTAAAACTTGTCAATTAGCTAGGATATTCTCTAGCAAAATAATATGTTGTCTTCCTGTCTTAACTTCAGAGGTTATGTTGAAAATTACTTCAGTGAAGAAAATAGTTTTCTTAATATCCAGATTGACACGTTTGTGCTTTGGCAGTTGTATATTATATGAGGCAAGTTAAATGGGTGAAGTCAGAAGGGACACTTCCTTTGTCTGCTCAAAAGAACAAGTAATTGCTGCCTTGTTTTAATTGGTTGATAGTGTCATATGTTAAAAGATTTGCCAAGGTGAGGTGACAAAGCACCTCATCTTGGCAGCTAACTAGCCTGTGCTTGTAAGTGGACTAGAAATTAAGACGGCTTAAATGCATCCAAACCTGTTTAGCTGTGTAGAATGTGCTATGCCTTGTCATCAGGTAGACTTAAAAAAAGAAAGCTGTTCTACAAATAAATCTATTATACATTTGCCATCTGGAGATTTCGGGTGTTTTCAAGACCTGCTTCAAATGTGAAATGGAGAGTTAAGTCAGGCTCTTAGTAAGAGAGGTGCCTGTAGAGCAGAGCTGGATTTATTGGATCAAAGTTATGAAATCTGATAAGGAAACAACCCTGCCTGGGTTTCTGGGTTTTGTGTTAGGGTTTTTTTTAATGGACATAATTCCACAATGACCTCAGTGTTTCTCAAACTTCATTTTTTTTATTGTTATTATTGCTACTTTTTTAAACTCGCTTCTTCCAAGGAACATCTGCACTGAATAACAGTTGACTGCTGTTGTTAAATGGCTTTCTGAAGCCAAGTCTTGGTTGTCAGCACGGTTTTGAGAACCAAGCATCAGAAGAAGAGCAGAGAGGCTGTCTTGTGTTCTCACTGTTATCCATATCTGGTACCCAGGCATCATCAAGAGGTAGCCTGACTTGAAAGCAGCACAGCAAAGAATAGGGGGATTGGGTTGCCCTGAAGCAAACAAATGAAAATAAGAGCTCAGTTGATGAGAGGATGGCATCTGGGTAGAGACTGCAATTCTTACCCATGGAATGATTCCCTGCCTTCTTGGTTTCTATTGTTTTGTGATTATTTGTCTTGTCACTGACATTCTGTGGAATTCTTCACCTAATGCTCTCCACATTTCACAAAACTTGCTGATAGCCCTGGGCATGGATCATAGATTGTAAGCAGCAGAGTCCCTTCAGGGTGTGAGTGATGCAGGGTTGAATGCCTGGATAAGCTCTGCATGTTTGTGCTGTCAGCTTTGCTCTTGAGCTGCTGCAGTTATCCTGAGGAAACTGGGAAGAGGGAGCACTGGAGAATAATGGGTTCTATACATTTGTGTTCATTGGCAAACATCTCTATACCCTGTCGTGTTTCCAGCTGTTGATGTGATCCACCTGGTTTCTAAGTAACAGGTTATGGCAATTTTACTTAATTGCTGTTCTCTGATGTGTTTCACTGCCTAATTGCACAAGCTCATGCTTTCCTGCTCTCACAAATATTTTTTGACCATAACAGCTTTTGATTACACAAGAGATGGCAGATTTGGGTCATGTTCACAACAGCTCCAGCCTTATTTTTATTTGCATGTTTCACATATATATCAACTGCTTGCTTACATGGCATTTGTAACTTTTAAGATTACCAAAAAAATTCACAAGTGAAAATTTATAAATTGGAATTGTAGCTGAAATCCCCTTTGAAAATTTCCTCAGAGTTCCATTCTGCCACCAGTGGATATTTGCTAGATCACAAACTTTTAATAAGTTTGCTTGTTAAAGAGCAGATATTTGGCTATATTGAATATAGTTTGCTTAAATACCCTGTTAGGAAAACAATCTGTTTTGCCAATAACTGGCTTCTTGTTCACCTAAATACATGGAAATACAATAACATATTTCCTACAGAACAGAATATTTACTTTCAGAGCTATGTGTCTTTTTTCTCCACGTAAAGGAATTTACCTTACTCTCTCTTAATGAAAGTGCAAAATACTCTTTTTAATAAGCTTTTTTTGTTGCAGCAATGTCCTCTTGCTTGTAGAGGCGTCATGACACACAGCAGCATCATGGTGGATGTAGGCAAGTGGCCAATATTTACCTTACTTTCCCCCCAAGAAATTGCTTCCATTCGGAAAGCGTGTGTGTTTGGAACGTCGGCCAATGAAGCCATTTACATCACGCACAACGACGAGGTGAGCCTGGCATGGAGCTGGGCGGCTGCTCCACAATTAGCTGTTTTCAGAATGTTCATATATTAATAGCTCCTCAAAAGCATTATGTGAGATTTGTGTTTTCCAGAACGTGGTGGATATAACGTTGGATTTCTTTTTTTTTTTTAAGTTTTGTGTGGGAGCAATATAAATGGACTATTTAGAAAAATTTCACATGGCAAAGGCCAGGATGGATGATATGCACTTTTGAAGACAGGCAGAATTTAAAAGGAGGTGTGGTAGCTTGAAGTTAAGTTCAAACAGGTATGAAGATAGAAAATGAGGTTATGGCTTGCTAAGTGAAAAATACCATGAAAGATTATCTGTAGATTTTAATGATTCAGAAACTCATTATGAGTTAGCATTGTGCTGCTGAAAGAAAATGAGATAGGTGTTCTGGGATGTATTAATGGGAAGGTTTCTTGTAAGACTGGGTAGGGAAGGATTTTTTTTTTCCCTGAAGTCCTATCAATCGTGCCTGTAGGATGAGCCTTCCACAGTACAGATAGAATAGAAATATCTCTTTACATGCTTATGCTTTATTTACTATTTACAAACTGCTTTTAAAAGAAGGTGGTATCTTCCACTTTTCCCTGTTTCAGACTTTTTATGGTGCAGTTCCTGAAAATAAAAAGCCTAACTTCCAGGACTGTACGAATCTGAATAATTCAGACTCATCAGTTAACATCCAAAGTGCCTTTGTGCAGACTCCTGAGGTTGTTTATTTCCATGCGGGATGTCTCTGGCCCCTGGAGGTCCAAGGTGAAACTCTGTCCCCAGTTAATGAAGACCTGGGTATTACACATCTGTGCATACATGAGTATAAAACATTTGAAGTGAGTATTCTTTTGTTTTTCAGGTATTTGTTTTTGGACTGAATTGCAGTAATTGTTTGGGAACTGGAGATAATCAGAGCACAATAGTACCAAAGAAATTAGAAGCCTTATGTGGAAAGAAGATCTCCAGTCTCAGTTATGGAAGTGGACCCCATGTTGTTCTTTGTACTGAAGGTAGAAAATTAACATTTAGTATAGAAACATAAGTTAGAGATTTTAAGTTAAACTTGCATTTAACAGGAATGGATTATTGTGTAATTGTATTAACTTGTTAACTGGCTAACATACACTAAGAGGTTCTTGTTGGTCCTAAGTTGAAGTAAATGGATTTTGTAATTGCTAAAGTTTCCATTTCCACTGTGTTGAGGTTGTAGCGTTTTACGCTGTCACCTATGATGTACTTTGTCTTACCTGTGCACTTCCATGTATTTCCACAATCTAGAGGGTATGCTGTGATATATGAATATAAAACAAAGTATATAATTTTGTAGCATACAGATGATTCTTGTAATAGTTTCACTTTTTGTTAATATCCTTTCAATTTTCTGTTGGTATTTGCTAATTTCTTAAAATTCTGTCTTAACCTCCCTGGAATTTTTAGTGGTTTTCATCACAAATATTTTTGCAGATGGTGAAGTGTATGCTTGGGGACATAATGGTTACAGCCAACTTGGAAATGGCACAACCAATCAGGGAATTACTCCTGTTCAAGTTTGCACAAATCTGTTAATAAAGAAAGTGGTGGAAGTAGCTTGCGGCTCTCATCATTCCATGGCACTCTCATTGGATGGGGATGTAAGTTGAAACCTGTTCAAATCTCTTAATCTCCTTGTTGAAGTGAATATTGGAGGTGACCTTGCAGTTTGAACTTCTGTCTGTTTTTACAGTGTAATTACAAATATAACCTTTTCTCTTGCTGTCTCAAAATAGGATGTCCTTTTCTTCAGAGCAGACTTGAAAACAACAACAACAAAAAAAAACCCAAAACCAAATTACTAACCCCCCCCCGCCAAAAAAAAAGCAACCCCAGAACTAAGGGAAATACAACTTAGTAAACTTTTGTGTCTCTCACAGGGGTGAGACTAGAAAGGTGTGCCATTTAGAGGTGAAATGATGGTTTGTGAGGTGCAAAATGTAATTTATTTGCCTACAGTTCTGTTACTTAGAGGGTGTGTTGAATTTGCATTAGAATTTAGTCTGGGTTAGTATTTAGTCTTTTTCTTGTAGAAATGTCTTGCATTTCCACACTGGTACTGCAAAAGAATGTTGCTCAGCACACCTCTGAATACCTTGCTGTGTAGCTGATGAAAGAGCACTTGGTTTATATCCAAGCCTGCTTCATGTTGTTTGTTTACGTGGCTTCAGGCTATGTGTCGTGGGAAACACATGCAATTAGTTTCCAGTTATGCAGATTTGACCAATATATGCACGGTGGAAAATCTGGTTTCAGCTGTGCACTAACGAAAGAAAGGCTCTAATTTTAAAACCTTTTAACAATGAAAAGGGAAACTACAGCTCTTCTCATCTTGGTAATCTGAGCATGTCCGTGTTGTTGTCCAGTATGGAATAATAGTGCAACAGAAATACCAAGTATTTTAAGGGTAGGAAAGAGAGATTGGGTTAAGTGGTCTGTGTTTTATCTGAAAGAAGAGCCTACACTTAGGAAAGATTTTGTGCTGTCATGTTTGACTTGGTTAAACTATAAAACTTGGTGAGCATGCAGGAAGGAGAGGACATTCGTGCATTACTTACACTAGAGGTGCCAGCTGCTGTGTGGTAGCTGCCTGTGAAGGCCATGCTGTTTCTTGTCATAAATGTGACGGGCTTGAAATCTCAGTGGAAGCCGGGGAATTTCTTTGTGTTGACCATGGAGCTGGTATTTGCAGCTGGCTCGCCAGTGTGGCTTGTTAATGGACTTTAAATCCATCCCTGGTGTACCTTGCAGTAATTTGGTCTGTTTGTACTCTGAGCTTTTACCGGATCTGAGTGCACTGAAAGCAGCAAAATGTGTTAAGCAGTGTTATAGAAAGATTTGACTGCCAGCCCCCTTGTGTCCTAATAAACCTGAAGCCTCAGGGAGACATTGAAATTGGAAGTATTTGTGGAAATACTTGGCATAATTGGTTGGTATGGTTCAGTGCAGTTTTAATGCAGTGCAAATTTAAAAAAAGAAGTATTTTAGTGATAGAATTAAAGGAATGCAGACATTTATGCTTCTCTAGCACATCCTTTGGCATTTTGATCTACCTTCTGAGATTCTCTACCTAAATATTTGCTGTTTTTGAAATTAAAGTATTTTATAAGGCATCTTCAAATATTCAGTAGGAATCAAAGATCCAGCAGTTAGAAGTAACAAAAAGCAAAGGGCTGATTTTTCTTTTGTTCATGTTATTAATTGTAAATGAGTTGTGTTGGTGGGGGGTCTTTTGTTCTTGTCTTTGGTGAGTTGATTTTTTTTTTTTTTAATGCTGATGGAGGTGTTAGTTTTTAATGACTTTTAATGACTCTTGGTTTGGTGTTGCAGTAAACAGGCAGCATCTGGCACCAAAGGATGTGTAGGCTTCTCACAAGGGTACCTGTCAGTGTGTTTGTACTGCCAAGCATGTCTGTGGAAGGTGTTTCCATGAGGGCAAACTTTTGAACTGGATGAGGAACCAGAGAATGAACCATCAGAAACAGTTTTATGCCAAGCTGTGGGCATGTATACATGTAATAAAAATTGGACGCACCAAAACCACAGAGTTATAATTTTTTTTATGCCAAACTACTTCCCTGTCTTCCTGACTTTCAGATAAAAGGAACTCATATTTTTGCTTGTATTAGTACTAGTTTGCCACAAGAAACTTTAAACTGACAGAAATTGTGGATTTTTTTTGTTAATGCCAGTGTGTGAGAGAATTTAGCTACTGTGAAATGCAAACTGACAAAATCCTGCTCTTTCACAGCTCTTGAAAGATGTAGAAGAGGTATGATGAGTGTCCAGCAATAAACCTGGTTTAGAGTTCTTTGAAGAAAACTACATAGCTCTAAACTGGGGAGTTAAAGTATGTCTGGGAAACAAATGATGTTCTGGCTTGCATTCCTTTTTCCAACATAATGAAATTATAAAGACAATCACTATGCTCTTTGTCTTACAGTCTGACTTGTGGAAATGTATTCCTTTTGTTTTCTGTTTTAGTCAGATGCTATCATTTTTTGCAATAAGCTGGAAAAAGTTCTATATTCCTATTTGCTAAATGAGTCCTAATGCTGTTTATAATTTTCTTCTAATGAAAATGAACTTTAAGCATTTGAGTTTGTTAAATAGGGTAGCACCAATCTGGTGCTGCCTAGAGGAAGATTATCTATTGCTATCATTACTATTATTAAGCTTTAAACCGTGTGGCTTTGTTTGTTTGTTTTTATGGACAGCTGTATGCTTGGGGCTACAATAACTGTGGTCAAGTTGGATCTGGATCTACAGCCAACCAGCCAACTCCTCGCAGAGTTTCCAACTGCTTGCAGGGTAAAATTGTAGTTGGCATCGCTTGTGGCCAGACCTCCTCCATGGCTGTAGTAAACAATGGTGAGGTAAGCGCTGCTGCTGCATTCCCTCATCCTCTGTTACCTGAATCTACCAAGTTGGTGTCTGAATATGGAGAAATGCTGACAGAGAGTGCTCAGGCTAGGGCTGTTATTGACAGAGTTATCCTGACAACTTCTGTGAGCCAGCTGTAGGAAAACACTGCAAGTAACTGGAGATGCAGTCTTTCAATCTTGTACAGTCTTAGAGGCAAAGACTGTATTGGAACGCAATTCTTACGGAGTCTGCAACTGCGAGAATTTGAACAGTTCTATTAACCATGTCTGTCTTCATGTTGCAATAGATTACTTAACATAAATTATGTTAAATTCTTTTAATTCATTAAATTTTTCTATGTTTATTTCTTTAAAGCGTGCACAATTAAACAGTTAATTTTTCTGCAAGGTTACATTGGCTGATCCTGTTTTTTAAACACATTGCTTAATTACTAGCAACAAACCCAAAGCATTCTTTTGAACATTGCCCACCTGTAGTGCAACTGTTCCATTTGATATAAGTTTATGGTGCTGTCTTGCTTTTAGGTATGAGCTGTAACCTCAATTTTACTTCATTTCACCAAACAGAGGGTAGTATCTCCTTGTGAATGGAGGGACTGCAAAGTCCCAGGGGCTGAGATGGATTTTCATTGTACTTACATATGTCATGGTGTAACGAAACTAAAGGAAGAATTAGAGATAAACTGGGGACTTCCATTTAAACTGATCAGTTCAACAGAATAACTAATTTAATGTTCTCCTTAAAAAAAAAGGAAAAGTAATAAGGAGAAAAGATGGTGTAAAAGTCAAAGTGTTGATGCTATGGGAGAGATTTTGGTGTAGTGTAAGTTTATTGCAAAATTCCTAGTACTTCCAAGACATGTTTTTTATCTTCTTCAAAAGGTAAATGCAGGGTGGAGAAGTTGAGTGCAGTTAGTCATTGCAGTTTACTTAATGTCTTTTAGCCTTTTCTGTATTGCTCTTCAAATGGCACACAATTTTTTAATAAGTACTTTTCTTGGCTTGTGCTTGATACTAAGTCTTAAGTGCTCCGTGCTCCTGGTGAAGAGTGGCTTAATTTTGTTTTCCTTGTGCACTCAGGTTTATGGCTGGGGTTACAATGGCAATGGTCAGCTCGGCCTGGGGAACAACGGGAACCAGCTGACGCCGTGCAGAGTGGCAGCGCTGCACAGCGTCTGTGTGCTCCAGGTATGCCCAAGGTGGAAGTGAAAGTGCATTCCTGCTGCTAGCTTCTGCTGGAAACCTCTCTTTGGGGTATTACACCTGCTTCTAGATTTCACTAGTTCTAATACTGAATTTTTTTTTAGCTACAAGGAACTATATTTTGCTTATATGACGTGCTAGTAAGCTGTGAAATACTTGCTTTGGTAAATGCTTGGAAAGGTTTAAAGTTAGCTACTGTAACCACTTGTAAATTATGCTTTGGATCCAAATTGCATTTTTGTTACAAAGTTAAAAGAAACATGCTTGTCAAAGACAAGAAATGTGCTAGTCAAAGACAAGGCAAATCAGATGTTCAAATTTGTTCTGAGTATTCTAATTCTACTGTTCTAATTAGTCTTTTAGAAGCAAGGGGAGAGGAGAGATGGGACATTGGGGGTGGGTTTGATTGTTTGGTGATTTGGTTTATGGATTTTGGTTGGGTTTTTTTTGTAGCTAGAGAATCAAACTAAAATTTGGGATTTCCTGGGTTTTTGGGAAGGTTCTGTAGAGTTGAATGTGGCAAGTTGGGTTGAAGGGTTGCTGGCTGTTGACCTGCAGCTCTCCTCATTACAGAGTACTCATACTGTACAGTATTCAGAATAATCCAGCTCTGAAATACTTTCAGAGCATTGCAAGATGTGATGAAGAAGTTCAGTGTTCCTCATGTGAAAAGAAAGCAGGTAGCATCTAGGGAGACTTGTCTAGTGTGCAGTAAGTTACTTGGGAGCAGCCAATTAAGTTAATGAAGCTGGGACTTTTGCAGTACCTACAGGCAGCTTACCTTGTGTTAGCTGCAAGTACTGAGAAGTATCACATTGTGGTGCTGAGTGCAGAATGCCTGAGATACTTACCATGAGCTAGCCGAAGGTAATGTGTGCAATATTTTGTTTCTCATCTGTGTTTGGTTCAGGAGTAACGCTGTATACATTTACTTACAGATTGCCTGTGGCTATGCACACACTCTAGCACTAACAGATGAGGGCTTGCTCTATGCCTGGGGAGCTAACACTTACGGGCAGCTGGGGACTGGCAATAAAAGTAACCAGCTCAGCCCTGTGCAGATCATGATGGAAAAAGAAAGGTAATCTTGCTCAAGCTGTTTCTGGATTGGTAAAGTCTAAGCATGTGTTATGCAGTCTCTAGCACTGGAAGCATGCATGTGTAGGGCTCGGTGGATTGTTTTTCTGTTCTAATGTTAAAAATGTGGGAAAGGATGGTAACTTACTGTTTACAATGAGCACTGGGTGCTTTTTGCTGTCTGTAATGGTTATTGAACACAAACACACTTTGCATTTACCTGATACTGAAAGATAATGAATGAAAAAGTGTTATGCTATTCTGTATATGGTTCCATTGCTTAAAACTGGAGCTATGAAATCAATAAGCCAAGCCATGAGTTGAGGCCTGAATTGAAAAAAAAGAAAAAGTGGGAAGAAAGGAAACACCACCTTTGCAAGAAGTGACATGTGAAGAAAAACAATTTTTGAAAGGTTTAAAATAGTCTGCCGTGAAAACAGAACTCAATTTGCAAGGTTGCTTGAGCTAAGGACAGTTAGTACTCATTTTTATTACTTGTACCAGTTAGTAGTTTGTAGTTTTTTAGTTTCCTGGACTCATAAAAGAATGAAATTAACCCTTGTAAATCCTCTTTCATCACCCTTTCATTATCCTCGTATTTGGGGCTAGCTCTTTTGCTGCTCACCTACAAATGTGGGCCTCGGTCTCATTCTCTGGGCCCTTGTGTATACCTGCACCTTAATGTACCTTGTCTTGGTCTATAGATCTCTTAATTTGCAATCTCCTCTTAACTAGGAAACACTTCTGCTTTGTTTTTCTCCTCCATTTGGGAAGTCATTCCTATTTTTTGTTGTTTCTCCCACTTAGCATTAAATTAAAAGTTTCACAGTATTGAGAATGTTTAAGAGCTTAAAAAATGGAGGGCGGGGAAAAGAAGAAAGGAACTATCACAACAAAAACCACTGAAGTGGGCCTGGTTTGTCTGCGAAGGAGCTGACACTAGCGAAGGAAAATTAAATATTCTTTAAAAAGCAGTGAAAGAGAAATGTGTATGTTTGCAGATCAGCTTTGTTTTGTTAGTGATTTATTTCATGAGTGAACTAAGGGGAACTATTGCATTTAGAACTGTATGTGAACTCAAGCATGGGGTTATAATAAAACTGGCATTTGTTCAGTGGATGAAGGAGGGAGAAAATACCATAGAACTTCTGCTTGGGATCTAAGGAAGAGATAAGTCATTTGAACTTACTCATCTTGCTTGACTTGGCTCCCCTGGAAACAGTGCTAAAAGTGGGTGAGCTGTCATTTCCAATGAAGCACATTACTGCTGCCCCTGATCTTTTAGTTTATGTAATTCTTTTGTCATATTTAATGACTGCTGGCAGCAGTTACTTAGGGGGTTTCATTTGGTGCTGTCTTGAAAAATATTGTGCATATAGCTTGTAAGGAATGTTTAGACTTTATTTTGTGTTAGCTCTGAGGAACAGCTGTGAAGATCAGCTCCCTGAATTTTGGTGTTAAATGCACGTTTAACATGTTACCCTGTACATGTACCATACATGCGCTATAGTACACGTCCTGCTGTACTGCTGAAGTGTAGTATAGTCTTTAAAAAGAAGAATCTGTTCGGCTAAGAAGAGAAGGTTTGGAGAAGGAAGTAGATTAGCTTGATAGCTGTGATAAAAAGTAAGTTGTCCCTAAAATAAATACTCTGTGTCTTGCAGAGATGTTGCATAGAGGTTCATAAGTTGATAGTAGTGTGAAACAACCAATCAGTTTTCTATCTGCCAGAAATTATTGATGCATATACTGAAAGTGATGTAGATTCTTTGACTTTTGTCTTGAAATAATTTTTGCACTTAAAATATGAACATTGTGCTAAAACTTTTTTTTGCCTAAAAATCTAACTCTTCATGGGCATTATTCTGTAAAGGAATGCACATTTTTGTGTGTATATTCTTAGATTACTTGGAAAGATATTTGTTTGTCCTGGTTGATGGGTTTCTGGCACAAAAGCATGAAATCCTCTGTGTTTTTACCACAGAGAAAAAACAAGAAAGCATAGCTTTTATTTTGAACATGGGAACCCTCCCTGTTTTGTTTATCACATGCACAGAAACTCTGGCAATGTCTTTGTGGTGTTTTAATTGGAATTGTGTTCCTTCTTAATTCTTTCAGTGTTTCAGATAAGAATCTAGGGATTGTCTGAGCAATGGGAGAACAGGATAGATAAGTGAGCATCAGCAGCTTTAGTATTTTAAAAAACTATGTGAGGTGGGTGAAAGGACTATGTAGACTTTATTTAAAAACAACCATAGCTCTTAAATTATTCATTCCTCTCAAATGAAGCACTGTGTTTCATGTTGAATTTCAGTGTTGAGGAAAGTAAACTTAACAGCAAAATAAGAAGTCTGAAGTACAGGCAGTGGGTCAGATCTCTGTCAACCTACAAAAATCAAATTAAAAGGAGGTAGAATAAATTTCTTCTTGGGAATAAGTTTCTGATGTGTGTTGGTTTTAAGGGGGAACAACAAAACTTGTTTTTTCTTCATCGCCTTTTCCACGGTTATGAAAAAATAGGAGGAAAGTCAGTTGATAAGAATGACATAGTTAAAGCAATATCTGATTACAAGAAAATCTACAAGCAATCTGAAAATGTAATTGTAGGATTTTTTAATACCCATTGAAGCAGTATCACATTTCTGCAGGACAAAAACCCAAGTACAGGAATGTTGCTGCATAGTTTGATTGGCTATTATTTTGGTGAGGCCTTTGGGAAGTCCCTGCATTCCGTACCTGTGAGCGCCTCACCGTGTTTCTCGTGCCCGCAGGGTTGTGGAGATCGCCGCCTGCCACTCTGCGCACACGTCAGCGGCCAAGACCCAGAGTGGCCAGGTGTACATGTGGGGCCAGTGCCGGGGGCAGTCCGTGACCTTCCCCCACCTCACCCACTTTGCCTGCACTGACGATGTGTTCGCCTGCTTCGCCACCCCTGCTGTCATGTGGCGCCTGCTCTCCGTAGGTGAGCTCCAGCTCCCCCAGTCCCTGTGTCTGTTTGTGATGAGTACAGCCTACTGCTTCCCTGACAGGCTCCTGTTTCATGGAGGGAAGCTTGGCAACTCAGTGGCTAGTTGTTTCTTCCTTCTGAAGGAAACAGTCTATTTCAGCAGCTGGGGATCCAGGGTAGGGTTAACAAGATTGTTTGCCAGTTTACATCCAAAGCAAACCCTGTTTTACCATCGCACAATGAATATTGTGTATTTCTTACATTTGTATTGTTTGAACTCCAGTTCAGATCCAGGAAGGAATCCTAAGTCATTTAACAAAACTTTGGGGATTTTTTCCTCTTAAAACTATTCCTGCTTGGAAGACTACTCTTGAGGCTTGTTTTTTTTGGTATCTAATAACTTTGGATTTTAAGTGTCGTCTGTAGCTTTCCCCTCATTAGTATTTGCCCCTCTAGGAGTAAATCTCTCCCCTATGTTTTCTTGTTTTGAAAGTAACAGAATTCTAAGTTTTCATTTCATGAGATGATTTGTCTCAAGTCTATTTAGTTTGACTTTCCTTAAAGATGGGTAGACTTGTAAGTAATAGTCCCTGTGAAACAAGACTCTTATATAATTGCTTTTCTGTTGGAACTCTCCTCTTATACTGCCTTGGATTACTCTGTGGGATGCAGTCTCTGTGTCCAACAAATAAGCTCAAACCTTTTTTTTTTTATTTTCTTTGATCCACATGCTGCTAATTCTTATTTGAGTCCAAATAGGATATAAAGGGCTTAGCTTAGACTTCCTGGAAAACATGAAGGTGTTTTCACGTTCAGAAAAATAAGGATGTTTCATCTTACATCTGCTGCCTCAGTCCTCAAGATGTCTTAGGACATCTAATCTGTTTTCATATTGACAACAGACCCTAATTTTGTTAGTCCCTGTATGGAATTGTTTTTGGGGAGCACCGGATCACATCCCAGGTAACCTCTCTCCAGTGAAGTCTCTCAGACTTTACTGTTGCATTTGGCTTGTCCTAACCCAGCTTCTCTGTGATAACTTCTCATTTAGCATGTTACCACATTTGTAGAGGTCCAGGTAACAGCACCTCACCTGCAGGGGAGAACTGAGTAGAGTTACTAAAGAGAGAGAAGATTAACTTTGAGTAGTCTGCTCCTGAGTAAATCTGTCTCCTTTTATCTCATTTGTCACTTTCTCCATTCTCTAATCCTCTGCAATGTGTGCTGGTCTTGCTCTCTCTTGCCTCCACACTTGTGGAGGTCTCATGGTTGTCCAGTCTGTTGCCTTTTGCTGATAGTGGGAGCTGTTTAGATGACATCTCTCCCTGGTTTCATGTCCCTTGTTTTTATGAGGTATTCCAGACTGAGTATAGCCAGGTGTTTGACCTCTATTACCTGCACTTTAATTTCTCTTAGCCTTTGGGGATTCTTTCCCACTTACTCTGGCAATCTTACTGAATATTTAAATCAAAAATATTAATTCCGTGGGCATTTTAAAATCTCCATTTTCCATATGCATGTTTTCCTTTCCCACCTGTTTTAATCACATAGGAGTAAACCCTTCTTTTTTCTTATGTTTTTTGTTTGTTTGGGTTTTTATGTGTTGCTTTGTTTTCTTAGGGAGAGCTAACTCTGTGTAAAGGTTATTGTTCTACTTACAGTTTTAATGTCCCTGCCAAAAAATGAATCAGCCACTCAAGATTGGCTGTGGTGAAATACAAATTTGCAGGACTGAAAGTATTTGGAGTGAAAGTTGATCTACACAGCTGAAGCTAAGCTCATGACCTAGCAAAAAAAGATCACATGAGCAAATGGAGAGGGATTGGAGCATGGTTTAGTTAGGCCAGAGGCGATGCAGTTTCTGTGGGTGATTCGTGTAAGTCAGAGGAGTGCAAGGTCTTCTGTGGCAGAGGCGTGACTTGCCAGTTCTGAGTAGTTTGTTCCAGCAGTATTTCTTCTTAAATATGAAATAATTTAGTGTCCCTAATGGTGAAGAGTGGTGTGCAGATTGTATATGGATGAACACTATACAGTCCTGTGGGACACAGGAGACTGATTGCATCCCGTTTAGTAGAAATCCATTTCTTTTTCTTTTCCACGCTTCACTTCTTAGAAGCCACATGCTTTGAAACACACTTTTAAGATGCTTCAAAATAATGGGTTAAATTAGGTTTTCAGAGGCCTTGCTTTACCAAAAGCCTCAGACAACTTGTGCTGCAACTCCTGTATGAGTTCTAGAGACACAGAGTGGGACCTCTGTAGGACCAGTGCCACAGGCCTCAATAGAGAGAACTGTGGTATCTCTGCTTTAATCTACTTCCAGAGCTGCTGAGGTTCTGTGCCCTTGGTTGTACCTTCAGCAGCACTGCTGCTGGATTTTGTGTTGTTATAACTGACTCATAAACTGAGTAATTGGTGTCAGTGATAGTTCATGTTAATGAGCCCTGGCAAAGACCTCATCAGCCTGCAGGCTGTATCCAAACTGCCAGCACAGAAAGGAGAGCATGTGGTAACCTGTTTTCTTTTTAGGCCCAGCCCACACTGTGTCAGTGTGGCTGGAGTGCTGCAGGCCACGTCCCCAGGGAGTTCAGGGATGTTGCAGACCCCCGTTGGCAGCACTGTGCGGGTCAGGGGGCTGGGCTGAGCTGAGCCAGCGCAAGCACTGAGCTGCCCGGAGGCTGGGAATCTCATGGGTAGTGCCCCCATGGAGACAGAGTTCTCCAGGTACTTCCCTTAGTGCTGTGCTGCCTCTGTGCAATGGGATGGAGTGGGAACTGCTGACCATTCCTGCCTATAGCTGTTGTGGAGCAGCCCTTTCCAACAGGAAACACTATTGGATTAATTAATCCTTCCCATTTTGCTGCTTAAGCCAATGGATCCCTGACACAGACCTGTTTTCCTTGATACACTCTTAGTTGAGTTGCAAGCTTTAGTTAGTGATGTGTATGTTCCATTTAAGATGCTTTTAACATCTTGTTTTGTTTGTTTTGAAATTGTTTCTGTAGAGCATGAAGACTTTTTAACAGTAGCAGAGTCTCTGAAGAAAGAGTTTGACAGCCCAGAAACCTCAGACCTGAAGTTCCGTGTGGATGGAAAGTACATCCATGTCCACAAAGCTGTTCTAAAAATCAGGTAGTGGTTGTGTTTCACAGCTCTTATTTGTACAGAACAAACTTAGGATGTCATCAAAGGGGCAAAAAAATAGTAAGAGGGAAGGAGGGACCCCTAAACCTGTAGTAGGTAGCATCCATGTATCCATAATAGCTTTAAATGAAGTGATTATAAAAGGGGTGGTCCACATTAATTTTCCACTGAGCCTGCTTTTCCTGGGATAATAAATTCTGTTAAGCTGGTCTGATTGCAGTGTATACACAGGTGTTTCTGTAGCATGGACAAAGTAAGAGTTTTATTTAAATGTATAATGAAGTCTACAGTGTTAGGAACCAAATTGTGGACTGCTGGCCCTGATGGGGCATGGTAAAATATTTGTGAGTATTGCAGAATGGCCCAAATATGTGTTTCAGGGGGACTGTAATGTACATTAATGTGTGTGTGTATAGTAGTGTTCCAGATGATGTCTCTGTCTCTAGGTGTGAACACTTCAGAACCATGTTCCAGTCATACTGGAACGAGGATATGAAGGAGGTGATAGAAATAGACCAGTTTTCCTACCCTGTGTATCGTGCCTTTCTCGAGTACTTGTACACGGACAGTGTTGACCTCCCGCCTGAAGATGCAATAGGTACTGCTGACGGGTCAGAAAGCAACATCCAGAAAAACTGGGGCAGGGCTTGCAGTATAAGTGACTAAATACAGGCTTCTAGTCCAGCCTATAGTGTGTTTTACTGCTGATTAATTAAGCTGTCTTTAAAATGCTGTTGTAGCAAACTTAACTACAGCAAAAATGGTGTGTATTTAGAAGTAGACTATGAGCAGTTTGGTCAAGGTTGGGAGAGAAACTATTTCTCTGGGTGAAAATACTTGCATATTTTACTAAATTGAGTCAGTTACTGTGTGGCATACTATCAAAGAATCTCAGTAGATCTAATGGGGGGGGGAAACTTGGACAGCAGAGCAATTATAGCAAGCTGTAATTCAAGCCCATTTCTTGATAATAGTAGTTTTTTTACTCATGTTGTGGTGCCTGCCACTAGGTATGCAAGTCAGTAGGACAGCATTCATATTTACAGAGATTAACAGGAGTGCAGAATGAGGTAGTAAAAAGCCTTTCTTTGCCTTTAATCTGCATTTTTTGAATAGTAACCTACTTGGCAAAGGCACATTATAGAGATACAGAGCTTTGCAGGAGCAAAAACAGATGTTGAAAGAGCAGAGGTCATTTTACAACTGACTGATACGATGTTTTAATTGCAGGGCTTTTGGATTTGGCTACTTCATACTGTGAAAACAGACTGAAAAAACTGTGTCAGCACATCATCAAGAGAGGAATTACTGTGGAAAATGCATTTTCATTGCTCTCTGCTGCTGTCAGATATGATGCAGAGGTAAACTTCTAAAGTTCAATCTCTTAAATGGGTGGCTGCTTCCTAACTTAAACTACAGAGAAAAGCAGCTGGTTACATTTTCATATAAACTCTCTTACTTTCATTTAATACTATTTGCCATTTTCAGAATTTGAGAATGTTGGACTTGCATCTCATGGCAAATATAGTTTTTGTATCTCATTTTTTTATTTTAGTTTTTCCCCATAAACCAGTACTGGACAGGTGAACTAGTACACAGATATTTCTGAGGATGGAAACACTAACTCTGAAACAAGGGGAGGGTTTAAATAGAAAGAAAAAGAAGTAACATAACGAAAAGCAGGCATTTAAGCCTTAAGTTACTTATTTGTGTAAGGCTGTGTGTTGTGTGTGATGACATTGTGGTAGGTCGGGGATTGAGTGCATTTGGGATTTTTTTTTTTTTTTGGTTGGTGGGGTGGGGTTTTTTTGGCTTTTTTGTTTTGTTAGGTACAAATACACTTCCAGTTTTCAGAGTATGCTAATGAAGTGTCAGGATAGGAGCTGCTTCATGGGCCTTATAAACATTGAAGACAGAGCAACAGTGTGTGAAGAGGGGAGTGAAACCTCCTCACTGTGGAATGTCTGCTTCACTACTAGATCCCTAACATGCTGCTTTAGGAACTAATCAGGAAATATTCCTGGACTTGCTTTGGCTGTTTGTGTTCAGCAGTATCTGTGCATTGTGTTGGCAACTTTGCAATTGGTTGGTTTTGAACTTGCTACTTATGCTTATAAAGCAGTTTTTTGGTACTGAGTAAATCAACTTATTGCTTTTTCTTGTACTTAATTTCCAGCAGCTGGCATGCAGCTTGCCCTAACTTAGTTCAGAGCCTTGAAGCGTGATGCTTGTTTGATAGATCTTACCCAAAGGCTGTGTTAGTGTCTGTCATGGCTTCTGATCTACTGTGAATAGTGATGTCTTCGATAGAAGTTCATCGAAAATAGGAAGATTCCCATATTTTAGCCCCCAGAGATGGTTTGCAGGATGGGTCTTCGGTGTGTGATTGATTCTGCTTGTAAGGGCTGTAAGAAATCCAGTTACTCTGCCTCACCTGTACCTCCCTAGCTAAGTGAAGTTAGAACCATAGGCTTCAATGCTGCTTCCAGGAGAGAATGGGTGATGCTGAGGGGTTGGGCTTTAACAAAAAGTTGGGTTTACCTGCTGCAGTGTTGGCAGGGGGCTTGGAATTGCTTGGCTGATGTAGTTCATTCAGGGGGGTGTGTGCCTGGAAGACAACACTTAAAAGAAGCTGCTTCACTAATTTAAAATACCTCTATGACTCCTGCAGTTTCTTTTGGTGACTGACTGAAGTGGCTAAAATTAGGTCAGGGCTAGCTTCTCATTGTAGCTTTTAAAATAATCCTTAGCTGTACCTTGTGCCTTTATTCACATAAGTCTATATTCAGTACAGTTTGCTGGGAGCTCATCCATCTGCAAATGAAACTCAGCCTTTCTTTTTATACAGAACTTTAGGTTTTCCAGAGCTACTAATACTACAAAAATTCTGTTTATTGTATGCTTCTGTTGCATTGACTTGGAATATGAAGTTTTTAATAAAGCAGTGCAAAATATTGTAACGTGTATGATGTAATTTTCTTTAAAATGCTAGTTAATTCTGTTATTAAAAATTACCACAACTGTCAGTGTTCAGTTCTAATAAGCTTGTCTTTTTTTGTTGCACAGATGCCACACAAGTCAAGATCTGCAGCTTCAGAATGCCTGGTTTTAGGCCAGGATATATCTTTATATTATTGTTGTGTCAAGAACTGTCACTGGCACACACAGTTGCTCTAGTTTCAGTACTGACCTTAAGAGAAAACATGAATATTAATCAGTCTTTCCTGCCTCATGGGGCTTAGAGAGTTTCTGCAAGTTTGTTATGCCTTCCTGCAGTGCCCAGTCTGATGAGCAGCCAAGGAAGGGTGTGTTCTCACTTACAGGGAGTCCTACAAACATCTACTAAAGAAATTAGAACAGTATGGGCAGTTGCCCTTTTGTCAGGGCTGCGACATCCTCCTTAGAGCAGCTTAGATCTGCACCACAGAGTAGATTTCCTCCTCAAATGAGGAGTTGGAAAAAATCTGAGTGGGAAGTGTTCTGTGGGGAACCTTACACTGACAAGGACTGTGCCTTTTTTTTTTTTTCTCTCTGTCTGATATCACCTGGGTGCAATGAGGGTTGTGAGGCTTTTCTAATTATTACATGGGAGGCACTTCCAAGTAAACTCAAATATCCAGAGCCCACTTTCTGCAAGGATTGCTGTGCTGCACTGTGCTCCAGTACTGCATTTGAATCACATTTGGGAGCCCTGTGAAGTACTTTGCAACAGAGTCTGTTTCTAATGCACAGAAAGACCTTCTGCCTAATCTTTGCTGCACAAGCTATCCAGTCAGGATACACGTGCACTGAGCCTGGGGACATGGAACTTGAAGGCTCTAGCTAAGCCCTTCAAGAAGCAGGAAGGAAGTCAAGCAACCTTACAAATAGATTTGTTCATATTGTGAAAGAGAAGAGCTGAATTTTCTTTATCCATAGTCTTGGTTATACATCATTACCCCAAGATCTCCTATTTACAATGGAATTTCAAAGTTGTCAGAGAATGCAGATGAAACTCTTCAAGTGTGAGAACTTAAAATATATATGGCTCAGAACAGCTGTTTTTTGTGACTGCTGCTGTATAGTGAGAAACAAATTTTGGTTACTTCCCCTTGTAACTGCATTTACATAGTGACATATGTGGGTAGAATTATTATTTTCTGTTGCATTTACATAGTGACTGTTGGGGGAAACACTGAGAGCCACTGGGTGTGTTTGTCCAATTCACTGCAAAAATAAAACATAAACAGGCATTTGTGCCTCAATGATATTTTTTGTGATTGAAAGCAAAGATAACATTTTTTCTTTTTGTTTTCCCCCCCTCTTTAGGACTTAGAGGAATTCTGCTTTAAGTTTTGTGTCAATCATTTGACAGAAGTGACACAAACTACAGCATTTTGGCAAATGGATGGTCCCCTGCTAAAGGAATTTATTGCTAAAGCCAGTAAATGTGGAGCCTTTAAGAACTGAAAGAATGAGGCCGTAAGTCAAGGTGTTTGTGGGATTCTTTTTCCAGCTACAGTGTAACTGTGTGGGTCCAGGCAAGTGTTATGTGGTCTCTTTCACTACAGAACCTGAAAGGCCACAGTGAAAACAAATGTTTTCAGTGCTCAAGAGTGAACTGTTGTAAAGATGTCAAGCAAAATACTCACTTGCATTTAACAAACCTGGATGGTGGATCCAGTTCAAGATTTCAGGCAGAGAGGAAACGCTGCAGTGTGCAAAGGATTCCGGCCGGTGTTCTGGACTTGCCTTTCCAGCCTAGGAGATCTCTGTTCTAGCACCGCCTGCTCATGTTTCCAATTTACTATTTGGGGTAGGAAAATCGTCTGACCTGAGCCACTGAATGATGTCACTTAAATCATTAACTCCCTGGGATTATAGAGAAGCAAATGGCGTGGTTACCTCTTCCTGCATTTGCATGATTGTGAATGAATTGGCCATTTGCTGTGTGTAATTAACCAAGTGTATCCAGTGCTTCAAGTGCGCAAAAATGACGTATCTTCAAAGCCTACGCAAGTGACTTCGAAGAAAGGAGTTACTAGGAAAACTAATTTGAAGTAAATCTCTATATTTGGGTATATTTTAATATAAGTTGTAATGTGTACTTTGTGTAATCTGTTCAAGCAATATTTATAATGCTTAATGGAAATAATTCCACTCTTCAGTGACTTCAGATTATGTTGGTTCCCTCAGAGGGGGAAGGGAAAGCTGGGTGAGATTTTGCTTTTAATTATTGTCTAAATTTAAACTACATGTAATAAAATTCACTTTTTTGTACCTCTTCACTAGCAAACTTTGGATTTTGAAGAACATTGCAAGCTTTTTGTGTTACATACAGCATCTAAGTTGCTTCATTTAAAAAACTTCGTCAAAACAAAGGAAAACCCAAATAAACAACAAATAAAGCCAAAACCCAACTCACCCTTGCTGATTTCACTGTGCCTGACAAAATACCTGTGATCTTGATTTCAGAAGTTCACAAATTTCTTTGTAGGCACTAATTTTAGACCTCCACTCTATACTAAGTTATCCTTAAGTGGCCATAACCCTTCAGAAGGTATGTATGGACATCCTTATCATTCTTACTGTGTTTAATAATAGCTTGTTATTGCATTTTTGGTTTAGGTGGGTTTTTTAAAGGCTGAGTGGCACTCAAGTCCTGGCCTTGGGCAGTAAACTGGTGATGTTTCTAGGCCCAGAAGGGCAGCAGACTTGAACTCTGTAAGCAATTAAAATTACTATTATTTTGTTGAATCAGGCACCTTATAGTTCAAAAACTCATTTTGAATGCTGTTATTCTGTGCTTATCTATCCCCACCTTCCTACAGAACAAGCTCAAGTGAGGAATTCCAAGTGGTCATGGAGAGAGTACAGCTGTTGTAACAGGATGTCACATGTGCCACACCAAGTGGTGTTTGCCAGTGCTCTGCTTGTCCCTCAGCCAAGGGCTGAGTAAAGCACAGCCTGACAGCATTCCCCCTTCTTGGCCATGTCCTCTGCAGCAGCTTAGGGACAAGGAGCACAACTCCACACACGGCTCCTTTAAAAAATGTTTTATTTTATTAACTTAGCCTGTTGTGGCTAAACAATGCTTTTCTGTATTCAAACAATATTTTAAAGACAAATCACATGAAAATGGAACCCTTTCTTAATGGAGAAAGGAAGATCCAGTCACTGTTTTGCTCCATTTGACATTTTATCTGTTCTGAGTATAATGCCTAACCCTTTCTGGTCTGCCTGCAAGCACTGCTTTACCACTGCCATTACAGCAGAAACAGTACACCTTGACCAGTCAATAAAGAATAATTTGGCTTTTTGAATTAAACTCCTGTTTATAATCCAGAAGGCTTCTTTGAGTGCAAGTTCTGCTCATTTATCTTTTTTGGGAAAGCCAAAGCAGCACTATGATCCTTCAAACATCACTGTCTAGACACAGACAGGGAGGCAGCTACTGCCCAGCCAGGAGAGGGCTCCCACAGGTTTAAGTGACTCTAGCAAGTGTTCTGTGGCAGCTGAACACTCCCTTGGCTTTGAGGAAAAAAAGTCTTCCCTGGAGGGTTCTCTTGGGTTTTTGCAAAAGCTAAATTGAGTTTATAACACTCATTTATATTCTGTTGTGCAATATAAATGGAAATTTATAGTGGAACCAAGAAAAATTTTGAAGATGAAAATTTGAAAACTTGAAGGACTTTAAATTATTGCAACAGTGAGGTATAAATATGAGTATAACACCATATTCTTGCACCCATTCAGCCCTCATCTTGGGGCTAGGGAATTGGGCACTGACTGCTCTATGGTTTTCATCATTAGAAAATCCTAACAATTGCACCATCCCAGAGAGGGGTTATTCAGACACTGTACTGGATGTACTGGCCATGTTCTCTGGAGTAGGAAGGATGGCTTCTTTTAAGTCCTGCAGTAGCTCAATCTTGTGATCCAGTCTTTTTCTGCTTTCCAGAAGTTTCTGGATTTTTTCTTCTGTTCCTGTTATGAAAAAGGGATAAAAAGCTTTCATTATTAAGGAATCAAAAGATTTTATTATTGTACATAAGTATTACTCATATAAAATACATTACATATTTGTTAACTCTGCAGAGCTACCACTGCTTGGTTTAACCTACAATAAAACCTTTGCCTTTCTGCTGCAATGCCTGTAACCCACCACCCTTGCACACCTGGTGTCTTCACATAGAGCTGAAGTCATGTACTCTGCCATCCATCTATAACAGAGCTAGTTTTGAGATTAAATTTAAAACATCTCAGAATATGTAAAAATTCCTAGTTTAGCTACTAATCCCCTGTGTTAACTGGCATATGAGCTGTAAAGGTCTTGTTTTCAGAGCCCATTTGTGTGAGAACTCCCCCAACAATGATGGATTTTAAATCTTTAAAGATACCATCTCTAAATTACACTCCTAAAGCAAATTTACAAGTCTAATGGATTTTAGCCAACAACAAAATTAAACCTAAAAACAGATGGTGTGGACAACTTCATTCAACAACTTGATTTTCAAAAACACAATTCAATAGCATTTATTCTCCTGCTTCTGGCAAAATCATTATTGACAGTATCCTGATGGGATTAACCAAGTTGTTTACCTTATTTGCAAAGCCCTGCTTGACTGCATTTCTACTTCCCTCTGCTGCTTCCACTTCTCTAATGTTAAAGATTATTGAAGTCAGTGAGAGCTCAGGAAGGAACCTTGCCAGAATTCAGAACCATTACCACACCCTTCCGGTATTAATTGCAAGTTTTAAATGAAAGCACCTGCTTTGTTCAGTTAAAAGGACACACAGAGGTGTTGGTGACCTCTGAGCAGCAAGGCTGGTCTATGAACAACAAATGACTTCCTCAGTGTGTGAGAATGTTGAGAGCTCAGATTCTAGTAAGAAGACATTTTGTACAAACTGAACATATCTTTCCTCTTTTGGGGAAGAAGATGTTGAAGGATGTCTCCAAAGTTCCAGTGATTAGAGTGGAGAAATTTTCTCCAGCTGTTTATCCTACGCCACTCAGAATAAGAGAGCCTTAACTGATTTGAAAAAAAAAAAAAAAAAAAAGGAAAGCACTTTGGCCTTTTGCCTGCCTGCTGCTTCTTCCTCTGTAGTGAGAAAGCACAGAAAGCACAGCACCTGCTGCCTGTGGGTGGATGTGGAAGGTGACAGACATGGACACATTTTTAAATGCATTACCCAAAGTTGGGTGTGGGTGTTGAACATGGTCAGCCAGAGCACTGTTGGTGCCTGCTGCCCATGGGAAATTCTGGTAGCATTCACTGAAGAGGGACCTAGTGCCCCAGCCTAGCTCTGACTGAAGAGAAGGAGATGCCCCTTCCCTCTGCACTCAGGTGCCTGAAGAAGCTGGACATGTAAAAATGGAGCCAAGGGAAAAAAGCCCTCTTAGAAAGTATCTGGATTTGAATTAATTATCAGAAATTAACAAAGCAGCTCAGTTGGTTAGAACATGGTGCAAATAATGCCACGGTTATGGGTTCAATCTCCATACGGGCCACTTACTTCAGAGTTGGACTCAGTGATCCTTGCAGGTCCCTTCCAACTTAGAACACTCTGTGATCCTGTTGATTCAGCATTTGGGAGAGCTACAGATGGGACACACAGAGCTCAGTTTCTCCCCTGCCAAAAGGATGTGGCAGAAATAGAAGTAGCCCAGATAAAGATGTCAGTGATGGGAATGACTGGCCTACAGAAATGCTTCCACAGGAAGGCAGGTAACAGATTGGGAACCTCCCACCTCATAGAGGAAATGAGCTGAAGGGAAAGAAAATGTGTTTCTGTAAAATCAGGAATGGCCTGAGGGACGTGGACCTGGAATGACTGCCCCAAGTGCTCTCGGGCTCTCGGTGAAGGAACTACACAACAGATTTAAAATTAAGTATTAATGGCCTTTGTCTCCACAACCTTTATCTGAATTGCAGAATGTGCTGCTACAAACCCCCTGAAAACAAATGCTGTCAAGGAGCTCAAAAGCTTCTGGCCAGACTGCTGCCCAGCACAGAGGAGAGGGAATCTGATGGAGGCATCCTGCCCAAGCAGGATGCATAACAGAACTGAAAGCAAAACTAAAAGAAGTCACTTTCCCTTGGAGGAGAGGAAAAGAACCTCCAACCTAGAAATCTGAAACTGCTGCTGTGGCAACAGCATATCCTGTGTGGAAGGTTTTACATGCAGTTGAGTTTGCAGTAAAGCTGCACGTTGCAAAAGGAGTGTGGATCCCTGTACATAAAAAGGGATTTCAAAAAGCCTTTTTGCCAGTTACAGTTCAGCGTAGCCTTGCTGTGCTGGCACGTAAGGCTTTAGAACAGGTTTTGCATGATGATTTAAGAAGTGACAAAAAGATTGAATTTAAAGCATAGCAGATGACCCAAAATCATCAGCTTGAGACACAGTATTTATACCAGTCCTATTTATGTAGTCCTTGACTTAGTATGTCACTACAGAGACTTGCTAGCTAGAGCTTATAAGAGATTATGACAACACTAACAATAAACAAAAAAAAAGAAGAAAAAAAAGCAGCTGATGATTTGCTTCCCCCTCTACAGTTTCACTTGTAATTAACATGATTTTCATTTCTTTCTCACTGCTTCATTTTAAGAGCTCTTCTTGGATCAGTTTTGGAACCAACCTCATTATTATTGACCTTGAAATTAAAAGGTCTCAGAAAAGAAGATTGTGTGGTGCAGGGAGAATTGAGCTGCTTGAGTTATAGGGATTTGGAGAGGGGACAACTAGTACTCATGAGAATCACATGGTTGTGTGCAGGGAGGTGCCAATATCAAGAGATTTTCCTGTAAGCTGAGAAGAGGATGAAATAATTGATGCAGCAGTGAAAGAAACAAGTGTGATCCAAAGTTGTGTCACATGAGGAATTCCGAGCAGAGATGCTTTAATGTCTTCAGACGAGGCACTGGTGGAACCTTGTGTTAGACAACTGCAACACTGGACACTCCAACTGCTGAAAAAGGAATTTAAATGCAAGAACAGGAGAGAGAAGGCCTGGCTTTTTCAGTCAAGTGAAGAGGAAACAGCAAACATCATCTTCACATACCAAACCTCAACCTTAGCTAATTAAAACCCTTTTCACCAGAATAAATTAAAGCAAAAGTCAGAACGACTGTTGGAGAGGGAAATGGGACGCATGAGACTTGCCTGTCTGAAAAACAGCTTCAGCCTTGTTGCTTCAAACAGCTGAGAATCCAAGCCCCACAGTTTCCTTCCACACCAGTGCTCCCAAGTAACTGTTCCTGCCTTTGTTTGCATTTCACTCTGAGCATTCTCATCTTGTTTTTCAAAGCACAATTGCCCCCCAGTCCAGGTGAGTTCTGCTGCCCTTTGGCTACTGTGTTTCAGTGGAAAGCACCAGCACCAGCACCAGCACCACTCTGACCAGCACTTGTCAGCCAGCAACAGAACTGTAACACTGGCAAACTGCTGAAGGGAGGCTGTGGAGAAGGAACCCAAATAAGCTGCAGGAGAGGGGAGTTCCCCTTGGGGGGGAGACCCCTTGGCATTTTAAAGTTGTGGAACTGTAAGTTGCTCCCTCCTTCAGGTCAGCCAGCCCTATCTGATATACTGTATTTCTAAAGATTCAGCTAGTCATGGCTTTTATTCAACTGTTTATTCACTGAGAAAAAAAGTTCCTTGGAATTTTAATTTTAAATGATTGTTCTATCAAAATTCTCATCAGAATAACTTCAATGCCAAACCCCAGACCAACTGCTCCTCTGACAGCTTTTCTGCACATACCTGAATAAATATTTGTCAGTATATTTTCAAACAGTCCACAGTCAAACAGTGCCATCACTGTCTCTTCATACTCTGGGGAAAGAGATAATTTGATGTAACACTACTGAGTAAAGGTTTACAGAGCCCTACATTAGAAGTACCACAAAACAGTAATTACTTATTTTCCATCATACTGACTGCTTGAGGTTTTAAGATGTCTTCCTTCTCATATACCTTGTATTGAGAAAAAAGGATCAAGTTGTCAATTCTTTCTTTTTAGGCTCATACAGAAAATTATTCCCTTTTTGGGTCTGCACTACATGAACAGTGCATTTAAAGAAGAGCAATATACTTAAGTCATATTTCATTGCAGTGTGCCAGGACTGTGTGATGGCAGAGCTGACTGTACCAACTGCTCCTGACAGATCACATGTGGGACTGAACTATCCCTGTTTGCTGTTAAGAAACATCCAAGAATTACACCTCAGTTTCATACCTGAGGCTTCTGCTGAAGCAAAATACAAAACACTTGCAGAATTCAACTGACACACAAGCTGCTCATGAAGGAAGACTTTCCAGGTGGGACATTTCACTTTCCATGCATGTGTTTCAGTTAGTTTGCATAAAATAGCCTTCTTCATGCAAAGGTATTACTCCTAACTTTGCAAAACTGGGAGGACAATTGGAGAGGAAAGTTTGAAATTTTCTTTTAACTGTGTTGTGGACAAAGCAACATTAGATTGGAATTCTTTAAAAACAAAGTACCTCATACAAGGTGATAAACCCAAAAAAAACCCAAACAGACACTAACAGCTGACAGTACACTTGTAACAAATCATCCAAAGCCTTAAAATGTACATACTTAGGGATTTTCGCTCAGAAGAGAGTGCTGATATTAACAGAGAGCTGGTACCTCTGTGAAGCTGCAAGAGCAACACAGACTTAAGACTTGAATAAAACCTGGTCCTGGTTCAGGACCTCTCTGCTCCCCAGTCCCTGGGAAGAGAGGCTGGACTGAACCTTCCTATGCTTATGCCAACATGTAAAAGGTGGCTTCGAAAATTCAAGTCAGAAGGTCTCACTAGAGATGCTGAGTCAGCAGCTCTTACATAATTTTGAAAAATAAGTTTCTTGGAACTTTTTTTTTCTTTGGTCATTCAAAAGGGGAGGTCATTCTCAACCTCCTGCACAGCTGCAGAAATAAGGACTGAGTTATTTAGCACCATGGTATTCCCAGGAAGGTGGCCCAGGGCCAAGTGCCCAGGATTCAGATCTGCACTTCTGCTCTGACAGCAGAGTCCCTGCCATGGGTCCCCCTGAAACATACCTGTTTCTGAAGTGTTGTCATCCATCAGTTTTTCCTGAGCCAGGTGAAGTGTGTCCAGCATTTCTTCAAATATGTCATCCAGAAGCCCAGCTTGTTTGCACTTCCTAACAAAGTCTATTCGAACTGTTAAAACACAAAAGCATTCTCATATAGAAGTGATCTGTAAAGTGGGTTTTGCTCCCTCTCTTCAGAAACTAAAATTTAAGCCAAAGCCCTTCCACCAGTAAAAAATAGTTTTGCAGATCTCTGGCTCCTCCAGCCACTCACACAGCCCTTTTCAGTAGGCTGAAAAAGTTGCCAGGCAAACGTAAGCACTGTGCTGGGTGTAAAATTCCCTAAGCTCTAGATTTGGCTTCATTCATCACAAGCAAACAGCTCCACAACTCTAAATGTTCCATTCCTAAAGCTCATGATACCCCCTAGTGATTTTTTTGCTTGCAGTTTCGGCAATCCTTAGGACCACACCATGGACTTAACAGGCTAAAGCACAGAAAACAGTGCAATAAATAAATCAGTATTAGATTTGGTAAAAATTGAGGCTACTTTTACTCCAAGTGATCCAGGCAACTAAACTTTTTTATTACAGCCCACTTTATATACCTACTTTGTCAGATTTGGATTGATAGAGAAATAATTTTTTCTTTATGCCAGAGCAGCAGGTCACCAACAAATTTTAGTAAGATCAATGCAATGGGCCGTTCAAAAGCAAAGAGCCATTGGATGGCTCACAAAAGTCTGCCAGTCTCTGTTAAAAACAATGTTACATTTTACTGGAGACACTTGTGAGGAAAGAAATGCCATCTCACTTACATGAGATGTTCTATGACTATTTCAGGACTCTTTATAGGTTTCCTGTTCTTTACAGTGGAAATGAAATTCAGAAAAGACCACTAGGCAGCCACTTGCAATGCCCATACATTAAGCATATCCACAGTGAGGTGAATAATCATCACTAGCACATTCCAAACTTCAAGTGCCAGCAGAATCCCAACAAGAAACTGCAGCAGGAGCTTCAGGGTAACATGAAAACTGCAGCACTGAAGGATAGATCCTGTGATCCGTCTCACTGTTGTAACACCACATGTATGCAGTGAAAGTCTATTTTGTGTTAAGCACCCTGTGTCCACCCAGGCTTCCAAAGGCAAGATGTGCTGCCCTCTCCTCAGAGCACCTCCCCTGTTGAAGCCTTCCAGGGTTCCCATTTTAGATTTAACTGTACTGATACAGAGGAGCAGCGTCAGGCAGAGGCAACCCTGTCTGCAGGAGACAGAGCTGAATGCAGCAGCCAGCCAGAGTGGGGCATTCCCATTTGAATCACCAGCTCGCATCACACAGCAAGTCTCACTCAGCCAAACCACAGGCATTTGTTTGCTACAGTTATTAAAACATTCTGCAAATCAGACTTCTGCTGCCACACCAGAGCACAGAGAGCCACTTGTCTCAGGAGAATCATAAAGATACATTTGCAGCACAGAATTTGCTACCAGCCATCTCCAAGCTCTGCACTTCAACATAACAGATAACAGTACCTCCTAGTTGCTCCATAAAGTTGTTACCAAATGTCCAAACTATCAGAATAAGGCTCCTTAACGCTGAAGTTAAAGAGAGCATCCTTTCTTCAGGCCCAAGGTCCTGCAGGGAATACTCCTAACCTTAGGTGGACACTTTGGTTCTACGTTAAGTGTGTTGCTTATATACACTCCCTACATACATATTACAATTTATCCATTATCATAAATCCCACCCCATGCTCCCGGAGAATAAGTCCTTTGTTCCATCTATCACTGCATTCTTGAGCCACATATCTTCTTGTCTTGCCACTGTCCTTGCTGGAGGAGCAGCGTTTGCATGCCTCGTTTCTCTGCTAAAAGTTTCACAGGCACGGTAAAAACTGAATTAACCTTTCTGGTATCAAAGTGAGTCTCACCTTTATGCCTGTTGTTTTTTCTTTTTAGTATTTGTAAATGGTTTTCTTCTGCTGCCTCTTCTGTACTCTGTAAGAAAATCAAAACAATGTATTTTTACATCATGATGACATTTACTGCTGTTCTCTTTACCATACTTCTGTCTTAGCAGAAAGATAAAAAGCAGTCCACATTTCTGTGAATGCAGTCAGCTTCTCTGAATGGCTAACAATATTCCTCTGCAGACATTCTATTTTGAACATGGAAGCAAAAACTGCTTCAAAGCAAAAAATGCTTTAAGAAAATCCAAACCCCTGGGACACCACCTTCCTTAAGCATTGCATTTGCAAATAGCAGCGAAGTTAACAAATTCCTACTGGGAACTCCCAAGGCTCTTTCTGAACATTGGCAGAATACTTTGATAAGCAAGTCCTTTGCCGTAGCAGGTGTGAGTCCACTGTTTTAGTACTACTGAAATTCAGAATTACCATTTCTTCTGTGATAGTGGGAGATGCCAATGTACGTCTTCTTTTCTTATTAGCTGCATCTAGGAATCAATAAACAACAAAGTAACAAAAGTGACAACCTCAGACTGACCATCACACATCATTTAAATTCCTTCTTTTCCCAAAAAGCTACAGAAGTGAGGCACTTCGGGTGGCAAGGCAGAAGTATGTTTCAGGTTCCCCAAAAACCTGACATTTCAGCAGAATTCACACTGTTTCCATTAGGGAGAATTGCAAGCATGAACCAACCATTAGGAAAAAGTGCAAATCACTATAGCATTAGGATATCACTTAACCTTTTCAACTCGACAGTAGATTTTTAATTGAGGCAGAGTGAAGTTATTCCTCCTGGCAGCAGCACTACCTCTAGGTGTTAAAAAACTGTTTGGTTTCTTTTCCAAACAATTTTTAAATAAGTTAATACACCCTCAAAACTAAAACTACATAAAGAATTACTTAGGTGTCTCAAAGACATACAAATGGCATTAGGATTTTCATCAACAATAAGGACTTTCCCAGAAAACCTCCAAAAGCCATTTGACTTGTCAGTTTAATATTATTTATGCTACAAAGTGTTTGTAGTGATGTGGTATGAGATCTCTGAAAAATTATCTCTGCTTTCACTGCATCCTTTCCATCAGCATGCACCAGACTCTTGCCAACATCACAACTGGCAGGAGCAGAGAAAGGCAGAGAAGAGTGCAACTACCCACCAAAACCTGAATGTTTAGTGTACAGTGGGGTTATACTTCCCCTTCTCTGTTTAATTCCAGAACCTCTGGGCAGCACTTAGTAAGGCCTTTCCTGTTAGAAATCATCCTATCAAGAGGAATGAGGAGCCACTGTTGTATATGGAAGCTGTAGAAACAAATTTGGGCTTTGGGCAATGGTGCTGTACATTTGCATTTTTCATGGAATGAAAGGAAATTGGTCTCTCACTTTATCCAAAACAAATCTGTAAGGCCAAATTTGAGGCAGTGTGGGAGATACTGCTGTAGGTACAAAGTGTTCCTTGCTGTCCAGCATTGTATTTTTGACACATTATGGGATTTTCTGAGCTCTCCCTGGTATCTGCTGTGGATGCCTTATACAAGAGGAACACAGCCTGAAGAGCAGCCCAATTCCTCCTGCCCTGCACAGTGCTGGCTGCTCCCCTGCATTTGTCAGCCTTTACTCTGTCCACATCCAACTCTTCCAGTTAAACGCAGATTGGAGCTTGTTTCCAAGTCCAAGCTGCTCTCCCATCCTTGCTGCACAGAGCTGCAAGGAGAGTTCTTGGTCCATAAGGCACCTTATCCCTTTCCAATCACACAGCAGAGCCCTGACATTCCAGCACAAGAATATTGTATGAACCAAGAATAAGGGGATCTTCCTTGATCCCATTTTCTCCAAACTATGAAGTAGCAGACACTGGGAATGGGGAACCAAGTGTCTCCTACTCAACTCTCCCACTTGTTCCCCACTTCCCAGGGTACAGCTGCCCTCAGGAGGTGAGAGAAGCTCATTCAGGAGGCAGGGTAGACACTGCCAGCAGAATCCATTTACCCCTCATAAACAGAAGATCTCTAAATTAAGTGCCTCTGGAAGAATTCCTCTAGGAGAAAACTCTCTTCTCAGGGAACGTTGCATATGCAGCATTTGCAGGCACAAAACACATCCAGTATCTAAAGGGGGCTACAAGAAAGCCAGAAAATTACTTTGTACCAGAGCACGTAGTGACAGGACAAAGGGAGATGGCTTCAAACTGAAAGACAGCAGGATAAGGTAAGATATATAGAAATGCTTTACTGTGAGGGTGGTGACTCTCTAGAACAGTTTGTCCACAGAAGTTATGGATGCCCTGTCTCTGGAAATGTTCAAGGCCAGGCTGGATGGGGCTTTGAGAACCTGGTCTAGTGGAAGGTGTGCCTGCCCAAGGCAAGGAGGCTGGAACTAGATAATCTTCAAAGTTCCTTCCAACCCAAATAATTCTGTGATTCAACCATGTAAGACTTAAGTACTCCTGATGAACAAGGTGGTCTAGAGGGCTGGACCTAATGCCTGAATATTATCTGGTACTGGAAACAAAGCAATCCTGGGCCTGTCCCATACTTAAGCAGGACATCACCTGGGACCCTGGGCCGCCCCAACAGACACTGACAACCATTAGACCACAGAAATCAAAATAATTTTGAAAAGGGAAGAAAGGTCAGGATTCAGAACTATGGATAAGTAAAAAGCAAATTTAAAAAAATTTAAAAAAATAAAAATAAGCAAAGCTACTAAGTAAACTAAGAAGGTGCATTTGGTTAGTGAACCACAGCAATATTAGATATTAAACAGACTGTATGTCTGGCTAAAAAGTGAGACATGGAGGTTAGAAATTAATTTAGGGTAGAAATTAATTTTGGAGTTAGGATAGCTGTTTTAGATGATGTATGTTGCTTAACCCACTTAGCTTGTAACTTGCTGTGCTTGCAAAGGCCCGCAAAGATGGACAAAGGAATGCAGGGATCCTGATAAGAAGAGCTTATTACCCCAAACAAAGTGGAAGGAATGTGAGGCCTGTTGGAGATAAGAGAGGCTCCTCAGACCCTGCATCAAGCTTCAGAGAGATCCTGTATGTACTGAGTAAGTACATAGCTGCGTTACAACTTTCAGGAGTTGTGGAGTCTTTCTGCAAAGCCCCAGCCCTCATGAACAAAAGCTTAAATAATAATCACCTAACCCATTTCTTAAGTGTCATCAGGGCGGAGCAAGACTCTGTCAAGAAGATTGGCCAAAATTTGCTAGACTTCAGTGGGAGCACACCACTGTCAGCACAAGTGCTTACAGTTCAATTGAGTTCAAATTCAAAGCGAAGGCCAGTCTATGAGCCACTTCACTGTGAGCAGAGTTCTATGCATTAGACTAACAAGGTCCAAATACCTCTGAAACAGGAAGGGCCAGGACTGCCAAATGAAGCTGCATTTCTGTAGCACAGGAAGCAATCCTTAAGCAGCGGTTGTACAACCCTTTTGTTACACTTAAAAAGCTCTTTGGGATCCTTCAGAATGAAAGGCCCTATTTTAAAAACCACTGCAGTGAATACAGAGATGCAAATGAGAATGTCTGCATAACCACAGATAAAATCCCAAGGAGACTTCTGCAACAGCCTTTTCCTTGCTAATCTAGTGCAAACTTGTGTGTGGCTCTCCTGTCTCACACAGATTTAGAAGCTGCTTGGGCCTACTTGCCCAAGGAAGAGTAAGAATGATTCCACTAAGGATTGGGTCCATTGTGGTTTAAGTCAGTTTTCAAGGAGATTCGGGGAGGATTAAATTTTAACTTTTCCCACTTCAAAAACCCTTGATTTTTGTGCATACATGTGGATCTTAACCAAACCACTCTTGCAATATTAGAAATCCACCATTCAATATGAAGGTGGTAATATTTATCTTGTTCTTATGAATTACTGACTGTAGGATGCAAACTTTTAAAACAAATGAAATCAATGAAGTTACTAAAGAAACTCACCATAGCGATTGGTCCTATTCCCTGGGTCATGTTTTGGGCAGAACACTCTAAAATTTAAGTTCAATTTCAAGAAAAAGAGAAGAAGTATTAATAAATATGCAAACAGAGTTATGTTGACCTATTTTAACAGATATTTTCCCCTCTTTCCACCGAATAAACTAAAAGACAGTTCAAAAAAAATCAGGATTTTTGTTCAGCATTACCCACCTCAAAAACCACCTGCTTTAAAGTCTCGTGCATGCGCAACCTTGTATCTGTACTTCTAGAGCCACAGTGGTCTCTCAGCACTGAAGCTCTGAATAATCAGCTCCATCAGCCCACCCTGTCTGGGCCTGCCCAGTGTTCAGGCCCTGAGTCAGACACATTTCATGCGTGTGGCAATCACTGTGTCAGAGACACTGAAATGAGATTAACGCTCCCAAGGTGAAACGCCACAGTCTTGACACTGCTCCATCACAGCGGCTCTGCCCCTGGCCCTGCCCCACGCAGGCCAGGTGCCTCCTCAGACACATCTACCCAGTGTCACCTTCCATTCCTCAGCCCTGCAGGACACTGGCAGCGCCACACGGGACCACCACACACCGCATCAGGCACTCACCTGCTTGGAGATCTCTGTGCCCCTCCCTCCCACTGCCCCGTGCCATGGAATGGCCCCCAAATCCTGAGTACGTGGGGCAACCCTGTGCAAGATCCAGTAGCTTAAAGCTGCTCAGTCCATTTGTTACTTAAAGACTTCAGTAATATGTGAAATGGGAATATTTTCAGTGGTTCTATGTGAGCAATGTTAATTCCTTGGAAGAGGCAAAATGACACAAATTTATCTGAAAGTATTCCTTATCTTTTGGATACAATAATGTGCCGAGAACATGAACCAGCTTTTACAATATGCCTTTCTTACAGAAGGATCCCAAGTCACTTTTTAAGCAAAAATGCCTTGTCAGGAGCATGGCTTCTTTTATCTCTTCCTTACAAATTTACTTGCCAAGTAAATCAAGACTGCTGCAATTTTTAAAGGGAACTGCATTTACTAGGCCATCTTCTAATTATTGTCATTCTTTTAACAAAAACAGAAGCAATGCCCTTAGAAATGCAGACTGTTGACTTGATGAGGAATTTCTTTTGCATGAAATGCATCTTGAAGCACAACAAATCAGATTGAGGTATGCCTAACAACGCAATCAGAAAGCTATATACTGGAGACACCTTATTTACATCCCTGAATTTCTAATACTGCCCTTTGGAGAATGTTTTTTAGTCTTTCCCTCCCTTTACTTCTAGTCTTTTACAGTTAAAAACAACCCATCCTAAGCACAAGAACATCTTACAAAGTACAGACAATATATTTTACTCCTCAGGCCACTTTATTTGGAAGCACTTCCCTACTATCACTTTTGCAAGAGAGCAGTGCAAATTGCACTTATTTCTCCACCTCTACTCTTACTGGCCACTTCCACAGCACTATATGCTTTCTCTTTTTATTCTGCTCCATTTGTTTTGATGATCACTACCCATCATCACAATGATGGCAACTCAGAATTTAAAGCCACCAGCTCTGCCTCTCTCAAAGGAATTGTCTCTTTTCAGGATGTTATACTTCACCATGAAAATGTGCAGGGGCTGTCAATCCACATCCACTGTTTTTCAAGTCTACTCTCCAATAATTTCACCTAGCTACAATTTTTGTGCTTTATTTATGCCACTGCTACTGTGCTAAAGTCTTTAGGTTCAAATCCTTGAAAGCTGTCCTAGTATCCTTCTCTAATCCAGTCCTTTCCCAGCTCTTCAATACAGGTTGCTATAGCCTAGTTTCCTAGGCTATGTATCACTGTCACACAGAGACTTAAAACAAAGCATTTTTAAGGGTCTGTCTTCCAAACCTCCAAGGTCACCAGCTCAAGAATGCCACCAAACCAAACTGTATATGCAAGCACTTCTTTGCCAGTTTGTATCTAGACTGCTGTCAGTCCCACTTGTTTTTCAACATCTTGAGTTAAGTCTTCTTGAGCCTGAGTTATCCTTTCTAAAGCTATAAGATGAAAGCCATTTATATGTCATCACAGAAAGTTTCCACCTTCCCAGTTACACTCTTTCATGAGCTTTGCAGATTCAGAAAGATTTTACAGCTCCCATCCTCCCTGCACAGCTGGGCTTATAGCCTTGCACAGATGCATCCATTTTAGACAGAGAGCGCTGTGAACCCTCCAGGTGTGCAAGTGTCTTGACACAAAAGGACCCATCTTCCACTGCTACTAAGGACTGCACTAGTCCACCCCTTTCTGAAAGAAGTAGTGATTAGATGATCCCCAAATTAATCTAAGTCTAATATGACCTGTGACCTCTCTGGCCTTGCACAGAAATGAGCATCAGGGCTTTTATGCACCTCAGACTTTACTATAACTTCAGCATTTCAAAAGGTCCCTGAAGCCCCAATTTTGCAACTCCTTCATCTGCATCCTCCAAACAATTTGTTTCATCTGTCAATGGCAATGCAGGCAGCCCAAGGGCAGTGGACACCAGGACTAGCATGATCAGGACAAAAAATTTACTTAGAATCCATTCAATCATGTTATTGCTAGCAACATACTTGACATACAAGGCCTTTGTTTGGAATCAAAGTTCTTTGCTAGCATGGGGAGCGAAAATTACCTGAATGTGACTAATGTGAGCAGACCTAGAAGGGCCATAACCTGCTCTGTGCTCAGACCACGTTTACTGGAGCTCCTGAACCAACAAAAAATTTAGAATCTGAGTGGCATTAATAAAAGTCTTGGTTCTTGAAGATTGGCTAGAGTGTCAGTAAAGACTGACTTTCTGTTTTTGCCTTGTTATCTTTCAGTGATGTTACAGGCTCAAGAACTAAACAGATTCTCTCCCACTGCAGTAGAGTTTTCCTGAAATGGAATGAAAACATTTCTCTCACAGTTTGCAAACAGAGAATCAAGCATCACTTTAGGAGAGGGGAACTTCTTTCCTTCCCTAAAAACCCTTTAAACCCCACCCAATGAAGTCTCTCTTGCTGACACCCCCAGAGGCTGGCAGTGACAGTCAGAGGACACTCGGGTGAGGTACCTGTAGACGCCGTTGACCTCGTCGGTCTCCACGGCTGCGTCGTCACAGAGCGCGCAGAAGAAGTGGTAGCTCCTGCGGCACGCGCGTTCCTCGCAGCCCACCGTGGCCCCCTTCTTGCGGCAGAAGTTGCACACCTACAACAGGAGGGGGGTCACCAGGTAAATGTCACAGGCTGCTACTCCAAATCCTGCCAAATAGGGCAAATGCTGCTCTCTGTGGGAAAATCCAGTATTCCGTTGCAAGTCACCTATGTGTAATTCACCAGGCAAACTCCCTCCTCCAAACACCTACCCTGGTAATTATTTCAGCCACCTTTTTGCTATCTTACCTCTATTTCATACTGATAAATTTTTAAAATGAGGCAAAGAGCCACGTGAGGACAATGAGCAACTTTCCCAAGTAATTTCAACATTAATTTGTGTTAATGTTTGTATTTATGTTTTCTAGGCTAACTTCATAATGAAAAGAGTTCCACCCAGGACGTAGGGGAGGAGGGCAGCTGAAGACAAAGGCAATTAAAAAAACTCCTAATTTAAATAATCTTATTTCTGCTAAACTCAGAAGGTGTTCCCCTTTACAATTGTGAATTGCATTCTTTTGTTTCAGGCACTGGCTTAGTTCTTCACCGAAGTCTCAGGAAACTTCGACTAAGGACATAAAGGCCAGGAAAAAAACCCCCTGCATTTTAATACAGAATTAACTAAATTTCACCAAACCAAATGTTAAATCAATGACTCCAACATTAAACCTGTAATTTCCTTAATCTTACTAGATCAGAAGGACCAGCTACTTGAATGCGGTTTTTTTAAAGCACAGAACAGGCCAGACAATCTTCAATCCCATGAGACAGGACTAACTGCAGATTCAGAAACATTTCCTTACCAGCCGCTTTCCTCTCCTGAGCTCCTTTAACACTGATGACACATCAAACCTTATTTCCAGATTTTCTGGGTTATGATCTTCAGATTCCACAAATCCTGAGGAAAATAACTAAAGACAAAAGAGACAGTTTTAAGAAATAAGAATGACTCAGTCACCAGTGCTGAAAAGAGACAAGGAATACATCTTCTCTTCTTGCACTTGCCCTACCTAAGAAGGCTGGTTTTTCTCTGTGTTAACAAGAAGTTTCACCTACACCGAACAAGGAGCTAAGCTTAAACATTTCTGCAGTCAAGAGACGTTCCTCCTTCCACATAGGAGATTTCACATAACCTAAATGCAAACTAAGAAAAGACAACAAGGTGAGAAAGTTAACTTATTAAAAACATGAACAAAGAAAATGTGAAATTCCAGGGTGCCCAGAGTAAGGATGAGAAGATCCTCAGGCAATAGACCTCCACACCTTGGACATCTTATTACGTGCTCAGTTGCTCAGACCTACAGCTGGATGCAGGAAAAAACCAGAAACATTGTACACATCTGTGCAGAAATGAGCACATGCACACTCAGGCCACTTTAATTCCCTTAGAACTGCTGAGCCATAACAATGAGTGAGGGAGGGGAAGTTCTTGGCAAATATTTCCTAAGCATTACACGCAGCTAATTCCAAACAAAAGGAAGCTACCCTTTCATCAATTAGCAGGCACAGTCTGTCTGCTCAGAAGGTGATAGCTGACTGCAAAAAAAACCCAAACAGCGCTAACAAGCCTAAGGCAGAGAAATGAATAAAGGTGCTGGGAGGAGAAAGAAAGGAGAAAGAAGAAAAAACAGAGAGAGAGAGAAAAGTTTTAACAATGGAAAAACATTAAAGCCATAATAAAACCTGTTTCAAATAAAACATTCAAGTGCCGTAATACAACGCTGTTGTGAAACATTCTGATAAAAAATAACTAACCAAAAAAGATATCAGAAAAATAAAGATGCAGACGTAACAATTGTGAGAATAAGAAGGCTGGGACAGTGGCAGCCAGAAAGCTGCTCTAGTAGCAATCTCCTGCACTAAATGGCCCTCAGCTATATTCTCCCTCTGCTGAAGCGAGAATATAGCAGCTGTAATTGATTCTGCACTCCAAGAACCAGCTCTACCAACATTCCAGAATAAAGGGGAGGCAAGAAGAGTAGAAGGATCACAACACACTTAGGAGCTTCACAGATACTTTTATATAATCAACTTCTGATATTTTTATTCCTTATTTTAAATAAGGGACACACTGAAAAGGTTTTTAACCATCAAGTGATATGAATATTTTCCTGCAAAGGTTTAAGTATACAACTTCCTGTGGTCTGAGAATCCTCATCCATGAGGATGAGTCTCAATAGTGTCTCAAGAAGACCTGTTCCTGTTGCTAGACCGTATGTGGCCTTTGTGGTGTTTTCACGTGTGTCTGGGACCACTGCTCAGCAACAGACACACGTGAAAACACCACAAATCAACAGCTCCAGCTGTGCAGACACATCCTCTCCCACTCAAAAATCCCTGCCAAGCCCTGTTGCTTTTTACAGCTTTTCAATCTAATATAAACTTGCTGGTTTGAGTAACCAGCCTTTCAATCCAGACATCATTGCAAAACCAAAAACAAATAAGCAGTGGAAACTTCCCCTGTATCCCTTCTCCACTTTTCTTCAGTACTGACCAGCTAAAGGCACTCACCAGACAATCCTGATGAGCTGCAATATTCCTCTCTGTGGCAATGTACATCACAGAGCCAGCCTCCCCTTCTGAACAAAATGCACATGTTGTTCTCATCATCTTCGCCATTATCCAGAAAGCACCTAGAGCAGGAAAACTGGGACAAAACACAAAGCAATCAACAACTTCCATAGGCCAAGCAGCACAGAGGAAAGCAGAGCCTGCCAACACCTGCCCTCTAACTGCTCCTTCACCTACATCCCCTGACCCTTGGTGCTTCGCTCCTCCAGTAACAACTACCAGTAGAACAGGCAAAGCCTGCCCTTTACGCAGCAGTGGGATGGAAACCAGATCCCAGGAGCTCCAGCAATTAGAGCAGGAGAAAGAGTGGTTTATCTCCTCTTGGAAAGTCACTAACAAGTCATAAGGGGTTAATACAAGAGTTTTCAAGCTTGCTTGAAATATCTGCTCCAAACACACATCCAAGAGCAGCCTGGCAAGTTGTGCTCTAAGGTGTGAAACTCCTTTTATTTGGAGGAGGGCAATCGCTCATAGTGTTTTCTTAACCTACTGCTGCCATGTGTAGGTCTGCAAGTCAACAAAGGACAGAAAAACAGCTGCCCCCAAGCTTCAGCAGTGCCTTCCAGGAGTTCACAGAAAACTCTAATTTCTTACTGTAAGAAGGATGTAGCAAAGTAGTGTGGAGAGGTCTGCAAGTAAATTGGGGCACAAGAAAAAATCATAAATGAGAGATTCAAACATTCTGTCTCAACAAGACGACACGCTAACAGGAGTGACAGAATTTTCCCTGAGCCCTGGGAATTGCCCCAGGGACACCTGTTATCTTTTCCTGGCCATATCCACTCAAGTCTTAATGGTTCTTCTTCACATAGTCTTTTTCCAGCAGATGCAAAATTCTGAGGCCAGCTACTTACTTCACAAAAGCAGTCTAAGTGTTTCTGGAAGAGCCTTTACACACATCCCTCACCAGCAGGTTAGAGCATCCCCCCACAACATTTGTAGCAGAAATTTTACTTTGTGTTTTGTGTGCAAGTCCACCACAGAAATCTTCAACAACTTCCCACTCCTACAAGGTGTGATACTCCAAACTATCCTCTGCTGGAGACGTCACCTCTGACAGCACAAACTCCTGTATGACAAGGGGGAAGAAAAATCTGCGTTTACTTTCAAGAAATAGGAAGATCTGAAGTTAAATTATTCTAGTGAGAGGTAGTAAGGCCCAAGCACAAAATAGGCAGGAAATCTCATAGTCCAACAAATCCTGCAACCTTTTTCTGGGTTTCAACAGACAAACTGTTTTCCTTAGTTCCCATTCCCCTTGCATAAAACAGACTGGGTAGCCCCAGGTGAAAACACCACCAGAGTAGAAGAAGATTTTTTATGTTTTTTCCCCTCTGGCTTACACCACTGACAATTTATTTGTAATCACAAGTCACTCAGCTTTTGCACATAGCTGGAGTTTTTGTCCCTCTGTCATTCTATGTCTTGTAAGCAAGGCAGGGTAGAAATCGATTTCCAATACCCATCTATACACTGACCATCATATCAGTTTCAGAGCCAGAGCAATAAATAAATACAACAGAAATAAACAGAAGCACAAAGATATGTTAGAGTTTGAATGGCCTAGAATACAGGAAAAGCTCTCTGCAGCAAACCAATACCTGGAGTCAATGCAGACACATAGGCCCTGCTCAGGCCCAGTCAGAGGATCCAGCTCTAGGAATTTTTTAAGGAAGGGGCTAAACGTGGAGTCTACAGTTCCTGGTGTTCTTACAGGCTCCAGAGAAATCCTGGTGCTAATGGAAGACAGAAGACACTTAGTCATGGTCAGCCTTGGGGTTACTCCAGCACCTTTCTAGGAATCCTGAAGCAGTGGAAGTCCAGCTCTTGGCCATTCCTCTGTGCAGAAGCAGTCAGTCTGCACCTATGGCCCTGTTTAGCCCTGTATCCTGTCCCCCATGTGGTGGGTCGGCCCTGGCTGGATGCCAGGAATTCCCCTGAGCCACTCTATCACTCCCCTCCACAGCTGGATGAGGAGAGAAAATATAACAAGGGGTTCATGGGTTAAGGATAGGGAAAGATCCCTCACCAAACACCACCACAGGCAAAGCAGACTCAGCTTGAGGATAATGAACTGAATTTATTACTAACAAAATCAGAGCAGGATAATGAAAAGTATAATAGATTTTAAAACCACCTTGCCCTCACCCCTCCCTTTTTTCCAAACTCTCCCTCCTTCCCCTAAGAGGCACAGGGAGATGGAGAATGGGGGTTATGGTCAGTCCATCACTCATTGTTCCTGCCACACTCAAGGAGAGTCCTTCCCCTGCTCCAGTGCAGGGTCCCTCCCGATGGAGACAGTCTTCCACACACTTCTCCGTGAGTCCATCCCATGAACAACAGCTTTCCATGAACTGCTCCAACATAGGTCACTCTCTCATGCGGTGAAGTCCTGCAGGCACAGCCTGCTCCAATGTGGGCTCCCTCTCCATGGGTCCACAGCCTCCTCTCAGGCACCAGTCTCCTCCACAGGTTGTGGGTGGCTCTCTGAATTCCCATGGACCTCCCTGGGCTGCAGGGGCACATCCTGCATCACCACGGTCTGCACCAGGGGCTGCAGGGGAATCTCAGCTCTGGCACCTGAAGCACCCCCTGCCTCCCTCCTTCTCCACTGACCTCAGTGTCTGCAGAGTTGCTCCTCACACATATTCCCACTCCACTCCTCTCTGCCCACAATTCTATCTGCCCAATGACTTTTTTTCTTCCCTTCTTAAATACATTACCATAGAGGCATTACTATCATTCCTGCTGGGCTCAGCCTTGGCCAGCAGAGGGTCAGTCCTGGAGCGGCTGGCATTGGCTCTGCTGCACACGGGCAGTTTCCTGTGCTCTTTCTGAGCTTTCTGCTACAGAGTACTACCAGGAAGAGGATATGGAGCTAAACCGGGCACTGGAGCTGGCTGGCTGCTCCTACGCAAGAAGGGAGAGGTTAAGGGCAGGTTTCCAGTTTCACAGTTTAGTTACATTTCATCTGAACAATGCCTTGCTTTTGCAGGGCTTAAGTCAGACACTCAGGGATTCCAGTTGAAACACTTGGATCTGTCTGAAAAGGCAAGAAATCCTTGCTCCTTGCTCCACTCTTTCAGTAGCACTCATGACAGTATTGCTCTGTCACTATTTCTCCTGCTGTCTCTTTGTAAAGTCGAGGAATCTGAAACTATTGAGGTCTTCTTTGTACAGAAGCTGGTGTGCAGTTTTTTTCAATTCTGTCATTTCTCCATCCCTTCCCTATAGTCTTCTGGCTACTCTCTGAAGAGGAGCATACCACCTCCAAAAGGATGGGTTACCATTTACACTACAAAGTCACAACTTCACTCTGTATTTTCCTTCTTTCCTTAATAATTCTCACTACTTCAATCACATTTTAGCCTGCTTCTGAGCACAGAGCTGACACTTCCAGAGAACTACTGCTGGAAGCATAAAGCAGTGAAAAAACCACGAAGCTCAACAAGCAATGGGGCCCACGGTGATCAGAGCAGACAAAACTGGGTGGAGGGCTGGTGGTTTGTGCTGCCACAAGTCTGGAGAGGAACATGAGGCAGCGTGGGAGCCATGTGGCCTTGTTCTTTCCCTTGCTTACCAGGAAATGTTTTGCACCAACGCACCCCCGGGGTATTCTGTGCAATGTGACCACAAACAATGGAAGGTACAAAAGTACCCCGATTTGTACCTAACTGGAGGGGGACAATTCAAGACAGAAATCATAGGGGCAGATCCACAGGTTTGTCCTCTTGGCCCTCCCAGAAGGGATACCTTTCAGTAAGATACCGTATTGTCACAGAATCAGTTAGGTTGGGAAAGACCTCTGAGATCATCAAGTCCAAACAATGACCCAACATCACCCTGTCAACCAGACCAGTATTACCAGTTCCCCAGAACTCTTTCTTAAGTGGCATCAGATTATGTAGGGAGGGCATCAGTGTCATGGTTGTTTCTCTGCCACGTCCATCATCTTCCACTTATCAATGCTGGATTTTCACCTGTTGTTTTACAGTCAATCCCTTGCTGTCCCAAAGTCCTTCTGCAACCCTTCGCTTCCACTGTCACCACCACAGGGAACCCAGGGGGCCTAATTCAGCTGTAAGATTTGGGGGCCCTTCTGCTGCCCTCCGCTCATGACAGGACAAATGACGCTGCAAAACGGAAGGCAGAGCAGCAGCTGAGAGAACAGTCACACCCGGCCACTCCTCCTGTACCAGTTCCTAGAAGGAGGGCTGCTGGTTTCGGTTCTTTATTTTTTCACCACAGTGACTAAAGGGAGGAAAACGGGAAAGGAAACAGAAAGTAAAAAGGAAGAACAGTGCTGGCAAGAGAGCAGGGTTGTACCACTTTCAAATTCAGCAATCCTGCTGAAACATTACCAGTTTGGCTAAGTATTTGCTCTCCAGACCCAGTTCTGAAAGCATTCTTGTATGTAAATATCCATCTTTTACACAGGAGGAGGCTAAGGCACAGAATCTCTTAGTATATCCATAGGGGAGTAAGGAAGAGAACCTAAGTTCCCTGAATTCCAGCGCACTATTGAAACCCACTGCCCCAGCTCCTGCTCTGCTCTCCTCTTCCTTCCAGCACAGCGCAGGATTGAGTCTATGGAAGTAGGAAGAAAGAAAGAAATCACACACCTGTTAGCCCACACTCACTGTGTCCCTCACTTGTGCTTTGTGGGGAAAGAAGCACGTCTGGAGATTTCATAGCTAAACACGACCGACATTCACCTCCCCATTCTCCTCCCCACGCTATTACAGAACAAACACATCCGGATTTCGCAAGGCAGAAGAACGAACAAACAAAGCTGTCTTTCTGATCGCCTCTCACTTGAGAGCACCTCGTTCCAACACGCCGCCGTGGGCAGGGCACCTTTCGCTAGACTGNCACGGAGCATGCGCGGCGGCGCAAGCCGATGCTCCGCCCCGCACACCCGCTCGGCGCTGATTGGCTGCGGCCCTCGCGTGGCTGGCGGGGAGGGGCGCNCCGCCAGAGACCAGACACCCACAGCTTTTCTGGGGAACCCGTGCCGGTGCCTCAGCACTCTCACAAGCAAAGAACTTCTTCCTAATACCTCTCGGGCCAGCCGGGGCCGCCCTCACGGAGGTCCCGGTGCCGCCTCACGGTCNGAGAGCTTTCACCATGGGAAAGGCGATGTCCTGCATCCCTCCCTAGCCCCGTGCTCACTTTTCGCAGAATCACAGAACTGCTGTCCAACCTAAGCCTCCCCGGGCGGAGCTTCCTGTCACTTGTTGCTAGGGGGAAGATTCCGACCCCGCCCTGGCTACGCCTTCGTTTCAGGCAGTTCTATAGAGGGGTAAGGTCACCCGGCAGCCTCCTTTTCTCCTGACGAAACGCCCCCATCTTCCTCAGCAGCTCCGCACGGGACGTGTGCTCCTGACCTTTCCCCAGCTCTGCTGCTCTTCTCTGGACACGCTCCAGCCCCTCCACTTCCTTCCTGATTTTAGGGTCTCAAAACTGAACACAGGGTTTGANCCTCACGGAGGTCCCGGTGCCGCCTCACGGTCCCCCTGCCCCCTCCGCTCAGCCCGAGCCCCGGCAGGGTGCACTCACTGGCACTGCGGGGAGAGCGGGGGTGCGTGACCGGCGCTAAGCAGGCTCCGCGCTCCCNTGCTGGCCACACTATTGCTGATACACGTGTGAGAAATGAACCTCACTTTTCAAAATTTTTAAAAGTTTAATAAGGGATAAAAGGGACAAATCAATAACAGCGCTGGGTGCGTGGCTATGACCAGAGGCACGTCAGCTAACCATAGTAACTCTTCTTATATACTTTTTCTATTGCATTGGTCAAATACATATTCATAAAGATTATACATGTTCAAACATTTCTTTGAACTCGTTTACATGTTCTGGGAATTCTTTAGCTTGGTTTGACCCCTAACCCACCTTTTTAGAGTACGTGCAGTAATCGTGGATGTGGTTTTGAGGATCATGTGTCACTTCCCCACAATGGCCCCCTGTTCCATGGTTTCAGCAGGTAAGAGTTATTGATAGTCAGAGGGTCAGTAGCAGGGGTCCTTATCCCATCTGTTCCTTAGATGTTATCTGACCATGCAGATGGTTTTAGCTATTTCCACAAGTACTTCAAATCAACATTAGCTATTTCAAAAATATATCTGAGTTATTCTCATTATTGTCAGTTAGTTACAAAAATAAAAGTATTAGTTATTATTTCACAACTACAGGTACTTCTGCAAGTTATCATTGTAATGCACAACACAGCAGCCACTTCAGTAATTTGCAAAAGCCAACACATATTTAGTGAAAGCCAACAACTACAAGGTTATTTATAACACCAAGATAGCAAAGGCAGAGAACAAAATACCATAAAAGGAGAATACCACATCTAGAGTGGCATCAGAAGACCACCCCAGACTGCCTCCCTGATGGACCCTTGGAGACTGTAGCTGTGGACTTAGGCGATGCTGTGACAACCTGAGGCAGAGTTGTGGTAAACAGGCCCTGAGAAATGTGGTAAGTCATTTGGCGAAGGAATGCAACTGCAACAGTATAAAGGACTGCTTGCTAAAGAACTGGGTGTGCTTTTGGCTGTTGCCACGCACACAGCGCTGTTACTTTTGCTTTGTTGATCTGTCCCTTATTATCCCTTATTGAACTCTTCAAATTTGGAGGAGTGGGCTTCCTTTCTCACACAGGCCTTCTTGGCCACCTGGGCACACTCATGTTTAGATGCTGTTGACCAACACCCCCAGGTCCTTTTCTGCTGGGCGTCCTTCCTGACACTCTTTGCCCAACCTGTAGGGCTGCCTGGGGTTGTTGTGACCCAAGTGCAAGACCTGGCACTTGGTCTTGCTGAACCTCCTCCAGCGAGCTCATCAGCCACATTAAAAGGCATATTCTGGCTCATCAGGAGGCTACACCAAACACAACATGGAGCTTTTAAGATCATTTCTGTTTACCAGCTAGATCAGCTTTGGCTTTTCAGCACTGCTGGCATCATTCCAGATGGTTTCCCAAATTCCTTTGCACTGCCCAGATGCAGCATATCGGAGCTAAGATCAACTCCTGTGTCCAGGATTAGATTATATCTATTAGCAATGTGCAATTAGATTATATCTATTAGCCACATACTGCTACACAATTCCAATTACCAGATCTATTACCTAGATTATACTCAAATGAGTCAGCATGATTCAAGCACCCATGGGTGCATAGATCTTAAACTAGTAAAATCTTCCTAACAGAAGTCTGTTCAACACAGGAAAAATTCTCTGTGGAGGAAAATCAAGTCCAAAACCCTTGTGAGCTCTTCCTCCAAACTGCTGCACTATCAAGCCATGTAGTTCTGTGAAAGAGATGGAAATTATTGCTCAGTGCTTTTTTGGCAAAAAAAAAGAAGTCAGTTAATAAGCTCCAGTCCAGTTTCTTTTATACTTATGCTGTAAGTGATCTTCAGCTGTCTTTGCATTTGTATGCTTATCTTAGGTGCTAATACTTATTACCATGGAGCCCTTATACATCCTCACATCCCTACTGTCCCTCCATAGGAACTGTCTTGCTCACTGTAAGAGCTGTGATTCACATCTCAATGCAACTAATTCCCATCAGGCACTCTTCATTTACGATGCCCCCGACAGGCTGATGAGAAATCCCAAATGTGTCATTCCACAGGTGCTTTTGAGTACTTCACTTGGAATATCTTCACCTGTTTTTCCATCAGTGTTTGTGCTCAGCGCTTCTACACACTGCTCTGATAAAGCACTGGTGACACGAGGGGCTGTGCTCAGAAATATCCCCATCTGTGAGCTGTGACAAGCAGAGGAACGGTCAGCAAAGCAGAGAGAGAGCTCAGGTGAGCATTCCTGTGGTCATTACCTGCAGAGGATACTTGCAGGACACCCTCAGCAGAACATGTTCTAGTAATACTACAGAAGCAGGCAGAAATCACAACTTGTAAGGTGATTTTGCTCATGGATAGTTATGATCTCTGGTCTGGAGGAGGACAATGAAGAAGCACCAGCCTGGAGACAGACCTGATACGCCCAGCTAGCCAAAAAGCCCTGTCTCGCACACATGCCTTCAGTGACATCTACACTCACTGCAGGCTCTCCTGTAGTTTCAGACCACATGGAGCAAGTAAGTGCTGCCTCTTTTGAATCATCAGGTCTGTTTTCCTACATTAAGAAACAGGGCTCTTCCTCACCAGCCCAGTATCATTAATTCCTACCACTGATCTGGAATATATAATCAACAGCAGTAAAATGTACCTTCTTTTCCCCCTCCCTCCTGATGCTTTAAAAACATTCCCATCTTCTTTTCCACATTCAAGTCAAGCATAGACACAAATGTTTTCTGCATTTTCATTTGTTTAAAAGGCTAATACCACTCCTGGGTTACCTGTGGGTTTTGTCATACACTTTGCCATGTCTCTGGTTAATACTGAAAGATGATACCCCAAGGCATATTCCCTCTGAGTAGAGACAGACCTTCAACGAAGCAAAAAGCAATTCAGCTGAGTGCTGTCTTCAGCTCACACAGGGGCTGCAGTGACAGAGGGGCTGATCAGGGCAAGAGTGAGTGGCTCTGACCTTCTGAAGTGGTACTGCACCAACACTGGGGTAACCCTGCTCTTCTGCACTTATCCTGGAAGATGGGTGGTGAAAGCTCACACAAACCCAGAGTGCGATGACAGGGACCAAAGCTGAGGAGAGGTTTGCTTGCTGGATGCGTCAAACTCTCAAACAGAGCTGAGGGAGAGAAGATCTGAGGCTTCACTGTAAGCAGAATGGTTCACAGGTCTGTTATCTCTGTGAAAGGTCCACTTTTAACAGGCTGAAACTCCTTATGCATGATGAAACTTTAAAAATCCAAGAGCATCCTGCGTTGCAATACAACTCCATGATTTTTAAGCTTGAAGCATCCAAAACAAACTAAAAAAAAACCCACTTAGGGCCATAGATACCATGTTTGTCCACAGTTTCACAGCACAGATACAACCCAATTAAAAGAGAACCCTAAGCCATATGTGCATAAGACATCCACTGCCTCTTGGCCTCAGGGCTGAGAACTAGTTCCTGTTTCTCTTTCATTTTGCAGTATAGGCTTGGACATAACCAGGCCAAGACCTCCATTTGTTCCAACCATTTCTCTGGAAATCCCTACAGGAGCAGAGTGACATGGTGAGCACTGAGGCATATGGACTTGGAATCTGGGATACCAACCATGCAAATAACACATGAATAGTGGGTGTTTCTTCCAAGACTCATTCATCAAGGAACAAAGAAAGGTGCAAGTACAAGACTCTCATGTTTACCTTCTCCAACAAAGGTAGTTTGACTTAAAGACAACCACTTTATTCCATAAATGACAGCCTGAGTGAGCCTTTTTTTTAGCTCTCATGTAATCAGCTGGCTGTATGGCAATCATTTCCCTGTGAGCTGGGATGCTCTCAGTGTTACTCCTCGAGGCTGAGACCCCCCTGATCAACTGCAGGTTTCTGGTAAGTGACTGATGTTACACACAGTCTTGTACTACAGTGCCACTAGACTTTGTATTGGTAACTTTAAATCATTATCATATCCTCTGCAGTAACAGAGTAAACTTTGCTATCAAACTATGTTAAGTCTTACTTTTACAACATTTTTAATAAAACCACTTGTTTTGAAACCTTTGGCAGTGGTTCTTCAAGCGTCTAAATTGCTCACCTGTGCCACCTCCTTGCTTGCCCAAGGCTCTAACACATTCAAAAGCCACACACTTGCACACCCATCCCTTGCTCCATTTCAGAGCCGCCTCCTGCATCTGCACTCCGTGTCTCCTAATGTAGCTTGTTTCTCTCTTACCAACAAACCATGTGGTAAGGAATTCTGTGGCCGACCTGTCCCATACACAATATGGCACTGAGATGAGGTACACTGGATTTCTCAAGGATTTTTCTGTGTGTCACAAATGTGGAGAGGAGTGTAATCCAACAAAACCCAGTCATTTCTCTCCTGCTGCAGCAGGATTTGTCCCGCTCATTTTGTAGCACAAACACAGCTCTGCAGAACTGTTCCGTTTAATTCTGTCTCTGTCCAGGACTATTTGTCCCACTGGATTCAACAGGCTTAGGTGTATTTAAACAATTCCTAGTGCCCAGACAGGCAGTCTTGCATCCATAATGAATTTCAGAAACCTGAGTTTTGCTAACTCTGCACTGTGGAGGGGCACAGAAAGCACCAAGGAACTGTTGCTCTCATCAATCATATCTCTGCTGCAGATGGCATGGAGCACAAATTCTTCCAGTGCAATATGAACTTTGCTTGTGGATTAGAAGCAGGGAGGAGGAAGACCAGGAGACCAGAAATTACATAGGAAAAGTTTGATGCCTGTTCTTAGGACAAACAGTTCTAATTCTGTAAACTACAAAAGTGACATTTAAATGTAAATTTTAAAAATCATCAGATGAAAGGCATTTTAGTTGAATGCAATTAGCACCACAGACTTGAGGGCTGTTTGCTGAGTAGTCATCCCTTCCAGCATATAAATCCCAGGTACAAGATGCATTGACAGTAGGAAAGCCTTGCCTATAAGGTTTTTTTCCTGCACTTCTGAACTCCACAGTGACAGGAAATCTCTGTCTCTGGCATGCTTCCAGCTTCATAACCATAATCCCAGGTGAGTTCAGTTCCAGCTTTCACGTGTCTAAGAAATAAAATAGTCAATTTGCTTGAACTAAGTGAAACAGTACTGTGCTAACAATTTGTCACCACTGACACACATGCAAACCCAAAAATTGTAGGAGGCAGGGCGCATCACACAGCCAGCTTGTTGGGGAGGAAACAAGGCATACAAGGAGTCGTTGGCACACTCATGCTCCTTTGGCTATGGAAATTGCTATGGAATTGCAAATAGGGTTGGAGTCTAAATAATGTGCTCTAACTTAGAGGGAAATTCTGGGAAACAAAAATCAAACAAAAAAAACACAACAAAACCAAAGCCAACTAAACAAAAAAACCCAAACCAAAACAACAAACAAACAAAAAACACCAAAACAAAACCCCAAACCCCCCCCTAAAAAAAAAAAAGGGGAAAACCACATAAGTGATATATCTAAATGAATAACACAGTTTTGTTATTTTTCCTATGTACAGTGCATCATTGAAGTTTGAACAGATCTCTAGATATGTTGTTGAAGACTGTCATCTTTGGTCTGACAGGCTACCTTTTAATGCAATTGCACTATGTGCACAAAGTCCAAAACTCAGAATTAAACACATGCTCTTCAGGAACCAGCTGCTCTGGTAGTAAAATAGAAGAAATGTCTAAGGTAGGAAATTCATTGTTCAAAATGAATGCCAAACTAAATACCTGAGACTATGATGCTGAGAGGCAACTGATGGAAAATGTAATAAAATATGAATATTGTGACGAAGAGAGTAATTCTCTGATGTTTCTCACTGGATATGGTATAGGGACATCCACTGAATTACTAGGCAGCTGACTGACAGCAAACAATGAGGACTTTTCATACAGCACATAATTGCAGCCTTGGACTTGCTGATTTGAGATGGTCTAGAGGCCAGACATGTAAGACAAATAAAAAGGTGACTGGGCAAGTTCATGGAAGGCACACAATTAAGCTCAATGATCCAGATGAAGTCCTTAATTTAGAAAAGTTGTAAAAGAGTATTGGCCAGAAAATGGAAGAGCCAGCAAGGGGAACTCTCCTTCAACAATCTTCTTCCTTAAGTGTCTTTGCTATGTCTCTCCAGTTGCCTCAGTCCTCACTACACTTCTTTACCGAGTACCTGAGCAAGAAAGACTCTAGCTAAAACAAAATCCTTTTTTGGATGTATTTCAAAGCATTTTCTTCACAGTTCTTAGAGACCTCCCAGTGCAATCTGCAGCATCTATGTCAGTATGGAGCAGAGTTGCAAGGCTCCACAGAAGATCAGTGTTCCGTGGAACTGGTTTGTCAGCACAAAATGTCTCCTCTCTGTTCTGTTCTCACCTAGTACTACTGCTGGCATGCATGTCAGCCAACTTCATTCATACAATTCATCTTTCCTCTCCTGGTTGAGCTGCTGCCATACCATGTCTTGCTGGCACCAGCTCTCTGTACCTCTCTTTCTGTTAGACACTAAGGAAATACCTGCATCTCTTACTTTCAGAACAAATTTTCACCTCTGAGTATCCTATTGTCACATCTCCAGGACATACTGGCCTACACAAAGTCCTGCTTGTCTTGATAGCTCTGAAGAAAAGGACTGAAGCCAGCTTGTTTGGCCCACAAAGTGTCTCAACCTTAATATCCCGTGGGGCTCAATCCTGCCCTATGCAACACAGATCTGGTGGCCATTCCTTGAGACACAACAGTGGGATGAGTGGATCTTGGCTTTCTGAATGACCATGCTGAGTTAAACCTATTTCTCCACTGAAGAAGATTATCACTGAAGTGGATGCATCAAAATTAACCTTCCATACTTTACATTTCAGTGCAAAACTGAAGCAAAACTCATTAGTGATAACCCATCACTGTATTTCTTCTGCCTTTAGTGCACAATAAGAAGTCACCTATAAGACAGTTTTGTGCTTTTATGATCTGAGCATCTGCCCCACCCCTCAGTGTAATTATGCTCTAATAAGCGAGCAGTGGTTTTTTCCTCCTAGTGCCTTGAATGAACAACATTAAACTTCCAGAAATTCACCTGTTTGTGAAGAATGCCACCCATGGAAAACTTCTGTTGTGAGTTTCTACAAACACACTTTGTGCAAAGAGATTTGGGCAGCAGCTGTGCTGTAAAACAGAAAATCTGAATTAGAAACAGTCCAACACCACATTGTTGGCTGAAAAAACGATTTTGTGTCAGACATCTTTCACCAATAAAGGTAGTTTCTTCCTCCCCTTCTCAAGCCCACATGGAAAGTTTATCACCCAATGCCGTTGCCAGGGCAATAGTGCTAGGGAACAAGCAATAGATCACATGACTGTGTGTTGGCCAAGTACAGGATGTGAAAGGTCACTCAGGTGCATGTAGGAACGTGTATGCTCATGGGAACAGAAGGAGGGTTTCTGCAAGATGCACTACTAATATTAACACCATAATACCTCTGCAAGGAAGAACAGTTTAAACATATGCAAGGGCTTTGCTGTAAGACATATTCATGCCAGTGAAGAGAAATAAATTATTTGCAGTGTACCTGCAAATGTGTCTATGAACTATTTGTCTTAGCTGGAGGTACTTGGCAATAGAACAGCCGGTGTGACCCAACCTACTGTCCTGTCACCTGTGATGGCAGGGAGCACCACATGTGCCTCTCTTGTCATGCACCCACCACCCATACTCTTTATGTGCAAAGACTTTCTAGTTTAAGCTTAAATAAGTAAATTACGTATTTGCAGAGGCAACAAAGAGAACCTATGCAACTTAGTACTTACATTCAGAAAACGACCCACATTTCCTTCTTTTGTGGCATCCAGTACATAAATATTTTCTTCATTAGCCTTCTTGGGAAGCATCCCATCACCATCAGACTCCTCACAAAGTGCATCTTGTTTTGGCTGCCTGCTATTTTCTCTGCAGTCAGCTTTTAGGGGTGCATTGTTGGATGGCCTCACAACACATGTGTCATCCAGCACACTGGACTTGCCACAATCAATACCCTGCAGTGACAGACTCTTTCTTCTGCATCCTGCACTCTCTACACCAGCAGAGTCAGTCTGTCCAATTTCCATCAGATGTTCTTCCTTCTGCTGCTGGGTGGATTCTGTCAATGGACATGTATGTTATTTCTCAACACCAGTTTAAGGCCAAACACTTTCCCTTGTTTGGCCCTGAACTCTTAGCCAGGCCCTTTTCCCACATCCTCCAAAATCTAAGCAGCTTCCTTGCTATCTACAAGTCTATAACACAATTTTTCCATGTCTCTCATCAACCCTCCCACAAATGACTGTTCCTGCTGTGATGCCTAAAGTACTTGCTCAAGGTGCCTCTGAGTGACCTAGTGTCTCACTCTTCTCAAATCCCACTCCAGACTGACTTTTCCCACATAGCATTTTTTATCATTCTCCACCTTAATTCCTAAGAGAATTACAAACTGTAATTAAGACAGAAGCAAGATGCATGTGCAAATAGCATCAGTTTCACACTGCCTCTCCAGCTTGAGGTCTCCCCACCCCAGTATTATATCCTGTTCAATTTTTGTTGGCTGGAACAGGTACCGGGTGTGACACAGCAAGATCTGCAAGGCTGACTTTCCCACAACTGCACAGTATTTGAGAAGCTGCTGTCTGGACATTTCAACATGTCTCAACATCTACAGACAACATTGTTCTACTCTAAGAACTGGCTTGCCCACACTGTCTACATTAAAGTCTATCACCTGATGGGACACAACTGTACAAAGCATGCAGTATATAGAGCTCTGCAAACCTACTTTCTTTTCCTTTCTTTGTTCCACTGGTTAGTTTTGTTTTGCTTGACTGATGAATCTGAGAACTATCACCTCCATCTGAGCTGGCACTGTGCACCTGTGTGTCAAATGAAAAGGCTGTGATGTGCTGCATGCAACAACTCTGGGCCAAGAGGGCACAGCAAGTGGCTTTTAGAACTCCAAGGCTGAAGTTTCAAAGCTACAGTATTGCATAGCTGTGGGTGATTTTGAAAAGTTATTTCATTTACGGCAATGCAACATTTATTTTAATTTCAAATTCTCCTTCATAATAACCAGGAAAGAGTCCCCCAGTCAATAAGACATGTAAATAAGTGCTTAAGTCCCAACAATTTCACCAGAATTTTAAGTTGCTGAGCCAAATTCCAAACACGTTTTTTACACAGTTTCAATGAAATGACCAGATGTGGCAGAATTTCTCCTCTCCCATCACAAAAAGGCAATTAATTACAGGACCTCTAGAATGGACAGCACTGCAAAATGTTTGCATGAAAATTCCATGTGCATTTCTTAAGGGCAATGAATCCAGTAAAAACCTACAGCATAAGTTTACACCAGTTTTCCTCCTTTGCACATGTTTGCAGGCAACGTTTCACGCTCATGAAAGGTCAGGAGTCACATTCAGGTCAGTTCTCCCAACTCTGCCACTGTATGAGAAAACTGCATAGACATTGTGAAATTCCCTTCTCTCCCTGCTGTGCCATTTTATGGGGAGACATCACAAAAAATATTATCACTCTGACCCCCTAAATCTGTACACAAAGGGTGCAGGGGGAGAATAATTACTTCAGGCTCTCGAGGAGTGTAAGTGAAGGGTGGAGAAGGGAAGGCCATGAGAGTAGACAGTGCTGGTCTGGGGAACATGCTGAAGGACTGATAATGGAGAGGGGATGGGATGCAGCTTCCAGCATGACAGCCTACTCACAGTGTGACACAATCTCATGAAGAAAGGTCATTAGAACAGTCTAAACACACAAGATGAAAATGTCAAAGTTAACATACATATTCAACACAGTGAAAAATGAATCTGTTAAAGCCACTTATTACCATTTTTAGCTGGTGATTGTGAAAAACAAGCGTTTTGGTTCCAGGCCTTCCCATAGTTGCACTACTTGAGTTCTTTAGATGAACCCTGCACAGAAAGGTCAAAAGGAAATTATAAAAGAAACAGACCCATAAGTAACTCTCACAACACATGTTTCTCTAAGTCTCTAGTTCCAGTCTCTTCTCTAGAGGAACTACAGCAAAGCCTGTAGTCTGGCCTCACCCCATGTTCTGTGAGTATTTTGTTTTTAAGAATTGAGAACCTAGGCTAGGTTCTCTACTGCATTTGTAAGAAAGCGGTTGCTCAAACTTTTTTGAGAGATCAGTAACTGCTTTTACATCCTTTTCCAGTTGTCATGCTGAGAACCAAACTGTCTTTTGCTTTACTATTATTATATCAGATTATCTCAAAATAGAGCACCTACAGGGCTTTGCCTTTTCCTGCTACTACTTTCAACAGTTTTGACAGTGCAGCTTTCAACTAGGAAAACATATTCACTGCAAAAGTGAGGTGTTGTCAGACTCTTAACAGGAGAGGTTAAGGTTTCTGGCAGGAAAGGTTATGTTACAAATAACAAAAGGTTTAGAGACTGGGAGCAAAGGGCAGAACAGCTGGTGGCTGATTTATAATCAAACCCTTCAGTGTAATCAAGTATCTTTAAACAATTTATTTCAAGTATATTTTATGAATTCTTTCAAATTAGCATTATCATTAATGCCCTGAACAGATCAAGTACACCCAAGAGATGAAATGAATTTCTAGAAAATGCCAAGTGTCATACATAAGTAAAATTAATATAGAGGGAAAACTCTGTCTCACTAGAAGAAATAATTGGGAATTTAAAAAGAAGTCCAGAAAGAAAAAAACCACCACCCTCATATGAGGACATACTCCAAGTTATACAACAGAATTTTGAGATTAGCAGAATATTAGTTTTGTTATGCTTAAGCTTACTTTGCTAAACTTACAGGGTTGATTTATTTTCATTATCCACAGTCTGAGACAAAGATTCCTGATTCTCAAGAATGTCATTTTTGTCAGTCTGCACTAGTTCAATCACTGAGTCTGAACGATCAAGGTCAAGTTTTCTTTTTTTGGAAGAGAAATCATGGCCTCTATCATTCACTGCACTTTTCACCTTCAGCTCTTGCTCAGCATCTCCCAATACTTCAGCTCTGCTCATTAATCTGCCTGAAAGAAAAAGAAAAGTTTTCTTTCTTTTTTTTTTTTAAATGCTTGTTTGCTGTGTCACACTCACTATCACAGGTTAAACTTACATTAACAAATACAAGATCATTACTTGGGAAAGCAAATTATGAATGCTGTCAATAATTCTATGATGTCAATATAGGCTGAAGTACAAACTGAATTAGACAAGGGCATGTAGCGATAAGACAAAGGACAATGGCTTTAAACTGAAACAGAGCACATCTAGATTAGATATTAGTAAGAATTTCATGGTGAAGGTGGGAGGCACTGGCACAAGTTGCCCAGAGAAGCTGTGAGAGCCCCATCTCTGGAAGCGTTCAAGATCACTTTGTGTGGGGTCCTGAGCCACCTGATCTAGTGAAAAGTGTGCCTGCCCATGGCGGGAATGCAACTAGATGTTTTTTAAGGTCCCTTCCAACTCAAACAATTCTACGATTTTATGATTTTTACTGAAGGAAAATTAGCCCTGGCATAGGATGCACAGATTTGTGAGGGAAAAAATCACCAGTCTGAGATAGCTTTTGCTCCATTTGTTTGTCTGTCATCATCGCATAGCAGAGCTTTTCAAGGTTCTTCTTCACATTGATCATATTGCAAGTTAAGATTACACTGACACACTTCTCTTGCAACCGTTTATTTCCCTGTTCTCAAAAAAAATCCAGGGCACACACCATGGGAGAGGAAGAATTATGCTACATGTCTTCACAGGTCCCCTCCTGCTACCTGAGTAAGTACAAACAAATGTCCCCTTGTCAATGTCATCCAGGCAGCGGACACCCCAGCCCTTCTTCTCCGTGTTGAACACTTGCAGCCTGACTTGAATGCCATGCTGTACAACTCTGTTCTGACACATCAGCTTGTCACATCTGCACAACACACTACACTCATAAATCCTGTCAAGAGAAGAAAAATAAAGCACAATATAAATGGATGCATTAGCATAACGAAGTTCCTATTATTAATTTCCCTTCTAAGCATCAACAAGGCAGTGGACTGAAATACAAAGACTCTGGCTAAAACTGGTTGTGCAGCAATGCTCTGAAGCTTGTGACTTTGACTGCTGGTTCATTAATTTTAAGAATCTGTCTGCCAGATTTTGGCATAAGTATACACAAGATTACATACACTTTGGCATAAGAAAAACAAATGCTGTATTTTTGTTTTATAGGAGTAAATCACACAAAACCAGAAATCCCTAAGAAGCACCTAATTCTATACTGGAACTGATTTTAGCAAGACAACATATGCCTGGACTTCACTGTAGCTGTCCATGCTAATGAAGCATTTCCAAAAGGACTCATAATTGTGGGGTTTTTTGCATCTGTTTCTGGGTTCTCTGACAACTTTAATTCTGCATGTCAGCCAAAAACTAACATCACACAGAGGACTGAAAGGGGCTCCTCAAGCCTGTAGATTAAAGCCTTTGGCTACTGCAGAAAGCTACCTTGCATAATTCCTCTCCTAGACACCTGAAGTAACTGGCATCTTCTCCAGGCCACCTATTAATCCACAGGAGCTGTATAAGAGAAAGGGCAAACACTTGAAGCATTGGATGGCTTTGGAGATGCTTGGAAGAGTCACCCATAACCAAGTCTGGCAAAAGCAGCTGGCTGATGCCTCTTTAGGATTCTGGTCACTCTTCACACTTCTCTCAGACCTTGACCTAAGCTGTGAAAACTGTAGGATCTGCAATACAAAAGGGTTTTTTTCCTCCTTTTATTCAAGTCACATGAATTATTTTTTATCATCCTGATCTGTCACTAAAATTGTGGCAAAAATGGAAGATTTCAGTAATCCAGAAACTCCAGTTATTTTAATCCTGTGGCACTTAGACTGAACTATTAACTGCTGTTTTATTTGTATGCTCTTATTTTACTCCTGTAGTCTTTCTTACCCACTAGGAACAGGTCCCTCCAGTCTTTTGTAATGGTATCCACGAGATCTTTTACTACTTGGAGACAGAGAAATTTTACTACAGCCTCTTGCTGTTAGCTGTAGGCATGCACATTTTGACCTAAAAATAAGAGTAAAACATCTCAGATTCGAAGCAGTAAAAATCAATCATAAATCTAGGTAATTTGAAATGCACTTGACTATACACACACACACACACTGTACACAGTGTACATATATACACCTGTACTTCCCCTCCCTGCTCCATTTACTCCACAAGGCTGTTTCAGGCACCTTTTTCCTTAGTCTCTTGGCTGGTTACCTGTGCTTTACAATAACCATGTTCTCTCCACCCCAACCCCATTCTTCTGCCAAGCTCCTTAAATGGCACATGCAAACAGCTGAGGTAAAACAGAAACTTATTATAAGCAGGACACTGTCAAATGGATCAAATTAATAAAAATCACCTCTTCTGGCACAGCATCCCAGCCTGTCTGCCACTACTCGGTTATCCTCCTCCCTCCTTAGCCCCCAAGAAGTGAAGAATTTTACACTGTGGAAAATTGAAGCAACAGTGCTTGTCTTCACCATTGTATGTCATGACAACTTCAAAAAGTGACAGTGATAGTGCAAAGCTAAACCCCAAAACTGCACATCAAAAGCATCTCAGTTCTTGTGGGACTTTAGTGCAAAGAAGCAGCATGCTGTATGCTTGCTGTTTCCCACTACTCAGCTGAAACTAAATTACTAAAATTAAGCTTCATTATACCAGGCTGTGATTTCAAGCTTCTGTTGGGTCATGAGCAACCATGTTGCACAGCAGCATGTGCAACTGCCCTAGCTGTCAATAATACAAAATGGATGCAACACCCAATAACGCCTACAGAGAGAGATCAGACAAACATCCTTCAAGAAAATAGACAAAAATACCACTAAACTTGCATATGATAACTGTGGCAGGTTTCCACAGTGTCTGTAGCTCTGTAGCTCAGAGTTACTGGGATTTAGAAAAAGATGACAATGAGCAAGAGTATTGGAACTGATCAGACCACAAATGTATTCTGTAACCACTGAGTTTTGTAGCTTCTGTTTAGACAAGGGGAAGGACAACATGTAGAGGTTGGGAACAGGGATGTTTCTTTGCCTACTCTCAGTAATCCTCTAAGCTCCAAATGATCTGATCCCTCAAGGCTGCCCCACCCCATCTACAGGATGCCATTTAACAGTAGGAACTGCAGCAGAAATTGTCAGGCAGGATCCTTCCCTGCCTGCCATGAAAACAAGCCTGCCTCTGCTGGCACAAGACTCCCTTCCCTACTCTTTTTCCAAAGCCAAGATCTCTGCTTGTCAGGTCCACCTGGAGAAGAAGCACTGCCAGTTTGGAAGAAAGGAAAAGGAACACAATAATCCGCCTGTTGATTGCTTCCTTCCCTACAACAAAGGGTGGACCAGTTGGAGCACCCAAGCTCTGGAGGAGAGAAAGACACAATGGTGTCAGTCAACACAAATCATGGCACAAGATATTCCAGCAGCACTGGTCCTGTTTGGTACTGTGCCTTCACATCCCACCACCCTGCTATTGAGGCATCTTGTGCCACTGGCCCGAGATGAGATCTTTCTACTTACCTATTGATGCAGCCATCTGTGCAGTCACAGGAATCAACAAACAGGCTGGAGAGATTGTTGAGATAATATCCACGTGGCCACGACGACTTCCGATACTTGAAATAAGGCAATCTTGCGTGGTCGAGATTGTTACAGAAGGAGATGGGCACAGACTCTGCTCCGTCGCTAATATCGAACTCAAACACAAGGGGCTCGGGATTCATGGTGTTCCTGCCCAACAGCACATATGTGTTGAAGGAGAAGTGATCAACAAATAAGAAATTGCACTCTGTTTCAAACAAGTAATTTCGCACATCTCGAAAGCTTCTCAGACTCCGACCACAAGGAGCTTTGTAATTCACATCCAGTGGCTTCGAAAGGCAGTCTGCTTTTGCATGGCGTCTTTGAAAGTCAAACAGGATTGGGATCTTCAGAGGATTTTCACCCTTGTAGGAACCCACTGCTCTGTTGGCAAGACATGCACTAGAGCACTTGTGGTTCCGATACTGCACATTAAAAGGTAAACCTTGAATTTTGCTAGATGCTTCTTTACTCCCTGAGCAGGTTCCTTCCGTGTCCTCTTTTTCGCTATTTGAAATAAAAGAGGAAAAAAAAGAAAGAAGAGCAGCATCTTAGACAACCAGTGCTGTGTTCAGTTTTTTATGCAGTTCAATATTTTTAGCCCCATTGCTAGAAGGCCCAAGGTTTCACATGGTGAAATTGTCCTAAAGAACATATAAAGACATATTCAGTTGCATTAAAAAAAAAAAAAGCTTCTTCCGAGAACTTACATGCTAAAATACAGCAAGGAAATTAAAAAAAAAAAGAACGACGTATTTACCCCCATCTTTCAAATCAGTACCTGAGGCTAAATACTAAACACAGAGAGACTAAGTTACACACCTGACAATCTGCACAGTAAGGAAAGCCTGAGAACTGATGCTTAAGTCCTAACCCTGATAACACTCATGAACCTTTATTCACAACCACGCCCTTTTCTGCAACATTCTCATGTGGGAAATTAGCCAAGTCTATCCAAAACCTCAGGTTTTCCACCTGGGTCAAGTTAAAAACATTTTCACTTTGAAAACTTGCAGGATTCAAATTGGATTTAAAACACTGACTTTAGAAATACAAATTTTAGAACTTTCTCAACTGCAGTAGAGAATATGTTAAATAAGGAACTGAAATGAAGGCACTGACCTGTCAGAAGCTTCTACAGTGTCTGCAGCATTGTCATCTGGAAGAAGAGGCTGCAGTTTGGGTTTGGTTTCCTGTGCACCATCTCCATTCAACTCATCGCTTACTGAAAAAAAATTGAATGTGAGCAAAATCTTCATCAAACCAGCTTTCAATTTATGATTGAATTTACTTTAGTTACTAAAGAGATAATTAACAAAACACATTACAAACAAGGCATTGCTATGAACTACAGCTAACAAAAAGCTTGTTAGAAAGTGTCCTACTGAAAAATCTTCCATATGGTTTTCAAAGTGACCAGAAAGAACATGCACATAAAACACATTTACAGATCTCCCTCCATTGTTGGAGATAAAAGGAATGCCAAGCTATTACAGCCAGTGCAGCCATGCACAGGATAACTGCTCACAGACAGCTCGGGTTCACAAGGGCTTACTAGTTCAAGTTCTCTTCCTGTGCTACAAGTATTATATGTATACACACAAACCGCAAAAATACAAACCCAGGTGAGAGTTCACAGTTCAGTACTTGAGGAAATTATTAATTAGGTTTTCCTCATTGTAATGCTAATGGCCTTCTCAGATCTATTTTATTGATTTCAAAGAAGGGAATTGAGCTCCTGGTGAGTAAAACAAGACAAATGAAATCCACATACCAAACAAACACAATGGAAATGCACATACCATTTGCCAAGGTTAAGAGATCACCTAGATTAGCTTCATTCACCAGTGCCCAAGCCTGCCAGCATTCTATGCAAAAAAAACCAAACCAAAACAGATACTAAGTTGGATTTAAGTGATGATAATAGGTAAAACAAGGTGTTAAATCCTCCACAGACACTTGTTTCTCCTCACTTGCTCACCTAGAGCACCACAAGACTGATACTACTAGAAACATGCAGCACCACAGACCTGAGCAGACACATCTAGGAATTACAAAATTGTTACAGCTCACAGTAGTAGGTGTGAATTGGCACTGAATATCCGTCAGCTTTTGGAAAGCTGCTGGAATGTTTCCAAACACACAAACTGGTGGCCTACAGTGGCAGCAATATATATAAGGACAATTTAGTGTAAGCTTCTACCTTGGTCATCAGACTGATCATCTTCAGGTTAGGAAGGGCTGGAACTTGGCAGACCAAATTAATGCTACTTCTAAATTGGTGCAAATGGCCTTCAGATAGAAGAATGCAAGAGACCTGTTCTGTCTCAACCTCTTACCCCATGCAATAAATATTACAAGCTGGCAGACAACTCTCAGCAAAATCCACCTTAATATTTTAGCTTGAAACCTTTACAGAACAAAGCACAGAAAAATTCAAACTGAACTTTATCACAGATTCATTGCATCATCTGGGGACTCAAGTTCAACTTTTATCTCTGCACTGCTTTGTATTTTGTCGTAACAGTCAAGATGTGGGAGCTCAAGAACACAAGAAGTTGCACTTCCAGTTTAGAGGAAGTGTTTTATATATATATAATGCAGAGTGTGTGGCTATATTAGTTTAAAAGCATCTTACACCACTGCACATTTTCTTGCACAAAAAAACCCCAATAAGATCCACAGATTACATTTATATGGGTGACTAAACAAAACAAAACAATTTTACTCAATTAAATAAACCAGTAAAAAGAAATCTGTGTACTGCTCCAAGCTTATCAGAATTATGATTTTAATGTATTTTGATGTAAATAGAGGAAGCTTATTTCCTTGAAAATCAGGAACAATCTGAAATGCATTAGTGTCACATTTTTCTACTATTATTTCATGTTATAATGGTGTCTCTGACAAAAAATAATACTGAGGTGATTCTTATCCTACTCCAAAACCACTCAATTCACTGACAACAGCTTGAAAGGCTAAAATTTCTGATGATAAATGAAACACAAGGCACTGCAGATATTTCATTACTTCTCAAAAATGAATATTTCAGTTCCATGTGCTTAAGAGCCATTCACTGTTGAAAAAGTATACAGGCAAAACAAGAAAATAACCAATTGTACCTGAAATTACTTTTCTTTTTTTAAAAAAGCAAAGACATTTTTAAAAGTGCTTAAAACCACCAACAGCTAAATTATTAAAATTCAGAGATACCTGGATTATGGCAGATATCACACGGACCTACACAATGCAGGCCACAGCTACTCTGCAGTCCAGTTTAACCACTACAAGGATTTCAAACCTTGGTTTGTTGCAGTTCCATTCTTGATCTTTTCCTTCAGCAATGACAGCACATTTTGCAGCTGCTCAAATATGACGTCCACTCTTCTACCTCCCAATTGTGTCCAAAATGTCTTCACATCACCTGAAATACAAATTCCCATTTACCGCTCCTGAGAAGTCTAAAAACATGCCTAACTCCTAGTGGACTGTTCAAAGGCTCCCACTCATTTAATTTGGAGGCACTTCTGAAAAAACAATCAGTACAGCAGGATTCATTAAACCTCCAGAAGTCTATTCCTAAACCTAATCAAGAAAGTGAAACAGAAGTCAAGTGATGAACTGGAGTGGCTTCCAATGGTGCACAATGCTCCTTCAAGCAACTTTTTAAGCAGATCACAAAGGGAGCTGTGGAAGCCTTTCTTCAAAGACCAGCAAATGAGTCCCACTAAAAATTAATCACTGAAACTCACAAATGCAACACAGGAGAATATTTTCAATGGAATGAACTGAATATTTTACTTGACAAAAGACACTGGGATTTTTTTTTTTAATAGCTATAAACTCTCTTAGCTGCATAGGCTGACTATCTTGTCCCATCATTAGTTTTGGTATGTTTTGTCGGGGAAAAAACTTTAAAAATATTTTCAGATAAAAGCAGTTTGATGAATTTTGTTCAACCAGGGGTATCAGTTGAAGTAATTAACACACCCCATATATCACGCCTCCTTCCTCTACTAGAAATATTTATAAAGAACATTTTGTTTAAAGAAATGTTTTTTAAGCTACTGGTTTAAAACCTTTGAGGTGCTAAGCTCATTCATGAAGGCTCTTGTTAAAACTTTAGCTGTGCATCTTTGTAAAGGACTGTGAAAAGGAAATATGTTTCAGTGTGTCAAAAGATGATGGCAGAAGAAAGAACCAGCTCTTTCTCAGTTAATGTTGCTCTTCTTCAATGACCAAGCACAAAAACATAAGCAAATTTGTTCTCCTACTCCATTTCTAGAGGTGGAGTCATGCTGTCACTGTCACCGTCACACAGGTTTTACATTCCACTTTCAGACAGCAAATCTCTGTTGGCAAATGTGCTGGGATGACACCTTCCCAGCAGTCAAGAAATACTGCATACTTGTCAGGCTCATAAAAAATATTCCTTCATTTTTTGACTTAGCAGAGAATGACTTCTGTCACCCAGGGTACCAGAAGCCCAGTGATGCTATGGCAGTGTGGTTACTCTCAAAAGCACCATGACAGCAGTGAAAGAAGTAACAATCTTTTGTCACTACAACCGCTGCTGCTCGTGTCACCAGCAGCTAAAGGCATAATACTTAATATCAACAGGCAATGATAAAAGTACTTCATCTTGTGAAATAGCTTGATTTGGCACCAACTCTAGACAAAATTTAATGATCTATTATATTAACAGAATTTTTTTAAACATGTGGAAAGGTTAAAGTCCAATTACAGAAAAAGTCAGAACAATTTTTGGAAACCTACATTACTGATCCAAGGGACACCACCTGCCCTGTGCCACCTAAACCCTTTTCCTACTGTGCATGACCGTATTACAAATTGAAAATAACAAAACTATATTTAATATTTTATTTAAAATAAAATTTTAAAAATACATTCCAATAAAAATAAATATTTAGAACTTCTAGTAATAAGTTTCTCTGTTGCAGATTAAAACTGCTGTCCTTATTCGTTACATGTTTTCAAATATTTCCATACATTGACTAAATCTGGATAACGCTGGTGGATGGATTACTTCAGAGGATGGGTGACAGAACAGCTTCTTGTTTCTGGGTCCTCAGCTATAATAATGTGTAGGCCATAGGGAAATAAAACACTCATTTGGAAATGCCTCCCCAGTTCTCATGCTGGAGTGCCCCAAAACTCCGGCAGCAAAAGCTTTGTTTTGCACGGAAAAGCAAAGATTGCATTTGAAGTTGATAGTATAATTTTAATTTCAAAAAAGACAGATGTCCACACCATTAATCTCTCCAGTGCTAATGCTGCTATCACCAATCACAGCCCAAAGGACAGGGAATGAGCAGACACCAGATACATCTACCTTGTCAGCATTCAGAACCATCTCTCCAGCTGATAGATCAGGGTGTGCACTGGCGTCTGGCTGGAGGGATTTTCTTTTCCCTTTATGGAATCCTTGTGACCACATATCTCTTTTCTTTCCCAGCATTGTGCAGGGGAATGATGCTAGAGCAAGCAACAAGCAGCCAAGGTCAGGGCTACTTACTCCAGCCACCAGATAAACAACCTGGGCGCGTGTCCTAGGGTGACAGTGCGTGTTTCCTGTAGTGCTGCTGACAAACCTCTTACACCATAAAAGGCAAAACTATTGTCTTCCAGTAGTAATTTTCGTATCAGAAGCAGTGCCAAATATACACTCCTTTCCTCTTTCCCTCCATAAATCCAGATTATACTACCTTCAATGCTAATGCTCTCCTCACGGGAACTGTCAAGGTTCTCCTCTTCAAAGTCACACAGCACTGCAAGAGGCACAGAATGGACAAGTGAGTAAGAGATCAGATGAGAAATTAAAAATAGTTGTAGCTACTCAGCTTCTCAAAATTTGTACAAGTAAATACTACAGTGGGTATCAGGAGAGGAGCACTGTGTGAAATGTGTTGAAATAGTCATTCCCCTTTCAAACAGTCATCCCACGCCTTGTCAAGATCTAGCTGAGGAACACTCAAACAAGCAATGTGAGGAAATTTTTTACTTAGGTCATTTCTTACTGTCCTTGAGGCATGAAGCTGTCACAAGATGACCCAAACTTTCCAGCACATTCAGATGAGCTTACACAACTCCCCTGCCCATTAACTCACAGTTGTTTTTTTTTTTCCTAAATTGATGTGCTCAGTACAGCAGTACTATAACTAAATCAATTTATTTCGGGGAAACAAAGAAAAGCTTTTTTAAGGCAAATAAATTACTGAACCTGTTTCTTGACAAATGCAAGATACCCTTCACTGCAAGAATACTAAGGAGTAAGACAGCACTCTTCAACCACATTGAAGATTCCAAATTTTTATCTCCATGAATCACGGAATCAAATAGGTTGGAAAAGACCTCTGAGATCATCCAGTCCAACCTACGACCGAGCTGCAGGATGCCAACTAGACCATGGCACTGAGTGCCACATCCAGTCTTCCCTTAAACACTTGCAGGGATGGTGGCTCCACCACCCCCGTGGGCAGCCCATAATGACACAGACAGCGTAAAACATGCCTTATTTACGTTAGCGACTTCATCATTTCTGTGCTGTAAGTGAAAAAAAGAAATCAACCCCAAACCTTGCCATTCATTCTGGATACTTCATTTAGTTGAACGGGAAAATAGGTTAAGACAGTTGATTCCTAAAAATGTTTCTTACAAGACTAATGGCTGCCCCAAACATGCATATATATACATATATATAAAAAAATATATAATTTTTTAAAGGCTTACTGCTTTTTTCTTCCATCCTCCGGGGATGCTGCTCGGAGAGCTGTCACCTGCGCTGAAAAGGTCCTTCGAATTTGGGGGTTAATGGAGTGGTGGTGTTCCAGGACTTNGGGGGCACGGCCGAGGGACTGGAGGTGCGTCCGCCATCTTGGAGGGGGCGGGTCGGGGGGGCGGGCTGTCCCCGGGGCTGTGTGGGCGCCGGCGCCATCTTGGGGCCGGGAGGAGAGCGGCGGGGCGG